>JZKD02S2346643.1:353680-396818 GCA_000966675.3 Picea glauca
CGATTTGGGTTTCCACGTAAAACACTAGTGTACTGTGTATGTGTGTGATTGTTTATTTCTTACTGCTCATTATTGGGTAATAACTCTACATTGATATAACATTTGAAGAAAAATGATTATAATTACGCTATTACTGATTCACCCCCCCTCTCAGTAATCCAACAGATACAACTTATACAGAGAAAAAGCTAAGTGGCCTCCAATGAAGTAGTAGGGTGCTGCATCTCTGCATAGGCTCATATTTATTCCTTAAGATCACTAATAAAACATCGATGGAAAATTTCATTAGTTAAATTTTTTGTTGACAATCAAATGTTCAAAAACATCAGTATAGAATTCCACCTTGTTGGTTTGACATAATTTGGTAAGTTGGATTAGAAAATTTGTATCCCTGACAAAGTAGTTAAACAAAACTTCCACAAATTGTGTCCATGTATTGACACCTTGAGATGCATTCTTATGTCATTTCCACAACTACTAGCATTCCCTAACCAAACATAAGAGACCTATTTAGAATTTCATTAGGTCATTTTCACATGAAGGGAAAAGTAGTGTTCCATTTGGTATTCCTTGGGGTCAATCTAAGTCCGATCGTTGTATTGGAAAGGGGAGCTTCAAGACATTGTTTGAGTAAGGGTTTGGAAAGATCAACACTATCTTCTCTCAATGGTAAAGCACATCCAAGTATGAGTGAATAAAATGCCAAAACATCAATGATCTTATGAAATATTTAGACTTAGACAACAATGCTCATTACAAGTGCTTGGAACATGAAGTGTTTGCTTCAAATTAGAAAAATATAAGTGCCAAATTAATAAATGCAATGTATTATTCACCATATCATTCATTATTAAATGCCATTATCATGAACATCAAAATATTACATGCCATAAATCAATGAACTTGTGATCAAGGATAGTATTCAGTGATGTTATTAAAACTACAAAGTAATAGAATAAATGTATTATTCACCATATAATTCATTTTTAAATGCAATTACCATCATCATCCAAGGATTACATGCCAAAAAGCAATGAACTTGTGATCAAGGAAAGTATTTAGTGTTGTTATTAAAACTACAAGTTACTTTGACCAATGAAAGAGGGCAGATTTGTACTCAAAATGCAATGATTACTATGCAATAAAGTGCTCCAAAGTAGAGTAAAGGAATCAATGTGAAACAAGCACGTTTAGAGCATATACCATAGATCATCATCATTCAAGTGTAACCATAGATCAATGCTGTAATAAAGGATGTCAAACTATGTGATAAAGCATGTGAATATAACATATACCGACAACAATGTTTTAATGATCAAATTGCAAAGATAGAGTATTATCCCATAAACAATGTTGTTGTACCAAATTTATATGACAAGGACAACAATCAAATGAGAATACTAATAACCAAGTGCCTTGTCAAATTTAGATTGCAATCAGAGAAAGACTTTGTGTGTTTGTCATTCAATTATGTGCCCAAAAACATGAAATATTACTAGCTACCAGTCCACATTACAATGATAACATTGTTGTGTTTAAATCAAATAATTATTATAGTCCACGATATATGTTTGCATTAGAAATAAAGTTAAAGGAAGATAAAAAATGTCGGTCATAAGGGAGAAGAATAGAACTGTGTAAACATGCAATTTAGCTAGCAAAATTCACCATGTATTTGAGCATATACCATCAATAATCAATGAAGCATAAACTCCATGGTCTGGACTGTGTAAACACCCTCAAACAATGACCAAAAGAGAGATGACGTTTGGCATTTTTGTGAGGTCGTTGGACCTATTTTAGCATCGATCCATATTTAAGGATGTTCTAGAGAAAGAATATATCAAAATGTTGCATTAATGGTGATGTAACCAGTGAGGAGTCTAACTTTTACCCAAGCATGTATTCAAATTTATAACTAGAGGAGTCAAATAAAAATCAGCAAGAGATCAAATCGTTGCACTTGTTCCTTCACCATTTCATTATGCACAAGGGTATAGATCACAAATATTCTCCAACATTGCAAAGATTATTAAATGAATAACTCTAGTTGAAGGTTTTGTACCATATGTTGCAAGCACATAATTAGGGCAACCACATGATAATAAAATTCATATCCTTTCAAGTGTGCCAAAATTCATGTAATTGTTATATCCAAAAAAGATGGACAATGAAACTTAGATCTAAAAATATTTGTAAGTGTTAGCTGTTAGTGTTTCATGGAAACCTGCACAGGAGACCTAGCTAAAGCATACACAAACAAAGCTTATCAAGAAAAGGAAGAGAGATACACAATGAATAATGATAATCTATGTATATTATGATCTAATTAATGAGTGAGTGATCTTCACTCATATAGGAAATGACATCCTATAATTAGGAATGCATGTATAATAGTGATGGTATGCAATTAAAAAGTTTAAAATAGAACTAGTCAGTTAACTCTCACTGAACTAGTGTTACTCCCACTGAACTAGTGTGCCGAAAATAAAAATTTCTCCAACACCCCCCTGAACATCACTATGGAGTAAAAAATGAGTCCCGGATACTAGGACATATTAGATACTCATGTACAATGCAACTAATGAACACTGAATAAAAATGAGGAAAGAGGGAAAACCATGCGAGAACAACCCCCCCCCTTCAAAAGATAGTGTATCAAAAGAAGAAAATGGCAACTGCGAGGAAACTGTGTTCTTCACTGCAAGATGATCCATCAAAGTCTGAAACTTATTCTCAGTGAAGGTCTTGGTGAATATGTCGACAATCTGTTCAGAGGAAGGACAAAACTAGAAATCAATGATCCTGTCATGTATTAAATCTCTGATGAAATGCATGTGGACCTCAATGTGTTTGGTTCGCTGTCGTTGTACTGGATCCTACAAAATTTCAATGTACTCTAGTTGTCACACCATATGATAGTCAGACAGTGAAACTGGATACCAAGCTCGGTAAGGAAGCGTTGAAGCCAAAGTGTATGAATGACACAGTTGAATACTCCTCTGTACTTGGCCTCCGCGGAAGATAAAACAATGGATGATTGCTTCTTAATTGACCAAAAAATTGGGCCTGACCCCAAACCGAGAGTGTACCTGAACGTGGACTTGCGATTTGTGCTATTACCAACCCAATCTGAATCTGTGAAGCCTATGAGATCTAATTCACAACCAACTGCATAGTGAATCCCATAACTCATGGTGCCCTGAACATATTTGAGGATGCACTTGGAATCCTTCCAGTGCAGATCATGGGGTTCCTACATGTATCTGGAAACTGATCCTACCACATATGAGATATCTGGATAGGTGTGGGTAAGATACAAAAGACTCCCCACCAACTGTCGATACAAAGTGCTGTCCACTAATGGTGTATCCCCTCCATCCTCAAGTCTGATCCCATATAAGAAGGGTGTAGGTGCAGACTTACAGTCTGTCATGTGAAATCTATCCAGAAGATCCCTGACATACTTATCCTGAGAAATTTTGATGCCAGAAGCATCCTGACTGATCTCAAGACAAAGAAAAAAGTGTAGTGGACCCATGTGCATCATACAAAACCTATCATGCAAAATATCTTTGACCAAAGCAATGGATGAAGCAGAGCTACCAATGATCAAAAGATCATCAACATAGAGTACTAAAATCATCACATAGTCGATAGTCCTCAGCATGTAAACATTGGAATCATATTTACATCTAACAAAATCATGTGAAAGAAAGTAAGAATCCATCTTTGCATACCATTCTCCAGGTGCGTGCTTGAGGCCATAGAGAGTCTTCTTCAGTATGCATACTAAAGATGAGTTCTGAATGAACCCCTGTGGCTGCTCCATGTAGATCTTCTCTAAATTGTTAGCATGAATAAAATAATTCTTCAAATCCATTTGGTGAACTTCCCATCCTTTGGCTGCTGCAATGACTAGAGCCAAGCGAATGGAGTCCATCTTTTCTACAGGAGCAAAGGTCTCATCATAATCTATCCCATGAATCTGCTGAAATCCTTTTGCAACTAATCTGGCCTTGTACCTGCTCACTTGACCATCTACTGCTCTCTTGGTCCTATGGACCCATTTGCATCTTACAAGATTCCTCCCTAGTGGAAGTGGAACCAGATCCCAAGTCTGATTCTCTAGGAGAGAGTCATGCTCCTCCTGCATGGTTGCTTCCCATAGAGGATTTCCAATAGCATCATTGTAGGTATGTGGATCAGAATATTGAACCATATAGAAATGCAAGGGCATCGCTGGTTCATAAGATGAAAGTACATGAGAAGGATCCACATGCTGAGATCGATTCCTCCTCGAATCCAATGGATCCCCTGCAAGGTTGCCTTTTGTCTGAAGTGTGGATTGTACCCAGTTGGGCATTTGCTGAAGCTCCAACACTGGATCCTCATTTGGCTGTACTATTCTCTCATCTGCATGTACATAATCCTCTGAATTTGTGTCTAAATATGTAGCATCTGAGTGTGTGGAATCATCATCTCTGAACTCTGGAACTGATGGAAGCACAAGATTCTCTGCATGTTGCATTGGAGGTGCATGCAAAGGACTCTCCTCAAACTGAACACTGCGCTCAATGATGAGCCGATATGTAGAGGGATAAATCAATCTGTTTCCCTTAACATCATATGGATTTCCCACAAAGATGCAAGGTGTGCTCTGTGGATCTAAGGATTTCCTCTTTTCAGAAGGAATATGGGCCCATGCTCTTGATCCAAAGATGAAAAAGTGTGTGACATCTGGTTTGTCACCTGTCTAAGCCTCAAAAGGTGTCCTATCCTCAACAGATCTGTGAGGTGCTCTGTTCTATATGTAAGAAACACAGTTAAGTGCCTCAGCCCAAAGCTTGGAAGGAAGTGATCTTGCATGCAACATGCATCTGGTCATCTCCTTGAGAGACCTGTTCTTCCTTTCAAGAACTCCATTCTACTATGGAGCGTATGGAACTGTGTGCTGCAACTGGATATGAGCTTCACGACAAAGATTCTGAACATCTTTGTTGATATAATCCCCCCCATTTTCTATACGAAGGATCTTGATTTTCTTCCCAGTTTGTGTCTCTACTAGAGCTTTGAAGTCTTTGAGATGCTCAAAAACTTCAGAATTTTTTCTGAGAAAATAAACCCAGGTATTGTGTGAGTAATCATCAATAAGTGTAAGAACATACCTTTCTTTTCTTATGGACGGATGTGGAAATGGACCCATGAGATCACTTGGAACAAGCTCCAAGGAAGAGTAGGCTCTCCTTTCCTTCCCCTTTTCAAGCTTTTCTTTAGGATGCTTTCCAAGAATGCATCCTTCGCAAACCCCTTCAAAAAAGTGAATGTCTCGCAAGCCTTTGACCATTCCTTGCTTGGAAAGTTGCTACATGTACCTAAAATTTAAATGACCAAATCTCTCATGCCATACTCTACTACTATCATTAGCATGTGTAAGTAGCAAAGAGGATTCATAGTCAGTAAACTTAGTGAACTTATACAACCGTGATTTGTGATCTACCTCACCAACTGAAATAATGGAACTGTCATGCATGTCAAGTACAATAACTGAATCTGATGTAAATTCAACCCTTTTACCTATTTGAGTGATCTAATAAACCGAGAGAAGATTTATAGAAAGCTTTGGAACATGTAAAACATTCTCAAAACTTCCATTAGGAAGTTCCACTCTTCCCTCTCCTGCAACTACTATTGGAGTATCATCCCCCATGAGAATAGGAGGTCCAAAGCATGAACTCAAAGAAGTAAAAACTTCCTCTTTAGATGCCATATGATGGGATGTGCCGACATATATAATCCATGAATCAAATGAGGAATTAATTGCAACCAACGCATGATGATTACCTTTCTTAGGAGCAAGATCTTCCTTCTACTTCTTGACTCCCTCTGGAATGAAGTTTCCAAGGTTGTTCTGCTGAAGTGCCTGTGCCATAAGATCGATCTGTTTCTTCATGCATGTGGATTATTCATGATTCAGTTTATTGCATTAAGTGAAATTCTTTCCCTTCTTCTTCTTCTTGGAATATGAAGAGTCTTTGGAACCTAAATAATCGTTAAAGGGTTCCGAATATCCCTCTTTCTCGTTTTGTTTCTCCTTCCCGTTCTATTTGGATGACCCTTTTCCATCATGCATGGTGAGTGCATGTTCTTTGGGATCTTTCATGAGGCCGATCTGTATGAGTTTTTTCTGCTCTTGTGTAAGAGACTCAATGAACTGAGCCAACGTAGGCATTTTCCAATTTGTTCCAAAAAGACATCTGCCAGAATGGAAATTGGAGACATATAYAACGTATTCTGGTCCTAGMTTGGCCACGATAGTTAGAATAAGTTGTTTCTCTTGTGTATACTTGCAAAACCACATTCACCCAAGCTCAATATCAAAGATTTAAATTTAGTAAAAAAATCTTGTATATTATCAGAACTTTTAGGGTCTAAGGTATTCAACTCTACCTTAAGCATATGACCTCGCATCTCATCCTGCTTTCCAAAGAGTCCTTCCAAGGTGGTCCAAATCTCATTTGGAGTCTTTCATGCGGCAACATGAAACCATAAATCAATGGATATTAACTCAATAAATAGTCTTGTGGCCTCATCCTTACGGTTCTCCCATCCGATCTTCTCAAGTGCTGATGTAGGTTCTGTTTCTGTCGCCATCATCAAATTATACAGTCTTTTGCTTGTGAGTTGGAATGCAGCCTTCAAATTCCATTCAAAATAGTTGTATGGTGTGAGTATTATTACTAGACTTGATTGAAGAAGTTATATCGTCTCCATCCCTCCTATTGATACTGAAAAGATCCCGAAAACCCAGATCGTGGATTCCGAGATATGACTGACGGTGCTATGGAAACTATAGATATGATAAAACAACTATATGTCCTAAAATATGATGTGGGTTTTGGATATTTTTTATGAGCATGAACATCCCTATGTTATACATATCTGGTACAAATTTTAGCCCGACCCAGATCGCGGATTTCGAGATATATTTATTTTACTGCAGAAACCCAATTTTCTGGAGGGCTGCTGAATCGTTGCACCCTAGAGAAGGATAAAGTGCGACGATGATGAATCATCACACCCTAGTGAAGGAAACAATGCGACGATTGTGAAAAACTGAATCGTTGCACCCTGTATGAAGAGCACAATGCAACGACGTTGCACCTTGGCTGTGTATAGGCTGCGACGATGCCCGAAAAAGTAAAATTTCTTAAGTCTGAGTGCGACCGTCACACCCTTCGATAGGGATAGGTTGCGGCGATTCCAATTGTCTCACCTTTCGATAGGGACAGGCCACGATGATTTCAGAACCTAGGTTTACTCAAATCCTCTTTCACTCTTCTCTGGCTTGTTGGGTTTCTCCAAGCAGCTTGACTCTGATGCCATGTCAATGTTTCATGGAAACCTGTATAGGAGACCTAGCTAAAGCATACACAAACAAATCTTATCAAGAAAAGGAAGAGTGATACACAATGAAGAATGAGAATCAATGAGTGAGTGATCTTCACTCATATAGGCAATGACATCCTATAATTAGGAATGCATGCATAATAGTGATGGTATAAAATTAGAAAGTCTAAAATAGAACTAGTCAGTTAACTCCCACTGAACTAGTGTTACCCCCACTGAACTAGTGTTCCGAAAATAAAAATTTCTCCAACATTAGCATGTATGATATCTAGACATTATATATATTATTGAAGCTTCTTAGATCCAAACAATCTAGACGGAAGATAAGACGATCAAATCCTAGATCGAAAAACAAAAAAAATAAAGAAAACAAAAAGGGAATGGACAAAATTTGGGGTTTTTTGTGGTTGAAGAGAAAGATAGACTAGTGCCTTAAGAAGGGATATAGGGTCACTGCACAATTCTATGTGAGGCTTAGGGTTTTAAGATGAACTAAAGTTGAAGATACCTAAAGAGGTTTACCTACCAAGCGTCACCTAGGGAAAATAAGATTCTTCAAGGTTTCGGTGGGGGGATTGATCCACTAGAGTGTATCTCTAAGTACTTCTAAGGTGATCTCAAAGAATGACCATTTGTAAGAGAGAAGAGGCCCTAGATGTCTTACCTTAATGCAAAGAAGAAGGTATTCAATGGTGAAAGAGATTTAAGGCAATAAATCCATTTCTTAGATGTGCCTCCAAGTGGAGCAAGATGCTTCTTTGGCCTTGTAGTAGCTATTGGGTGATAAAGATGTCCTAAAAACAACCTTATTCTAACATTAATTTTATCAATCGAGGATTCGTCTTTTTCTCTCAAGATTGTCAACAAAATCTATGCGGATAAGTTGTAGAGGTTTAAATCATGTAGATAGTTCATTCACAACAAATTTGGATTCATCTAAATTACTGTAACAATCTGTTTCTTCTCACATTAACTACAAAATATGAAACTAATAATTCAATCAAAAGGAGATATACTCTGAGAAATAACACACCCTGAAAAGAAACATCAACTAATTATTGAGCTCATTCATCTATCCAGGAAACAACAATTTAATCTACAAAACCATCAATGAATTAATCTCTCAAAGAAAAATGATTAATCAACCTATTCGAAAGGAACACCGATCTATTGATATTTTAGAAGGTACAACAAATGCAAACTTAATGAAAATAATCATCGAGTGATAAATTGACAACAATTGGTAATTTCCAAATAGAACGACTAACCTTTGTGAATGGAATAACACAATCAATTCATAATAAAAACAACATGTTAATGAATCTATTCTAATTTCTGAAGGAAATATCAACCCACATAATTACCACAGAATTGATAAAAATATAGATAAGACAGTAGCTCCTGTCGACTAGGCCGAAGGTCTTCAAAAGATACTGTTATAAAAAATTTAGTGCACGAAAATGGTCAAAACGTTCGAAACTTCCATTAATTTCAGAATTGATAAGCCATTTACAACTCGGTTTCTTTGCAGAGTATCAACAATTAGGAGATCAAAATTCTAGCACTCCCCTCTCTATCGTTCATTCTTCTATATATACTACAATAAGACAAGTGAATTAAGCTATCCCGAGGATCGAGAGATCCTCATGATTTCTTTTACTATTTTATGAAGATTTCAAGATAAAAATCAATCTTCCTTGAACTGTCTCATGCCTGATTTCTTTATTCTTCAATGACATGTGTATCTTTATTATATTCTTGATTATTCTTGATTAACAACAATTGCCCATTTCTGCATAAAATCAAAGCAATTCAAACCCAAATTTTAGAAAATATCTAATATTATTTAATATTTTTTTTTTGTAAGTAAGTATTTTATATATAAAAAACCTTCTAGGAACCAAACCAAGAGTACAAAAACTGAAGCCAACCGGTTGTAATTACTGAACTGCTCCAGAAGGAGAAACCAGTTTAGCCAACCGGACAATTTGAGTATCACAGTTTCTATCAGTCCTAGCATAAATAGACGATTTAGCTACCATGAAGGTCACTAGCGTAAAAGTAAAAGGAAGAAACAGGAAACATCCCCCTAGAGGGGTCATACAAGTGGTGTGTAATCCGACACATACTCTTGCAGAAGGCCTAGCCAGGGCTCCTCGATGACGGGTGTCCCACTGGTCGCCCACTGCATGTCCGTGGCCTCGGTGCACTTGTCCTCGTGAGCAACCGTCTTAGCATCTACCGTCAGGGTGTGCGCCTGCAAACTGATGCCTATCATCTCCCTGACTTCCAGCTGAACCGTGCCCTTGACATCTTCTTCTTTGCTCGCTGGTGTTTTCTTCTGCTCGACAGTGTCCATGAGAGCTGGCTCGAACTCCTTCCAGTCAGGCTGCTGGTTCCCCTCTGCGGCTTCCTGCTGATGGCTGCTCTCATGATCACTTGCAGTGAGAGGTGCGTCGCTGGATTCCGTAGGGGACGCTTCGTGGTGGTTTGAAAGCAGCTGAAGAAGTACTGACAACCTCCCTTCCATCTGCTGAACACGAAACTGAAGGTCGTCCACTCCTTCCCGGAGTTCAAAGACCAAATCATGCAAAACGGTGAGGTTTTCGTGCGACAGGTTGGAGGATTGCGCCTTCTTTTTGTTGCTGGGTCGACCGTGGCCAGTCCTTCCAAAGGGTGATTTCACTGAGGCTACATCCGGCGCAGGAGGAGGAGAGGAGTGCCTGAAGGAGGAGGGTCCAAGACAAGAAGGAGATCGCCAAGAAGGGTTGAGGGTGGTGTTAATGATGGCCAAGTAGTCAAAGGCTGGGGGAGTAGGGGGTCAGAGCGACGAAGCCGAGGTGGGAGATGAACCAGAGGGTGAAGAAGACGTACGGAGCCTCCGAGGATGCCAGGGAGAGCCCCTGCGTGGTCGCAATCTCTATCGCGGCATGGTGAGGCCTGACGGATGTGGGAGGTCTGCAGAGCCGAGGTTGAGGGCGGGGAGCGGCCGTAGGGGCACAAGCACCATGAAAAAACCAGCATAACCAAACCCAGACTACTGGAAGAAAATACAAATGAAATGCGACATTGCACTCTGCGTAAAGGTGGTCGAGGGAGCTCGGTTTAATGCCCCTCCCATCGACGTTTAATTCAATTTAATGCATGGGGGTAATGGCCGCAGTGGGCACGAGCCAAGCACATGGCTCCGTGCATTGCTGGCCTCCCCTTGCCTCCTCTATGCGCTAGGTGTCTGGCTCCATCACCCCATCCGGGTGTAATATTATTTAATATTATTTTCAAAAGTTTTTTAATTATGTTCTTCCCTAATTACTTCAAACTAATAGAGAAGTCAAAAAATAATATATCATAAACCAAAGTAACAAGGAGAATATTTATACTTTTTTCTTACTCCAACAATAGATATGTCCTCCAATGAACTTGAAAAAATAACCTATGCAAACCCTTGAACAATAGCCTAAAACATCATATAAAAATGTATAGATACTGAAGAACTTATTTAAGCAAGCTTTCTCAATAATCTCCAACAATGAAAATGCGAGAGGCCTACTCCTTTTATAGCTAAAAAGCCTCCACAATACAATGAAGAATATAATGTGCTAGTTCAAAATATGAGCCCGAAACCATTGTCCCAAGTCAAAACCATGGGAAAAATACAATGAATGGGATAAAATAACCCTCAAAATCCTCCAACACATGAGCACACTCCTCAAAATGGTGCAAGTGAACAATAAAATAAACACACGTGGACTAAGAGGGTCTAGAAAGAGTGCTCCCTCATAAAATCTATCAATGTCCCAAAAATAAGTAAAGGACAAGTCAAAGATGGTGATAAGACTCAAACATCCCTCTAACCAACTCCTAAGTGTAGGGAGATGGACTAAACAAGAAAAAACCAACTCCAAGTGTGTGATGTCACCCCCACATGTTTGGGGCATCCATGGAGGAATCCAAAGTAATTGGCATGTGTGACATTCTAAGTGTGGGTGCTCCTCAAGAAAATCATTGTGGTCAATGCCACATCATCTGGTAATTAGCATAACCACTTGTAACCACTCCAAAAACATGTAACCACCTCCTCAAAAGCATCAAAGACTCCCACATGTGGTGCAAGGAGGGATTGACAATGCATGTGTGTGAATACAACGTCCAACTGATCAAGGAGATCGAATCTGAGTGGTCCATGTGGCAAGTGTGATGAAATGGCGTTCCTATAATAGGATGATGCACTGTCACATATCCCAAAGAAGTGACATGTATACCAATGTAATACCAAGGCAAATGACACAGATCACAATGTTTATAGATATGATCAAATATGAGTGCACAAATCCCAAGGCAACATCATGGATCCTAATGTGGTGTCACAGATCTCAAGGCATTGTACACATATACCAATGCATAGTACCCACTTGAAGTGACATGTCTATATTTTTGGAAAACCATTATGTAACGTCCCCTAACTTAACCGAAGAACATTACTTGCAGAAAATACACATAAATACAATTGTTTTTTGCTAACCAAATTTCCTATAGCTTACCAACTACGAATTATACACAGATTTAACTATTGTTTGATACCATATAAATAAATGAATCTACTACATTCAAAATGAACATGTAATGTCCCCAGGCTTAACTAGAGAACATTTCTTGTGGAAAATACACATAAATACAAATTTTTTTCTGCTAACTAAATTTCCTATAGCTTATCAACTACGATTTATACACAGATTTAACTATTGTTTGATACCATTTAAATAAATCTATATACGACATTCAAAATGAACATGAAGGTCGTACGCTCATTGAGACAAGCCGCACACACAACATCCTTTGTACAACAATCACAACAAGCCCCCTTGCTTGGTGGATAAAAGACTGGACTGCCAAGTTCCTGTGGGAGAAGGAGAGTAACCTTCGTCCCTTGTTGTTTGCTGAGAAAAAGAAGAATTCTCTCTCATGGAATCATACTCTAGCTAGGGGGTGGCCAACTATGGAATACACCAAGAGCAACTGCGCCTATGGTTTGGTGGAAAGTGGCACACCCTTTAGAAGTTGCCAACTATTTCTAAGTTTAAGATAAGTGTTTTCTATGTTGTATTGTCATGTCTAGTTTATTTTATACTATGGATTTCTTGTGTTAGATAATTGTAGAATTTATTATCTTGTTCAAATGATGGAATTTTCACTCTGATTGTCTTATTGGATGATAAATCTGAAATAAAGTTTGGAAAACATATTCTGTTGTTGGTTTTCTTCCTGTCTCTGTTTGGAAAGGGAAGCTGTTAATAATGTGTTATTACTCTGATTATGAACATAGTGCTAGGTGATCACCTGTAGTAATCTGCATGAACAAAAAGTATTAGTAAATTCAAACCACTAAAATCCTCATAGAGCAGCTTGGTAATTAGGAAAATGCAATTTCAATTGGAAAACTTGAAGGTCGGGGAGATGGCTTTGGTCTTTCTATTGGTCTGAAAAATCTACTAGACTTAGAACTTGATGGAAGTTCGGATCCCTGGTTGATATTAAGGAAACAAACCCAATCATAAAGAGGGACAAAGTATTTTAAAAATAAATAATAAGAATAGAATGAGAAATGCAAATTTAGGCTTTAAATTTGAAATAAATGAAATTTGGAATTTAATGCATTGTGATTAGTTAAGCTTCATTAGAATTTGGTAAGAGAGGAAATTTTACTAGGAATTACAAAGTAAATTTGATGTCCAAAGGGGAAATATTTGGGAATAATAACTATTACGTGAAAATAACAAAGAGATTCATGTAAATAGGAGACTAGTAAATTCTGGTAAAAACATAATTTTACCATGGAGGATTTTTATTTCGAAGAAATGTAATAATCTGGAAAATAATTTAAATGAATTACTTGCATAAATTTATATATGTAAATGTGAAATTCTATGTTTTCTGGACAAAATTGAATGAATGGTAAGGTATGGTAAGTCCTGGTAAATTCCCAATTTACCATTTAAATGTTCTATTATTTGAATAATAAGGTTGGAAACAATTGTATTACAGTCTAGAAATTCCTGCCTGGTGCGTGAGAAATGGGAAGTTCAAAATCTTTCCCCCTTTATGTGCAAATCAATAAATTTCACTAACTTTCCTATTTTTAAGAATAATGCCCTACATAGGCCGCTCCACACTCCTGGATGAATTTTGGTAAACATATTTTTATTTATTTATTAAGGCCCAAGAAATATACTTTCCTTCTCTCAATGTATAAATATTTATATTTATATTAATATTAATCCGTCAGAGCACAGAGAAGGGAGCAAACGTTTGGAGTGCGACGACCAATGGAGTTTTAAACATCACAAAATTAAATATTAAATCACACCCTTTTCGGAGTTGACCATCGAAATAAATGGAAGGGAGTGTTTGAATGAAGAGCGAAGCTGTCATAGTGATGGCGTGAGTGTTAAGAGGTCCCACCTATATTTTATAATATTAAATTAAACTTGCTCATTTGTAATTGGTCGTCGAACAAATGAGAGGAAGACACACATTGAGAGTGTGAAGACCTCGAGGTGATGGCCCGAGTTAATATAATATTAAATATTAGAATAATTAAATACAATTTCCTTTTCCTTTTCCTTTTCAAAGTTGACCATTGGAGTTGACCATCAGAAAAACAAGAGGAGCATGTGCGATTAGACTTCGAAGAGTTCAAAGTATGACTCCAAAGAGTTCCGAGTACGTTATCTCAAATATTATAAGGTTATAAACATATAATATAGCACGTGAAGGATGTTTGAATTACCTGAAATAATATTAATATTAAACATATTTTTCATTTTCTTTCCCTATATATATATAATTACATAAAATATTCTGGTGCGAAGTCATAAGCGAGGGTCTTTTATTGATATATTAATCAAGGTTAATAAACCTAAGTATATTACAGTTTAATTGCTTATATTAGAACACAATATAATTATTTTATAATATAATTAATTAAATCATAAGATAATTATTACAAGAGTGGTATTTAAATTCATACCAAAACCCTTTTCGAGATGTAGAATTTCAAAGAGAGGGAAAATAAATCTTCATTAATTACCGGGCCAAAATTATTAGGCTAAGTAAAAAAATAATTATGGTGGGGGGGTTAATAAATTTGTGGAGACTAATTATCCCTAATGAGGATTAAATAAATAAATACTGATGAGAAATATTTTAAGAAAGTATTGATTACGTAACTTAATCAGTTTATAAGAAATGGACAAATGTCAATATTTTTTCGAGCAAGCCTTTGTACCCTATGACGACATGGAACATCACGGTGGGTCCACACGTCAAGTGGATATTGAGCCATATGTTACATCAGGTGACAGGTACAGACAATAACCAAGGTGGAAAATGAGAATTGAATCTTAGTCGTGGATCCTTGCAGGTCCCACATAAGCTAAGTGTAGCTGGTGCAGGAGAGGGGAATTTAAGTGTCATGCGAGTTGGCGACTCCGAAGTAATCGAAGTCATTGATGTTCTAACTCTGAGGGCTGTTGGATATGTAGGTTAGATCCGTCAGAGTATGAGTAGTCGAGGAGAGTTGGTCGAAGTGGTTTAGGTGTGAGAAATATGCTAAAATCGATGGGAAGACTTTGATGAAGAGGAAAATCTTCGAACCATCGAACTGGGGAGTTAGATGGGTTGGGTGGCGAATGCCACACCATTTCCATGTCGTATGGAACTAGTGAAGGGGAACCACATGGTTGCTACGTGGCACTAAAGATGAACTCAATAAATGAAAGTCCGAAGACTTTAAGAGACTAACTTCTGATCCAGTGCTCATTTATGAACATGGTTACAGTTGTTGGAAATATATTGACGAACAAAAGACAATGGTAGACTATATAAGAGGATTTTAGATGATTGAGGAAAAATGAAAATTCAATACCCCATCCCTTAAAAAGGTACTTAGGGGGTTGGGTGTGTTACATAGTGGTATAAAAGTAGGCAACAACACTTGGCTTGCTTGGGCTTATGAAAGAATGGAATAATTTTTATTAGATAACTTTTAAGGGGGAGGGCACGCTACCCTACCTTATCCATAAGAGATTATTTGAACTTTATTATTGAAAAGAGGGATGAAACATTATGCTATTTTTACATGTTTAAATTTTAACTATATGTTGCTTTTATATGCTAAATGATGAAGCTAATTTCACCTTACAAAATTGCTTGTGTTGTTCATAAATTAGTGGATAATTAACTAACATGAAATGTTGTTATCAACACTTAAACAGTCAGTGGAAAGCAATGAAAACTACAATGTAAATAATGGTGACACATCATGATATGGGAGAGAGCTACCATAACAAAAAATAAGAGTCTGATGAAAGGAGAGTGGTGGAAACCCCTCTAGATTTGGCTGAAACTGTAAAAGCTTCATCGTAGAATTACAAAGTTTTAAAGCAGACAATGAGAGGCTTATAAAAGAACAAGAAAAACAAACTGAAATAAATACAATTTTGTTGCAAACCTTGTCAGACATATAGAGGCAGTTGCAACATGGGCCAACAACCAATGATGTGGACAAACATTAGTCCAAGAAAACCTAGAGTCCACCTGAGATACAAAAACATGGCCTTGAAAATAACAACATGAGAAGAGGCACCTCAAGAAAGGCCCAACATGGAGACAAGAGGCATGCTAATGCCAAGGATTCATCTGAAGAATCCTCTAGTGAGGGAGTTTACAACTCTAAGGAACTGTCCAACAGTGAGACTAGTTCACATTCTAAGAGGAGAAGAAAGAGGAGGAAACATTCCTAGAGCCATGACCCTGAAGAGTTTAAGAAAGTGTTACGAGGAAAATATCTCTATGGCTAGGGTAAACCACAACAGACAGGTATGACTGCAGAAATAAACTCTTTCCCATAAACATGTTATATAAACCAATGTGCAGGCGAGATAAGAAAGGGACCTACCTCATACAGATGTTTGATGATGTCCACCATTGAGCAGTTTGACCCAAAGCTTTATACCTACAAGAAGTTCTCAACAAAAAAGTGAAGCATGCATATAGTGATAATATAAAAGGTTAACACATTAGATAGCATAATCCATTAATATACAGAACAAACATGCCCATGGATAATAACTCATATATTTGCAAGATATCAATTGGACGGGAAGAGAGTATTTCTATTAATAAATGATCAACATAAGTGAAAATATTACAGATTTCTTTGTCGGCACAGTTTGGAACCAATAAACCAAGTTCCTTCCAGTTGAGCCTCCACCACTTCAATCCTCCACCAAAGGCAATCTCATAGAAGGGAGACAACGAGGTTCTGCATCAATAAGGGAAGATCTTGGGGGCTGAACATTGTGTTCAGACTTAAAGGACAAAGGGATGCAGACTCAATAAGAAGTAATAATCTCTAGATTAACTTTGCTCTCAAAGTTGAATTCTCTCCTCCTCTTCCATAGCTCGGAATTGGCATCTTTATAGCCTTCAAAATGCAACTGAAGGGGTGAGTTGGAACATTTCTAGTATATGGAAGGCCAAGGCTTAGAGATCTCCTGTTGTGACATGGAAACCCGACATTTAATTTTTATTTTTTGGCCCAAATCTCGATGTACGTGGGCTGTAGTGGAGAAGCCTACATATACGCTTGCTGTATAGGGTGTAAGATGCGTACAAGTGGAAACATTTATATTTTCGTCTCTGGATTTATCAATCAGGGAAAGTGAGTCTACATAGGGAAATGGAGTAAGGACCTCTCTGCAAGATTTCTTAGGGTGAGGAAAATATTGCTCTAACAGATGCTCCCTAATGTGTGAGGTCAGAGGAGTATCTGTGATGGCCGAAATACATTATAAATAACCTAGAAGTGGAGTGGTAGGGGACCAACTGGACGAAATCAATTGCTCATTACATTCTGTACTAACTTTGCATACATGGTTGCCAAAAATTACACTACAAATCCATGTGGAAAATATACCAAATAAGTGTCTGTGGCCATGAATAGGCAAATACAAATGCGGTTACATGCCAAAAGATGTCATAGTCACAAACAAGGCCCAGTAGAACCAGTCTAAAAAAACCAAGTTGAGGATATCTGTATACCATGGAGTACAATCTGATCTCCCATGATCACTAAAGTCATATAGGTACTGGTCCAATAAAAAGGAAGCAACAACTCTTGAAAGCTACGACCACATAGTGATGTCTTCAAGTCTTCTACACAATTTGCCAAAGGTGCAAGTATACATCATGTGAATAAAGGAGTTGAGGTCGAACACAATGAGACATCATTTGATTACCGATCATTGAGGTATACCGTTGACAAACATGATACAACTTACCGATAATGAAAGTAGGTATCAAGGCACTGAGTACATTCTTACGAGTGTGAATAAAGGAGATGGTGTCGAACACCTGAAGAATCCATCGATCAAGAGACATTGATGTATTCCCAACTGTCGATGGTGAGAGAGCCTGCCACTGATGACTGCAAGCCTCAAGGTACTCATAAGACTCTAGGTCCCGTTTCCATAAAAATGGGCTGAAGTTGATGGAAAGAGATCCACTGGAAGGAGAACATTAAGGAATCTCTCATTAGTCAGCACGAGGTAGAAAGCATGAGCTTCATGATTTGGTGGAAATCGAATGAAGAACAAGTTCACGAACGAGCGACCCTGTGCATATTTTGCATCTTCCAAGTGCAAGTGGTACATGAAAAATGCCCTCTGAATAGTAGACAATGATGAAAACGGCTGACAAAGGCGAGGAAACCACCAATAAGGCTTAATGGCATCCAAGACATTGCACGAATCCCAATGTGTGAATATATGTCTTTTCGTCGAACACAAGGGAAACCACCCAGTCAACAAACAATGATGAAATGTCGTCTGCTGGGTTCAAGGTTACCTACCAATGATGAAAGTAGGGCCAGGGTACATGATAGGAATACAATATCATGTGATTCTGAGACAAATTGAGGGTATGGACGACATGCAAAGTTAGGAGTTCTGAGCAGTGGACGACACAGGTTGATATACTTCCTTTGAACAAGAGAATGAGACATATGGAGGACTGTAGCAGCATAGAACTGATGATGAAACCATAAGATCCAGGAGACATCGATGAAATTCTCTATAGGGACTAGAAGAGTAACTAGTTGGTAAAGAAGACTCTGTAACAAGCTCAACTTCCTAAGGCCATGCTAATCCCAAAATTATGATGATGAATGGACTCAAATAATTTTGTGCTCTGTTCAAAGGTGACACAAATGCTGCCGATATAAGATAATACTCCCTCCCCACTCATATTTTTTTGTTTTTTCATAGACAAATGAATGCTATGATACATAGGAGGAAATGAGTGTCACAAGTAAGAAAAACTAGTTCTAGCAGTGGAACGTACCTATACTCAATGTAAGGAAGTACATGTGGGAGATGGAGACTTGGGGGAATGTTCCCTCCTAGGTATAGGGTTTGAAATTGCAAAGGATATAAACAAGGCTCTGCTTGGTTGATGATGCAAAACTGTTGAGGCAAACCGTTTATAACGCAAAGCGAGAACCGACTATAGGCTCAATACTGCAAGAAAGGACATGAGATGCAATCACAACTTGATACCAAAAAATGTCATTTTTTATGTCTTTTAGTCTAGTTGGTGTGAAAAAGGGGTAAACTTGTGCCAAATAGACGTCTCTTCGAAACCAATTTATGAGTGTGAAAAATACAAGTTCACTTGACGATCTTTTCATTTTTTGATAACGAGTCGGAAAAGAGATTAACTAAGACTAATGACCTTTCAAATCCAATTTAATCGAGTGTGAAAGGGACAAATCACTCGACAATATTTTCCCTTTTTAGACGAGTAAGAAAAGAGCTTAAATTAAACTATTTTGGGAGAGTCTAGGCGACAAGTCACGGGGGAGGCCAAGGCTCTCGAGCCAGACTTCTGCGGAATGCCAGTATCTTATGGATAGCCGACATAATCTTGGGAAAACACAAATCTCTCCAAGTCGAGGAGGATAAAGAAGTAACAAAGTATATAGTCTCTGTGATAGATCGGATAATATCTCTTACAGGAAAAGACATAGGTGGGGGCATTGGATACCCCACAAGACTGTTCCAATCGAAGGTGACTCCTCAAAACCGAGAGGGAGAGGAATCGGGGAAAGTAGAGCTCTCTCTCGTTCATAAGGTGCAAGATCAGGGATGTTGATGACGTGGTTGAAGGATGCATCACCCTCCGCAAAGAGAGTAGGATTGACCAAATATTGCACTGGTATGACCACTTATTCAATTCTAGGTTGAAGAGGATGCATGATAATAGGGATAGGGGATACATCACCCTCAAAAACAGGGGTGTGATCAAGATAATATTGCAACGAAGTTACTATCGTGTCAATAAGAGGAACAAGGTATGGGGAAAACACAAATGCCTTAGAATTCGAAGGGCCCTTAGGTGAGCACCACGCTTCTGGTATCCCAACCATGGCTGGACATAAACAAGTAAGATGACTTCCTTCAGAAGTCTTATAAGGAATTTAGGCTTATGTCTAAGGTGTTTGGGCTTCTCAATTCCCCCAATGTCGTTCAATATGGCTGGTGGCATACTATCAACGTGACAAGAAAATGTGGGAGAGTCATATCCTACATGGTACATAGAGGTCAGAGATGTGGCATTGATGTGACTTGTGGCAACTAAATTGGTGCCCCCACATGACTAGCAACGACCAAGTACAGGTTGTCAACATAACCTGTAGAATTTGTCGACCCATCTCCAACATGATTGGCATAGGTTGGTGACAGAGCTCTAGTGTGAATGACACTGACTGGACTAGAAGTGAGTTGTGGCATTTGATGCCAAGGTCAAGGGAAATATTGAATTTGAAACATTGCAGACCAGGAAGGGTCCTGGTTTACCCCCTGTCCCTATCCAGAAAGGTAGTATCCTCCATTTAATTGATTCAGATAAGTCTGAACGAGCATCATCACTGAATTCTTCGAAGAGATGAAAGTATGATAAGGACTATTCAAGTGAGGATATATGTTGCCCCTTTGTGAAGGGGTCCCATGAAGTGGGTAGCCTGAACCATAAAACCGATTCTCCTCATATGAAACACGCGGGGATACATGTGGACTTGCCATGGAAAAAATGTTCAAAGGAACCGACATGGCGGACGAAGAATACATGGATGGAGTGTAGTAGGTAGAATAAGCACCCATATGAGTATTGGCTCCTGAAAGAGAATAACCAGGACTAGATCCGTAAGAGGGGAGGTTCCAACCTCCCGTCGTAAAGGAAGATTGAGGGACATGACTCATATCAAACGAAGATGTAGGCATTGGGGCCATGGTGCCCCCAGATCCAATGCTAGGATTCATATAAGTGGACCATGGAGAGGATTGCAAGGATGAATTCATATCAATGAGAGAATGACTAGATACCCAAGGCATAGACTGAGTACCAAATTTTTGCATACCATTATAGGAAACATGAAGATTCATCCCCATGAATTGAGTAGGCATCATGGGGTAAGCAATAGTAAATGAGGTAGCCAAAGGGACTCCACTATCCATAAGGAGGACTCAGTATAGACTCTTAAGGCCAATTAGTAATCAAAGAGCACACCAAAAGTTAAACGACCAATATGTATGCAAATGGGGTAAAGTAGCTAAGTGGCCTCCCTCCCTAAAGAAGACATGTCTCACCCAAGAGGGGCCTGAGACTCCCTGCTAAAGATCGTAGGTAACATAACTAGTTATAAGGGCCCTCGTGGGCTCAAAAACCAGTCGGTCAGATACCCCCAGAGAGGTAATCCTCCATAAAGGCTGTGTGCTGTCCGACCCTTATCTGACCCATGGTACCTGTAGAATAACCCTTGCAAGTAACCTATGAGACACCTAAGTCAAGCAACTAATAAACCACTGTATAATTGATGCACATGCAAGTAGTCATAAGTTAGTTCCACCATATGGGTAGGGTAGCAAAGCCCAAAACCGTGAAAGCATCGCCTCTCACGAAGGTAAAGGCACTAACAAGATCCCCATAAGATCTCTGACTCTAGGAAGGTATCAGGGGGATATCCCTTCAACCAACTTCGCACGACCTCATGATTAACTACGGTGTGAGCAAAGCCTCCTGATCTTTTATACAATGGATTTCTCCACTCCTTGACTCAGACACATATGTTGACTTAATTTCCTTGGAGAAGTTTACTCACAAAATCCTATTCCAAGGCACTAAATCCTAGGCTACTTTGTGCACCCTAGAAAATAAAATCGTTACTAATAAATTTTAAATTATAGCATTGATTTTATGGCCGTTACTCAAAAAGGTATGGTAATGAAACTCATGGTGTTATGACTCTACAAGAAAAGTAAATATGAAAGTAATGCAAAGTCCTAACTTTAACTTTTGATGAATGATATGCTCCTAAAAAATGATGCAATTTTCAAATTCAAATCTGCAATTTAGAAGTAAAGATGCAATATTTCACTATATGCACTAAGCTAATGATAGAGATTCAAAGACAAAAATGCCAAGCAATGCAAAATTCCTATTTTTTTTGTATTTTCAATATATCAAAACTGAAAATGCATGGACTGAAAATTAACTTGATATATAGCCCTACTGTGTATAAAAAAGAGACAACTCAAGCAGGATATTAAGCAACAAAACACCCGACCCAATGTACAAGGACAATAAAAATGAAAAGATGAAGAGAAAGACTTCTCCCAGAAATTCAACTAAAAGAGGGTTTCTTGTCATCCCACATGCACTCAACAGGCACTACAGAGACCTAATAAGGCTCAACAAGCATCAAATATCACCCAAAAAACACTAGAACAAGCAAAGAGGCAAGGAAAAGAGGTGTACGCGACTATTTGGACAAACAAAGCATATATACACAACTTGCAGTGAGACAACCTACGTGTATACACAACTATCAATGCAAAAGGCACATATATGCTTTGAATCAAGGCCAGGGAAGGGGGAAAGGCTGAAAACTCAGACCCAAAGTGAACAGTAGCTGTCAAGCAATGATACGACAAGAACCACAATAGAAATGAGAGCAATCTAAGGAGAAAAGTACTTCAAACCCTAAGAAATAAGATTCATCCCCAACATGGTTGCCAATTCTGTTATGAGGAAAATCTCTCTATGGCTAGGGTAAACCACAACGGACAGGTATGACTGTAGAAATATACTCTTTCCCATAAAATGGCTATATAAACTGATGCAGGAGCATCACTCCATGCCATCAAGTGCCAGCTAACCAGCACACGTTCAATGGAGAGGAGAGGCACAACCCTCTCACTTTCAAATTTCAATTTTTGAAATTGTATTAAATGTTGTAAGGCCGAAGAGCCAAAAGACATGCATGTGCATAGGCTTTAGTTAAAGGTTGTCTTAAATGGTTGTAAGACTGAGATCTAGATCCGATTTGGACTAGACAACCATTCAATGTAATTGAATGTAATTTAATGAGAGTTGGTGAGATGGAGGGAAGCGCTCGAGGAGCCCCCTTTTGTAATAATATCTTCTTTGTATCTAAAAAGGGTGGATAGAGTCTGTAGAGAGGTAGAGAAGAATAGAGAGAATAGGAGAGAAGAGAGGAAGCCGTGACTCTGTTGCAGTCTAGGCTCACATTGTAAAGAGGCATTCTCATATTAATACAATCAGAGCAATTTTTCCTGCATGTTATTCTGCGTTTGTTGATGAATGTCTTTATGCGTTTATGATATGCTGTAGATGTGTGTTAGTTTGCATTTATAGGTTACATACAGAAGTCATTGTTTGTTGGGTTCCTTGATTCCAGGTCTGGTTCTTTGTGGCTTCATGCAAGGGGTTGCATGATAGAACACTGCGGGTTCTGTAAGCCAGTGCATAGCGTGCACTTCTAAAATTTTGTGGAATTTAGACAAAGACGTGCCAGGAGGGCGCACCAGAGGAAATCATTGATTCAAGGAGGATGCCTCAAGGTTCCTGAATACCTTGAAGGAGAAACTACGCAGAGGAGAGCATAGAGAGGAGAAGCAGAATTGTTGAGAATTCTGTAAAGGCTCTGCTAGGAGGGCATTGAGCAGATGCACATGATGCATTGAAGAGAACTCTATTTCGAGTTTAGTGAGAACACAGAGTCCCTGAGGATTCTGTAGAATCTCTGCCAGGAGGGCATCGAGCGAGTGCAAGGAGTGTACCGAGAAGAACTCTATTTCGAGTTTAAAGATAAGAGAAGTGTCCCAGGAGGAGACATTCACAGGGTCACTGAACACCCTATAGGCTCAGCAAGGCATGCTTGAGTAGGAAGTTTCCAGAGGGCACTTACATCCCTTCAAGGAGAGAAAGGGACAAAGATACTTTGAGGTCAGAGCCACAAATAAGCTCAGGATGGATAACACAATTGCATGCAAGGACCCTGCAAGGAATCATAGAGGCCAAGAAAACCCTTTGGAGGGTTCGGAGTTTGAGAAGCTCAGGAGGAGGAACGCCTCTTAGAATATAGGTGGAAGCCAAAGTTATAGGCTTCACAGTAGAGACAAAGGCCGAGGCCTTTTGGCGCAAGAAATATTCCAAGGGAAAGGAAGAAGGGAATGCTCAAGATAGAGCACAATTTCCATTAGATCAGCTGGAAAAGCGAGATCTAGACCGTTGAAGTCTACGTCTAGACGCATGTAGGAAAGCGCACAAGGAAGAGAACCAGGTCTGGGCCGTCAGATCGAGCACCGGGGATCGACAACCATCAGATCTGTAGGAAGGCACACAGAGTTTAACCTCTGGGAGGTCGCACAGGAAAGGAGCCATATGGATGGTGAGAAGCCTTCATGAATGAAGTGCCAAAGTTGCGAGAGTCGTTGGATCTTGTAGAGTTGCAAGGTGGATGAGGTGGATGAACCCATCACCTTAGGATCCAAGATCAATGTGAACCGTTGATTGTGCTTTCTGTAAGTTGTTGGATCATTTTCACGAATTTGGGTATCGTGAGTTGGGAGGCAAAGACCTTTGCGCTACAAACCCTTGAGTCGTGAGATTGCGATTTGACCTGAACCGTCGATCGAGGAGGAAGGAGAACCATGATATTTGGTGCCTCGCTACATTGTGTATTGGGGTTTCAGAGGGTGAAGGAGTTGCACCTTGATTGCTGAAGTCGCGAAGTGCCGAGCGTCGAGGGCTTGGGAAAACACGTGTCATGTCCGTTAGGTGGGGACCGCGTGGTTGACAGGTGGCACAAACATAGAGCGCCTAGAGAAAGTAGGAAGTAGGCGACAGGTGGCGTACATGCGTCACCTTGGAAGGAGTCAACCCATTGTTGACTTATCGCATTTCATGGATTTGCAAAGGAGGAGCACGAGGGCTCAACACTTCAACTCGTGAAGTTGTGAGTTGTGAGGGGTGCTAGAGTTAGGCCCTAGCTGGAGGTCACTTGTAGAGGTGCTAGTGAGGAAGGAGCCATACCTGTATCACATCTCGGGTATCGGTGTTTGGAGAAAGAGAAGTCGAGGGTCTTCGACTCACGAACTCGTGAAAGGTGCTTGCGCTAAGGCCCGGGTTGTCATCGTGTGGAGGCGAAGACTCACACCTGGTGTAGGTGGAGTTTTCGTGAAGGACCTGTGGATTGGATTCGTTGAAGGTTTCAGCAAGGAACCAAAGGAGCCGCATCGGCCTGAGGAGAATTTAGAAAGATCCTGTGCGGATCTCGTCTCGAGGGTTGGGGGGGGGGTTTGCGTCAGTGTGGTATCAGAGTAGGATTTTTGCCTGTATATTTCTGGCAAAAGAGGAAGTGAGGTGAAGAAGAGCCTGTAGGAGACATGTAAAAGGTGAAGATTGTTGCGGGACACAATAGTCAATAGATAGCCAGGAGGGCTATAGGAGAAGGATGGAATCACTCACGGTTGCAGAGTGACAACAACAAGTTTGCCAAGAGGGTAGACATGAACAGGAAAATGGCTACTGAAGGCCATGAGCATGGTGGAAGAGGAGACCACCAACAGATGAGTAAAGAAGAAATGGACAAAGAACTCGTTGAGATAAGAGAGAGAATGGAGCAGCTTGCATTGCGAATGCAATAGAACACAAAACCACATTGGGTGTATGAATGGGCCATGAAGAGAAAAGCAAAGTGGCCAGTCAAGAAATTGTTGGCCAGAAGGTAGCAAAGGTTGTTGAGAGGATGGCTGAGGTATGTTGAAAGCCTCAGAGATGAAGAGGAGATGGTTCATATCTATGAACCAGAGGCTGGGAAGAATCTCAGTGATGAGGAAGGGAGATCGGTTACAGATCTCATGAACTGCCAGGAGAGCAGAGATGATTTTCCAATTGCCAGGTGGGAAATGAAATGAGACCGTTGGAGGATCTCATAGACCGTCAGGAGGATAGCATTGGAAATTCATATTTCCTGGTGGGAAATAGTATGAGATTAACAGAGGATCTCATAGACTGCCAGGTGGGCAGAGATGGACTTTCAAATTGCCAGGTGGGCAATAGAAAGAGATCAAGTGAAGGTCTCGTATACTGCCAGGAGGGCGGTGTTGAAAGTTCAAATTTCCAGGAGGGAAATGAGATGAGATCGCTGGAGGATCTCATAGACTGCCATGAGGGAAGAGAGGAAATCCCATATTTCTAGGTGGGCAAGGGAGAGCAGTTGAGACCGTCTGGAAGTCTCATGAACTCAGTGGTGAGTTCGAATCAACGAGAGGAGTTGACAGAGAAGGAAGATTAGAAGAGCGTTCTGATGATTGAAGGGATAAGAGTATTCCTACCATATATCCCAGTTGAGGCCAGCATGTGTGTTTCCATTGCAGCAACAACAGAAAGATAGCCAGCAGTGACTGTCATGATGAAGGACCAGATATCAGAAGCTACCCAAGGAAAAGAAGAGGAGCACACAGTTAAGATGCTCACTCCATGGGAGAAGGAGTTAGAAGTGTTGGAGGATGGGTTGAACAATCCAGAGCCAGTAGATGACTGCCATGAGTAGACAATCATGCATATTTTAGCAGAGGAGCATTCTGAGGAATTGCTCAAAAATTTCAGCCAGGGAGCTGAACAATTGATGGTGACTGCAATGCCGAGGCATGCATCAGAAGATGAAGGATAATTCCAGTCTAAGGAGCATCTGGAGGAAGCTAGAATTCAACCAGCGTAAGGGGAAATGGTAGAAGCAAGTCTGTCAGAGAAGGTGACTGAACAACAGGTCAGTCAAAAAGATAAGATTGCAGAGCTGAATTTTGCAAAAGGGTGGCAAGTTGAGGCCACAGAGGAATAAGACGACATGGGAGATCTATTTGATATACCCATTTGCAGGGAAGAAGTGCAGTGGAGTAGGCTGCAAAAGGAGAGCCAGCTCTAGGAGCAGCTGGATGAGATAATTGAGGAGATCAGAAGGGTGATGATCAGATCAGCAGAAGCGGTCAGCAAAGGGAAGTTGAGCAGAGGAAAACCTGCCATAGCAGCAGGGCAACAAATGCAGCAGTAGCAGTGAAGCAGTGGAGCAGATGGACAGCTCCAAAGAACTGTTTGGGATCCAGGTGGATTTCAACAACGGTGCTGGGAAGCTTATGAGCAGGAGCTCATGATTTTTGCAGCTGAGGAGTATGATGCAAGAGCATCACTCCACGTCATCAAGTGCCAGCCAACCAACACACATTCAATAGAGAGGAGAGGCACAACCCTCTCACTTTCAAATTTCAATTTTTGAAATTGTATTAAATGTTGTAAGGATGAAGAGCCAAAAGCCATGCATGTGCGCAGGCTTTAGTTAAAGGTTTCCTTAAATGGTTGTAAGGCTGAGATCTAGATCCGATTAAGACTAGACAACCATTCAATGTAATTGAATGTAATTTAATGAGAGTTGGTGAGATGGAGGGAAGCGCTTGAGGAGCCCCCTTTTGTAAAAATATCTTCTTTGTATCTAAAAAGTGTGGATAGAGCTTGTAGAGAGGTAGAGAAGAATAGAGAGAATAAGAGAGAAGAGAGGAATCCGTGACTCTGTTGCAGTCCGGGTTCACATTGTAAAGAGACATTTTCATATTAATACAATCAGAGCAGTTTTTCCTGCATGTTATTTTGCGTTTGTTGATGAATGTTTTTATGCATTTACAATATGCTATAGATGTGTGTTAGTTTGCATTTACAGGTTACAGACAAAATTTGTTTTCTGTTGGGTTCTTTGATTCCAGGTCTGGTTCTTTGTGGCTTCATGCAAGAGGTTGCATGAAAGAACACTTCGGGTTCTATAAGCTAGTGCATAGCGTGCACTTCTAAAATTCTGTGGAATTTAGACAAATACGTGCCAGGAGGGCGTACCAGAGGAAATCATTGACTCAAGGAGGAAGCCTCAAGGTTGTTGAATACCTTGAAGGAGAAACTGTGTAGAAGAGAGCATAGAGAGGAGAAGCAGAATTGTTGAGAATTTTGTAAAGTCTCTGCCAGGAGGGCATTGAGCATATGCACAGGATGCATTGAGGAGAACACTATTTCGAGTTCAGTGAGAACATAGAGTCGCTGAGGATTCTGTAGAAGCTCTTCCAGGAGGGCATCGAGAGAGTGCAAGGAGTGCACCAAGAAGTGTCCCAGGAGGAGACATTCATAGGGTTATTGAACACCTTGTAGGCTCAACAAGGCATGCTTGAGTAGGAAGTTGCCAGAGGGCACTTACATCCCTTCAAGGAGAGAAAGGGACAGAGATACTTTGAGGTCAGAGCCATAGATAATCTCAGGATGGATAGCACAATTGCATGCAAGGACCTTGCAAGGAATCACAGAGGCCAAGAAAACCCTTTGGAGGGTTCGGAGTTTGAGAAGCTTAGGAGGAGGAAGGCCTCTTAGAATACAGGTGGAAACCAAAGTTATAGGCTTCACAACAGAGACAAATGCCGAGGCCTTTTGGTGCAAGAAATATTCCAAGGGAAAGGAAGAAGGGAATGCTCAAGATAGAGCACAACTACCGTTAGATCAGCTGGAAAAGAGAGATCTGGACTGTTGAAGTCTATGTCCAGATGCACGCAGGAAAGCGCACAAGGAAGAGAACCAGATATGGGCCGTCAGATCGAGCACCGGGGATCGACAACCATCATATCCGGAGGAAGGCGCACAGAGTTTAACCTCTGGGAGGTCGCGCAAGAGAGGAGATGTATGGACGGTGAGAGGCCTTCATGAATGAAGTGCCAAAGTTGCGAGAGTCGTTGGATATTGCAGAGTTGCAAGGTGGTTAGAGGTAGATGAACCCATCACCTTAAGATCCAGGATCAACGTGAACCATTGATCATGCTTTGTGTAAGCCGTTGGATCATTTTCGTGAATTCAGGTATCGTGAGTTGGGAGGTGGAGACCTTTGCACTACAAACCCCTGAGTCGCGAGATCACGATTCGATCTGAACCATCGATCGAGGAGGAAGGAGAGCCCTGAGATTTGGTGCCTCGCTACATCATGTATCGAGGTTTTGGAGGGTGAAGGAGTTGTACCTTGATCGCTGAAGTCATGAAGTGCCGAGCGCTGAGGGCTCGAGTGAACATGTGTCGTGTCCGTTAGGTGGGGACCGCGTGGTTGACAGGTGGTGCAAACATAGAGCGCCTAGAGAAAGGCGGAAGTAGGTGACAGGTGGCGTACATGCGTCACCTTGGATGGAGTCAACCCATTGTTGACTTATCGTGTTTCGTGGATTCGCAAAGGAGGAGCACAAGGGCTCAACACTCCAACTCACGAAGTTGTGAGTTGTGAGGGGTGCTAGAGTTAGGCCCTGGCTGGAGGTCACTTGTAGAGGTGCTAGTGGGGAAGGAGCCATACCCGTATCACATCTCAGGTATCAATGTTTGGTGAAAGAGGAGTCGAGGGTCTTCGACTCACGAACTCGCAAGTCACGAAAGGTGCTTGCGCTAAGGCTTGGGTTGTAGTCATGTGGAGGCGAAGACTCACACTTGGTGCACGTGGTGCTGGTGGAGTTTTTCGTGAAGGACCTATGGATCTTATTTGTTAGAGGTTTTAGCAAGGAACCAAAGGAGCCACATCGGCCTGAGGAGAATTTAGAATGATCCTGTGCAGATCTCGTCTTGAGGGTCGGGGGGGTCTGCTTCAGTGTGGTATTAGAGCATGATGTTTTCCTGTATATTTCAGGAAAAAGAGGAAGCGATTTGAAGAAGAGCCTGTAGGAGACAGGTAAAAGGTGAAGGTTGTTGTGGGACACAACAGTCAATAGACAGTCAGGAGGGTTATAGGAGAAGGCTGGAAGCACTCATGGTTGCAGAGTGACAACAACAAGTTTTCCAGGAGGGAAGACAGGAACAGGAAAATGGCTACTGAAGGCCATGAGTGTGGTGGAAGAGGAGACCACCAACAGATGAGTAAATCAGAAATGGACAAAGAAATCGCTAAGATAAGAGAGAGAATGGATTAGCTTGCATTGCGAATGCAGTAGAACGCAAAACCACATTGGGTGTATGAATGGCCCATGAAGAGAAAAGAAAAGTGGCCAGTCAAGAAATTGTTGGCCAGAAGGCAGCAAAGGCTGTTGAGAGGATGGCTGAGGTATGTTGAAAGCCTTAGAGATGAAGAGGAGATGGTTCATATCTGTGAACCAGAGACTGGGAAGAATCTCAGTGATGAGGAAGGGAGATCGGTTACAGATCTCATGAACTATCAGGAGAGAAGAGATGAATTTTCCAATTGCCAGGTGGGCAATGAAATGAGATCATTGGAGGATCTCATAGACTATTAGGAGGATAGCATTGGGAATTCATATTGCTAGGTGGGCAATAGTATGAGATTAATAGAGGATCTCATATACTGCTAGGTGGGCAGAGATGGGCTTTCAAATTGCCAGGTGGGCAATAGAAAGAGATCAAGTGAAGGTATCATATACTGCCAGGAGGGCGGTGATGAAATTTCAAATTGCCAGGAGGGAAATGAGATGAGATCGCTGGAGGATCTCATAGACTGCCAGGAGGGCAGAGAGGAAATCCCATATTGCTAGGTGGGCAGAGAGGAAATCCCATATTGCCAGGTGGGCAAGGGAGAGAAGTTGAGACTGTCTGGAAGTCTCATGAACTCAGGGGTGAGTTCAAATCAGCGAGAGGAGATGACAGAGAAGGAAGATCAGAGGAGCGCTCTAATGATTGGAGGGATAAGAGTATTCCTGCCATATAGCCCAGTTGAGGCCAACGTGTGTGTTTCCAATGCAACAACAACATAAAGACAACCAGCGGTGACTGTCATGATGAATGAGCAGATATCATAAGCTGCCCAAGGAAAGGAAGAGGAGCACACAGTTAAGATGCTCACTCCATGGGAGAAGGAGTTATAAGTGTTGGAGGATTGGTTAAACAATCCAGAGCCAGTAGGCGACTGCCATGAGCAGACAATCATGCAGATTTTAGCTGAGGAGCATTCCGAGGAATTGCTCAAAAATTTCAGCCAGGGAGCTGAACAGTTGATGATGACTGCAATGCCGAGGCATGCAATAGAAGATGAAGGAGAATTCCAGTCTAAGGAGCAGCTGGAGGAAGATGGAATTCAACCAGTGCAAGGGGAAATGGCAGAAGAAAGTTTGTCAGAGAAGGTGACTGAACAACAGGTCAGTCAAAAAGTTAAGACTGTAGAGCTGAATTTTGCAGAAGGGTGGCAAGTTGAGGCCACAAAGGAATAAGATGACATGGGAGATCTAGTTGATGTACCCATTTGAAGGGAAGAAGTGCAGTGGAGCAGGCTGCAAAAAGAGAGCCAGCCCTGGGAGCAGCTGGACGAGATAATTGAGGATATCAGAAGGCTGATGATCAGATCAGCAGAAGCGGTCAACAAAGGGAAGTTGAGCAGAGGAAAACCTGCCATAGCAGCAGGGCAACAGATGCAGCAGCAACAATGAAGCAATGGAGTAGATGGACAACTCCAGAGAACTATTTGGGATCCAGGTGGATTTCAACAATGGTGCTGGGAAGCTCATGAGTAGGAGCTCATGATTTTTGCAGATGAGGAGTATGATGCAGGAGCATCACTCCACGTCATCAAGTGCCAGCCAACCAGCACACGTTCAATGGAAAGGGGTGCAGCCCTCTCACTTTCAAATTTCAATTTTTGAAATTGTATTAAATGTTGTAAGGCTGAAGAGCCAAAAGGCATGCATGTTCCCAGGCTTTAGTTAAAGGTTGCCTTAAATGGTTGTAAGGCTGAGATCTAGATCCAATTCGGACTAGACAACCATTCAATGTAATTGAATGTAATTTAATGAGAGTTGGTGAGATGGAGGGAAGTTCTTGAGGAGCCCCCTTTTGTAAAAAGATCTTATTTGTATCTAAAAAGTGTGGATAGAGTCTGTAGAGAGGTAGAGAAGAATAGAGAGAATAGGAGAGAAAAGAGGAAGCCGTGACTCTGTTGTAGTCCAGGTTCACATTGTAAAGAGGCATTTTCATATTAATACAATCAGAGCAGTTTTTCCTGCATGTTATTCTGCGTTTGTTGATGAATGTCTTTATGCATTTACGATATGCTGTAGATGTGTGTTAGTTTTGATTTACAGGTTACAAACAGAAGTCTTTTTCTGTTGGGTTCTTTTATTCCAGGTCTGGTTCTTTGTGGCTTCATGCAAGAGATTGCATGACAGAGCACTGTGGGTTCTGTAAGCTAGTGCATAGCGTGCACTTCTAAAATTCTGTGGAATTTAGACAAATACGTGCCAGGAGGGCACACCAGAGGAAATCATTGACTCAAGGAGGAAGCCTTAAGGTTGCTGAATACCTTGAAGGAGAAACTGTGCAGAAGAGAGCATAGAGAGGAGAAGCAGAATTGTTGAGAATTCTTTAAAAGCTCTGCCAGGAGGGCATTGAGAAGATGCATAAGATGCATTGAGGAGAACACTATTTCGAGTTCAGTGAGAACACAGAGTCGCTGAGGATTCTGTAGAATCTCTGCCAGGAGGGAATCGAGCGAGTGCAAGGAGTGCACTGAGAAGAACTCTATTTCGAGTTCAGAGATAAGAGAAGTGTCCCAGGAGGAGACATTCACAGGGTTATTGAACACCTTGTAGGCTCAGCAAGGCGTGTTTGAGTAGGAAGTTGCCAGAGGGCACTTGCATCCCTTCAAGGAGAGAAATGGACATAGATACTTTGAGGTCATAGCCATAGATAATCTCAGGATGGATAGCACAATTGCGTGCAAGGACCCTGCAAGGAATCATAGAGGCCAAGAAAACCCTTTGGAGGGTTCGAAGTTTGAGAAGCTTAGGAGGAGGAAGGCCTCTTAGAATACAGGCGGAAGCCAAAGTTATAGGCTTCATAGCAGAGACAAAGGCCGAGGAATTTTGGCACAAGAAATCTTCCAAGGGAAAGGACGAAGGGAATGCTCAAGATAGAGCACAAATACCATTAGATCAGCTGGAAAAGTGAGATCTGGATCATTGAAGTCTACGTCCAGTCGCACACAGGAAAGCACACAAGGAAGAGAACCCATCACCTTAGGATCTAGGATCAATGTGAACCATTGATGATGCTTTGTGTAAGCTGTTGGATCATTTTCGCGAATTCGGGTATCATGAGTTGGGAGGTGGATACCTTTGCGCTACAAACCCCAGAGTCACGAGATCGCGATTCGACCTGAATCGTCGATCGAGGAGGAAGGTGAGCCGTTAGATTTGGTGCCTCGCTACATCGTGTATTGGGGTTTCGAAGGGTGAAGGAGTTGCACCTTGATCGTTGAAGTCACGAAGTGCCGAGCGCCGAGGCTCAGGCAAACACATGTTGCATCCATTAGGTGGGGACCGCGTGGTTGACATGTGGTGCAAACATAGAGTTCTTAGAGAAAGGCGGAAGTAGGCGACAGTTGGCGTACATGCGTCACCTTGGAAGGAGTCAACCCATTGTTGACTTATTGCGTTTCGTGGATTCTCAAAGGAGGAGCATGAGGGCTCAACACTCCAACTCGTGAAGTTGCGAGTTGCGAGGGGTGCTAGAGTTAGGCCCTAGCCAGAGGTCGCTTGTAGAGGCGCTAGTGAGGAAGGTGCCATACCCGTATCGCATCTCGGGTATCGACGTTTTGAGAAAGAGGAGTCGAGGGTCTTCGACTCGTGAACTCGCGAGTCACGAAAGGTGCTTGCGCTAAGGCCCGTGTTGTGGTTGTGTGGAGGCGAAGACTCACACCTGGTGCACGTGGTGCAGGTGGATTTTTTGTGAAGGACTTTTGGATCGGATTCGTTGAAGGTTTCAACAAGGAACGAAAGGAGCCGCATCGACTCGAGGAGAATTTAGAACGATCCTGTGCGGATCTTGGCCTCGAGGGTTGGGGGGGTCTGCGTCATAAACCAATGTGCAAGCGAGATAAGAAAGGGACCTACCTCATCCAGATGTTTGATGATGTCCACCGTTGAGCAGTTTGACCCAAAGATTTATACCTGCAACAAGTTCTCAACAAACAAGTGAAGCAAGCATATAGTGATAATATAAAAGGTTAGCACATTAGATAGCACAATCCATTAATATACAAAACAAACATGCCCATGGATAATAACTCATATATTTGCAAGATATCAATTGGACCGGAAGAGAGTATTTCTATTAATAAATGATCAGTAACAGTGAAAATATTACAGACTTCAATGTCGGTACGGTTCGGAACCAAGAAACCAAGTTCCTTCTAGCTGGGCCTCCATCACTTCAATCCTCCACCAAAGGCAAGCACATAGAAGGGAGACAATGAGGTTTTCCATCAATAAGGGAAGAGCTTGGTGGTTGAACACTGTGTTCAGACTTAAAGGACAAAGGGATGCAGACTCAATAAGAAGTAATAATTTCTCCAGAGTAACTTTGCTCTCAAAGTTGAATTCTCTCCTCCTCTTCCATAGCTCGGAATTGGATTCTTTATAGCCTTGAAAATGCAACTGAAGGGACGAGTTGAAACGTTTCTAGTATATGGAAGGTCAAGGATCAGAGATATCCTTTCGTGACATGGAAACTTGACATTTAATTTTCATTTTCTTGCACAAATCCTGATGTACGTGGGCTGTAGTGGAGCATCCTGCGTATACGCTTGATGTATAGGGTGCAAGTTGCGTACAAGTGGAAAAATTTATATTTTTGTCTCTGGATTTATCAATCAGGGAAAGTGAGTCTGCATAGGGAAATGGAGTAAGGCCCTCTCTGCAAGATTGCTTAGGGTGAGGAAAATATTGCTCTAACAAAAATCCAAACCACCCACTTTTAATGGAGAAATTAAAAAGGAGGAAGAAACATAAGTTTGGTTGCTTGGATTAAAGAAGTACTTCAGATTCCATGACTACTCTTAAAACTTGAAGGCTCGAATAACCATTTTGAACTTGAATGTAAAGGCCTCCATTTGGTGGGAGGACCTTAGAAATGTGAAAGGAATTTATGAGAAAAATCTATCATGGAAACAATTTGAGAAACACTTCAAGACGAAGTACCTGTCTGAAAGGTACTATGATGGAAACACTAAGGAGTTCTATGAAATCAAGTTGGGACAACTCACCATAGATAAATACATCCACAAATTTATGGAGTTAATGAGGTATGCGCCCTATATAAATAATGAAAAGGTAAATATGCAATGATTCATTAGTGGGATGCCTCAATCCTTTCAAGACATAATTGAGTTTGATGAACCTAAAACTTTAGAAAATACTATTTGGAAGGCAAGGTACTTCTATGAACAATTAAAGAACAAGACAAAACCTCATAAGGGTTGGAAGAAGAAAAGTAAATTGGGATTCAAGAAGGATTTTAAATCGTCAAGACTTAAGAATCATGGGAAAATATCTAAGATGAGCCTTCCTATTAAGAGTGTATATCAATTTTTTTTCCATCTCAGAGTGGAAATAAACCCTTTGGATCAGCCCCAGGAAAGACTGATAATACAAAGAGAGAGTCATTGGAATGTTGGGGATGTGAAGAATAACATTTGCTGAGGTACTGCCCAGATAGGCATCATGGCAATAGGAGGGTCTACAACATCCAGGAAGCTACCACAGTCAATGATGTGTCTAGGAGCATGCCACAAATTTATGCATCCCTGGATAATAGACAAGATGACCACCAAGTTTCAGTGGTGGAGATGGAAGGTATGATTTCCAACCATCTTGTTTCCATTTTAATTGCCCCTGGTTCTAATTTGAGTTATGTTTCCCCTCAAACTATTGAGAAATGTAATTTACAACAAGTGAAACATGCTAAATCATGGTTGGTACAACTATCCATTGGAAGAAAAAGAAAGGTAACACAGGTTATACCAACATGCCAATTCATTATGAATGGGTTGTCTACCCAAGAAACCCTAAACATACCTCCTTTAGGATCTTATGACATGCTGATTGGCATGGACTAATTGGTTTCCCATAAAGCCATGTTTGACTATTACAATAAAACATTGGAGTTTTTAAGGTGAGGAAGGGAAGAAAATGACACTACAGAGAATCCAAAATCCCGTCCCAGTGAGACAAATATCAACCCTTCAAGCGGATAAGTGTTGCAGAAAAGGATGTCTGTATGCAATACAAGTACTGAAATATTTTGAGGAAAATAAACCAATCCTAGAGGACCATCCTATATTGAGAGAGTATAAATATGTGTTCCCAGAAGAGGTACCAAGTCTACCTCCAAGAAGAGACATTGATTTCTCAATAAAACTTGTACCGAGAGTGGTGTCAATGTCTAGAGAACCTTATAGAATGAGTACACTGGAACTAGTTGAGCTCAAAATACAACTGAAGGAGATATTGGAAAAAGGTTATATTCGGCCTAGTGTGTCTCCTTGGGGAGCATGAGCCTTGTTTGTGAAGAAGAAGGATGGCACACTCAGGTTGTGCATAGACTACATGCAACTCAACAAGATGAAAATTAAGAATACGCATCCCTTACCAAGAATTGATGACTTGTTTGACCAGTTAAGAGGTGCTACAATTTTCTCCAATATTCACTCGAGTTCTGGATACTATTGAGTCCAGATTAAGGATGAAGACATTTACAAAACAACCTTTAGGATGAGATATGGACACTATGAATTTGTGGTGGTTCCATTTGAGATTACAAATATACCGACCACCTTTATGTTCTTAATGAATAATGTGCTCAACAAGTTCTTGGATAGATTTGTGTTGGTTTTCATAGATGATATCCTAATCTATTGTAAGAACAGGAAAGAACATGAAGAACAACTCAAGTTAGTGCTTCAAGTTTATAGAGAGCACAAGCTCTATGCAAATTTTAGTAAGTGTGACTTTTTCCAAAAACAAGTCCATTACTTAGGCCATGTCATCACCGAGGAAAGCGTGGAAGTTGATCCTGACAAGATCAATTCCATTATGGATTTACCTACACCAAAAGATGTAGTTGATATCAGATCCTTTATGGGCCTAATAGGCTACTATATAAGGTTCATAAAAGGGTTTTTCAAAATTGGTTTTCCAATCACCTCCCTTCAGGAAAAGGGAGTCAAATTCGTTTGGACAATAGAGTGTGAAGAGAGTTTTCAACATTTGAAACACCTCTTAACTGATGCACATGTGCTGAAATTGTAGACCCAAACAAGGACTTCCTTGTGTGTACGGATGCATGCAAGGTAGGAAACATAAGAGTCCTCATGCAATAAGGGCATGTGATTTGCTACGAATCCAGAAAATTGAATGAACATGAAATCAATTATGTGACACGTGACTTGGAATTGGTTGCCATAGTATATGCTTTGAAAATGTGGAGGAATTACCTCCTAGGCATAAAATTTGTACTTATGAAAGACCATAGTGGGCTAATATATTTGTTTGAGCAACCCAAAATCAATGCTAGACAAGCTAGGTGGATGGCTCTCCTTAGTGAATTTTATTTTGAAATCAAACATATTAAGGGAAAATAAAATAGAGTATCTGATGCCCTTATTAGAAGCATGGAAGTGATTCACTTGGAAACTATAAGAACCTATGAATCATACATCAAAGAAAGAGTTAAAGGTGCACAATACACATATGAGTTTTTCAAAACTGTAAAGGCACATCTAGATCAAGAGCATACAAGGCTCAAGTATGGGGGCTATCAATTGTTATATGAAGACTTGTTAACCTACAAAGGTTGGTTGTATATCCCAAATTGTGATGACTTGAAGAGGTTCATTATGGATGGACTACATAGAATATCATATACTGGTTAGCCTGGTTATCAGAAAATGATCACAACCACTAAGAAACTATTTTATTGGTTAGGAATGAAAAATGACATAGCTGATTACTTAGCTAAATGTTAGCAGGTTAAAGTGGAGCACATGCATCTATTAGGGATATTGCAACCCCTACCAATTCCTGAATGGAAATGGGAAACCATCTCCATGGATTTTATCACTGGATTGCCTAAAACAACCAAACAAAATGATGCCATTATGGTGATTGTGGATAAACTGAGCAAGGCTGCTCACTTTATCCTTGTAAAATAAACCTCAAATGCAATAGATATTGCCAATATTTTCATGAAAGAAATATTTAGGCTACATGGTATAAAGGAAATCATATCAGACATAGATACAAAACTTACTTCAAATTTTTGGAAGTATCTGTTTGCTGGTTTTGGGACTAAATTGTTATTTAGTACAACCTATCACCCTCAAACTGATGGACATACAAAGAGGTTAAACCAAGTATTAGAGGACATGTTAAGGATGCATGTGCTACATCAAACCAATAAATGAGAAGAATACGTACCACATGTAGAATTTTCCTACAACAATGGCCATCGAGAGTCATTGAAGATGCATCGTTTTGAGGCTCTCTATGGTAGACGATACGATATTCCAATCAGCTGGACTAATCTAGTGAAAAAAATAACCTAGGCGAAATATGCTCAAGGAGATGGAACAACAAGTAATTTAGATAAAAAAAAATATGAAAATAGATTAGGATATAAATAAGAGCTACGCAGAAAGAAATAGGACTCCTAGAGAGTTCAAAGTAGGAGATCATGTGTATCTCTGAATTAGGCCCATAATAAGTTCCTTAAGAATGGGAACTTGTGCCAATATGGCACCTCGATATTGTGGACCCTTTGAAATTTTGGACAGAGTGGGACCTGTAGCCTATAAACTAGCACTTCCTCCCATAATTAAAGCGCATAATGTTTTCCATGTTTTGTTACTGAAGAAATATGTACATGATTCTAATCATATAATTGTCTGGTCTGTGATCTAGGTGGAACTTGAGGGAGAATTTCTACCAAAGCCACAATGCATATTGGGCAAGAAAAAAATCCCACTCAGAAACATAACCATTTCACAGGTCAAGGTGCAGCGGAAACACTTTAGTCCATATGAAGCTACATGGGAAATGGAGGGTGCCATGAAACATACATACTCGTTTTTGTTCACTTTTGTACATAAATATCACATCGGAAGGTAGAACATCGAGGACGATGTACCTTTAAGGGGGAGGGGATTGTAACACGCTTGTTTTCTCCAACTTGTAAATATAATTATGTTATTAATAAAATACTATGGACATGTCTGTTATGTGTGGATTTTGGAAAATGATGAACTTTTGTTAAGAAAGTAATGTAAGTGTTTCTGCTATTAAATAAAATGGAAATTGTTGAACAACTACTGAAGGTTTTGCCAATGTAGATTATGATGCATGAGAGGGGATGGTGAGGGGAACCAGTAATGGTTGAGATGACTCCTTCCAGACCAATACTTTGCTGGATTTAACATGCCCAGACCCAAAACAGTCCATTGTCCTAGATAATTTAATTACCAGTCAAGCTGGTAGTTGGGAAGTCTTCCTTTAGAATCAATGAGAAGATGGGCATATTACCCCATCTGGAAACTCTATGTTCTAACCCACGAATTGAGAAATGGACCCACAAAATATTGCTATAGAAGGAAAGAAAAAGAGGAAAATCGTGGGTAGAAGGAAGATGAGACACACAAATGGGTCCTGGGACCATATTTGAAGGAGAAGAGCGTGTGAAACTCTCTAGTTCTGAAGCAAACTGAGAAAATAAATTGTTCTGGGTACACGAACTATTGGGAAATGTTTTCTAATCAAGCTGATAAACAAGGCTATAGAGAAATTGAGTGAGAAATCACAGAAGGCCCCCTTTCTTGGTGGATAGAAGGCTTGACTACTAGGTTCCTGTGGGAGAAGTAGCGTAACCTTGCTAAGCAAAATAATAATTCTCTCTCATGGCATCAAACTCTGGATAGGGGGTGGCCATTTGTGGAATACAACAAGAGAAAATGTGCCTATGGTTGGGTGGAAAGTGGCACACCCTTTGTTATTGGACAAATCGGTAAGTGCGGACACAAACAGATCTCCCTAGTTTCACCCGAACTAGAACAAAACAAGACAAAATATAAAACTTTCCCTAAGTTTTAATTATCAAGCATACTAACTAACAAGAGATAGATGACATACCTTTTGAAATGTCGTTTGTTCTCGCTAGTGTGATTCTCGCTCCATTCCAAGTCTTATGGGATGCTGAACCTGTAAAAATACACAAGCCAATGAAGTTAAAGCAACAATTTATACTCAAAAAAACCTATGTATGTGATCAAGGAGTCATACAATAAAATAAGACCAATTTTATGGGAAATAAATATATCACTGTATTAAAGAATGCAGAAGAAATATACAATCATATGCCTTGATGTTTTCAGGTTCCTTCCAACAGTTCCTTGCTTCCCACACACGTTTTCTCCACGGATTCTGAGATCAACAATCTATCTTGACAAAGAAAATCTCAAAGCCAACATACAAGCTTCAAAAACTCCAAGCTACAAAACTCAAGAACTTTCCAATTAAGCTCTAGCCAACTCAATCCAACTTTCCCCATGATAACTCCTGTCCTTTTGTAGGATGAAAATGATAGGGTGAGAGGTTTATAATGATCCCAAGAGATCAAGGATGCGAATCAGATCCAAACTGATCGAAGGCCAACTCACCCTCGAAGCTTTTGTTCTAGAACTTTCGAGAAATTCCTCTTTTTCCTTCGTATGAAAATCGTCGCACCCTCAACACTGAGAAAACCGTGACAACGTCGCAGGACACTGTGGTGCAACATGTGATGATCCTATATCGTCGCACCCTTAACACTAATAAAGGTGTGACGATCCCTTTTTATAAGGTTTTTGACAAAGGAAAAGTATAATTCCATCTCTTTGGGAAAATGTGTCTTCATTCTTCTTCAGGGATTCAGGCCATTGATCCTTCTCAAGACAAAGGATATGTTTACATCAATAATGGTCATAGGGGTGACAAAAATAACGTGTAACAGTGAGACCCCCAAAGTATGAAGTTAGAACATAATGATAGTTGGAATACTTTTTCGAGTGTGTGTAGGGAACAAGGAACACATCAGTCGAAAACCTGCCAACAAACAAGGAAATATAGTACAATAATATGTCATCACTGAGGTAGGCATTCCCATACTCAGAATAAAAATGACTCAAAGCATAAATGCCGAGATGTAAAGATCCATGTCAAGTAATACAAGGCATGGCCACCAAACATACATTGTGGATCCATGTCATTATGACTCAAATCTGAACATAGCCACCAAAAATACACTGTGGATCTATGTGTTAAAGACTCAAATTTGAACATAGCCACGAGACATACACTGTGGATCTATGCAACAATACAATCTGGATATACTCCAACACAATCTGAATCTGTCAGAAAAGATACAGGTTCTTCATTTCCACCACTCTATAGTACGAATCTAACCATGCAAAATACATGTGTTGAAGTCGAACATGGTAGAAACCACTTGATTACCGGTCATTAGTGTATACCGTTAACAAGTGAGAGGGAAATCACCATTAATGTCAATGACTCCCAATGTACACTAGTACAATCCAACATGTGTGAATTAATGAGCTGAAGTTGAACACTCGACGAAATCTCCCGATCAGGGGTCAATAATTAAAACCCACTATCTAAAGAGAGGAAACCTACCATTGAGGCATGCAAGTTCCAAGGTATAAATTATTTTCTAAGTCTAATTCTTGGATAATGAGTTGAAGTCGACAGGAAAAGACTCATCATGGGAGGGCCTTAATGTATCCCCCATCAATGACATGAAACAGGTAACAAGATTTGAAGTAGATCAGAGTAACAAGTTACTCAGGACTGACTCAGGGATGGCCGACGCAATAGAAGGGTTAAGGACTATGGAAATGGCCGACGCAATAGAAGGATTTTCGGGTTGAAATTCTCTTTGAACATATTGATGACACAATAACTATCTTAGAAACATTGACTCAACAACAGGAATCACAAACCAATTTGTAATTTTATAAAGGAGTATGATCAAGAGACAAGCAAATTTTTCAACCTAGACACAATGCGAGTGAAAGGGTGTCATGTTCAAAAGTGACTCTTCCATAGAATACATGTTTAAATACATTTCTTTTCCAATTCCCCCCCCACCATTTCTGGTGAGTACCTCTTTATTTTTACACAAGCTTAAGGAGGATAACGTATGCTTGAACTGTAAGCTCATCCTTTGGACGAGTCCCTGGGAGTATGTTTAACAAACCCTACGAAGGAGTGGTTCAGTCCCATATGGGACTTTCGATGCTTATTTTACGAGTCCAAAGAAATTAAACTCAAGGGTTTTTCATGTTTAGAAAGTCTGAAAAACACTTAAAGGAAACTCCAAAATGTCCTTTTTCGTAAAGTAGTCCAATGAGACCGAAAAAGAGATAATATACCACTCAGTAGACGTTTTCTTCAAATACTTTAACGAGCATGAAAAGAACAAGATCACTCGGTAATCTTTTCATGTTTAGAGAGTCTGAAAAAAGCTTAAAGAGGACTCCAGAGGGTTCCTTTTTCGTATAACCTTTACGAGTCCGAAAAAGTGATAAATGTATACTTAGTTACATTCTGATTGATTTACGAGCATGAGAAAGAACAAAGACTAATCTTGGGATTGTTTTCATTTTTACGCAAGCTTAAAACAAAACAAAACTATGCATGGGATAGATTTTATTTTTTACACAAGCTTAAAACTAGCCAAAACTATGCTTGGACCTGGTTTCATTTTTACACAAGCTTGAACTAGAAGAAACAATTCTTGAGGTAGGTGGTTTCATTTTTACACAAGATTGAACCATAGAAAACTATGCTTGGACTTTTCAACACATAACACAAGGATGGTTGGTACTTAGCCCCCAACTTAAGAAACTAGCAGATTTAAATTCAGCATGAAGTCGAGAGGATGAAAGCATTCCCCCCCAAGTTTCGTTTCGTCCAACGACATAGGTGGATGAAATAAACTTCAAATACTATAAGTAATGAAGTACTTGACTCAATCAGAGAGGGGAAAAACTATTTCATTTTTTAGCGAGCTTGACACATGAACAAGAACTATGCTCGACAATCTAGGTTCAATCCCCAGACCTATGTTTCATTTTTTAACGAGCTTGACACAGAAACAAGAACTATGCTCATAACCTCTATTTCATTTTTTAATGAGGTTTCCACGGAGACACAAAACTGTACTCGAAGCTGGTTTCATTTTTTAACGAGCTTGAAATCAGAAAACCATGCTCAAAGTTGGTTTCATTTTTTAATGATCTTGAAATAAGAAAACCATGCTCAAAGCTGGTTTCATTTTTTAACGAGATTGAAATCAGAAAACGATGCTCAAGGAACTCTTATTGATCACAACTTCCAAGAGGAAAAAGCTCTGGAAGGACACCATTGATAAAATGCAGACACGAAGAACAAAATGGGGAAAAGACATATTAGCCAACACT
>JZKD02S2346643.1:396828-419374 GCA_000966675.3 Picea glauca
GTTTTTCGTCCTCAAGCTTCCGAAGGCCTGTTGCCCGAGGTAGTCTTGCTCACCCTTCTTACAAGTCTTCTCTCTTCCACCCTTTAAGCATTTACTGATTGAAGTTGGATCAAGACCTCCCTTGCTTTCTACATACCCATATGATCACCCCATTAAACAAACTGTGACATAAAAACTAATGGGCGTCGGGCTCTGCTCTTGCAAGCAATCCAGGAGTGACTTTTGACGCTAACAGTATCTTTCTTCCACATTCTTCAATACAATGATATATTTATTTCCCATAAAATTGGTCTTATTTTACTGTATGACTCATTGATCACATACATAGGTTTTGTTGAGTATACGTTGTTTCTTTCACTTTGTTGGCTTGTGTCTTTTTACAGGTTCAGCATCCCATAAGAATTGGAACTGAGCGAGAATGACGCTAGAGACGACAAACGACATTTAACAAGGTATGTCATCTATCTCTTGTTAGTTAGTATGCTTGATAATTAAAACTTAAGGAAAGTTTTATATTCTGTCTTGTTTTGTTCTAGTTTTGGGTGAAACTAGAGAGATCTATTTGTGTCTGCACTTATCGATTTGTCCGATAACAAAATTGGCGATCTATGTTTAATAGTGTCAGTTCCCGGAACGACCAATGAAGCAAACCCTCCTCTGGGGGAACCTTTTTTTTTTCCTTCTTATGGAAATGTTGGTCCTCCTTACATCACTACTTTGAGCCTTCCAAGTCTCACAATTGGTTTACCGGTATGGTTGTTTTCCACTCCGGTAATCTCGAATGCAACAAGTGCTTCAGTTTTAAGAACTTCCTCCCAAGAACATCAACCTCATGTTGATCCTTCACCTTCTTCGCCAGTATAATATTCTTTGCCTTCTTCACTTGCAAGGTCTTCTTCCATTTCATATTCTTCATCGAGTGAAAGCTCTGAAGCTAGTAACTTGGTGGATAGGAAGAAGAAGAAAAGGAAGATTAAGAAGAAGAACAATAAGAAAGGGTCCAAGCTTCCAACCACTTCTGGACATGTCGGAAAGAAACCATTTACTATTAATCGTGATGAGAGTGTTGATGATGCCAAGATCACCCAAACAACCCATAATCCCAAGTACCCTTGCAGGATTTTTAATGGTATCCATCTTCTTAAGGATTGCCCTGGTCTATCCAAGGTTATAGAAGCATGGTCTACACGCCCTCGCCAGCCCATGTCGTCAGCCTCTGAACAACATGTTGATGACCTCTCGTCAAATAGTCAAGATATCGTTGGGAAGAAGAAAAGTAGAGTCAAGTTTCCTTATAGGTTATGCAGAGGGAGTCATAAAACTCACCTTTGTCCTCGTATGGACAAAGCCTCGAAATTACTGGAAGATATGAATATTTCCCAACCTCAACTTTCGGTTGCTTGCAGTAGCCTTACTCTCAAGCCACTTGTAGTTGATGGAATTATCAATCTGGTCCCTTCATCGGTCAGTCTGGTTGATCATGTAGTCAATCTGGTCATGTCCTTAGTTGAACCAATTGAAAATGTGGTCAATCAAATCCCATCATTAATCAATCTCACTCTCCCCATAGAGAGTATAACCCAAGAGGTTGATCAGTTTCCACCCATCAACCCCATTCTCCCCTTAGAGAATGCAACCCAAGTGGTCGACCTGATATCATCATCGGTTGATCCTAGTCTCCCGCTAGAGAATAAACCCGATATTGCCCACGTTTTTCTCATTGATACAGACACTACCGTGCTGGGGGGAATTCCTCCTTCTCCCGTGGAACCTCCTCTAAGAAATGAGGCCATCCTTTTTTATTGGGGTGCACTAATTGGACCTTGTATTCCCTCTCACATTCCTTTCAAGATTGTAGTAAGGGTTTGTGGTCAAGACGTTCCTCAGACGTTGATAGGCGAAGGTTCACCCGTTAATATTTTGTCCTCTATTGCTTGGCAAGCTTTGGGTTATCCTTAGCTTATGCTAGTTACGTAGAATCTGTTAGATTTTAACAGAAGAACCAGTCAACCTTTAGGGACTCTTCCTCAGTTTCTTGTAACTTTGGGAGGTAAAATTGTTTCTATTGACGTCATGGTAGTCCAAGACCCCTTGGATTTCAATTTACTTCTTGGGCGAGATTATTTCTGTGCCATGAAAGCTATTATGTCCACACTTTTTCGTGTGATATCTTTCCCTCATGACAGAAGAATTGTGACTATTGATCAAATTTCATTCGTTGGCCCTGACTTGACCATCAACTCAATGACCTCCCTAAAAAATTCTTATATGCAGACGGTATCACCCCCGCCACACATCAATTATGTGGCATTGTCTCCCATGCTTTCAGTTGTCGATGCAGATGAGCCTCTCATTGTATGCTCAATCTCTTATGACTTGGATCCAGTAGTTGACATTGTGATCTCTTCGGTAGGGCTATTGCAACCTAACCTCCTTACCCCTATTGCGACCCTCAAATTGAGTTCCTTCCAGAGTGTGTTTCTTCCATCGAGTGAAGATCTCTTGGAGGCCATGACCAAGTTTTGTCCCTTGACATGGTTGTTAGCTTATGGCTTACCTTTACCAATCACTAAGTCAAAATTGTCACCTATATTTGTATTATTCATTTAGGATATTAGTAATATATCCTCAAGTGATGACTAATGAGTTAGTTAAGATTGCCTAGCCTAGTCATCATGCATGATTTTAGGATCTAGAGAAAATCTCTCTATGAGGTGGCATCACCCATTGTACTATAAATATGTAACATTGGAGTGAATAATTAAGTGTTGGCTAATATGTCTTTTCCCCATTTTGTTCTTCTTGTCTACATTTTATCAATTGGTATCAGAGCTTAAGGGTTGGGCGTAACTCCTACAAGGAAGTTCCCAGATCATGAGGAGAGTATATTTTGTGTGTACTTGTTTGTCCATGAAGGTAACCGATTTGTTGCTTGTAGTTTGAAGAGAAGGAGTCTGCATGCAGGGGCTTGGCTTCATGTTTGAGAGAAAAAAAGAAGGGGGCATTGACTGCCCGAACTGGAGAAGAAGGCATTGTGCAGCCTCTAGCACACCCTTGCGCTGAAGTAAATCTCTCTTACTTGCAACAAATACAGCTTGGCTCTCTAGAACAATCCCACCCTTTATTTCCTTGAGATTGTTTTCACGCAAAGTTGTTCCACTTCTCACAAGGTCCAAAATGGCATCGGATATACCCATAGTAGGAGCCGCTTCCAATGCTCCATCAATTGTTGAAAACTTGACATGCTTTAGTCCCTTCTCCTTCACAAATTTTGGACCTAGATAGTAAATCCTGTTGTAATTCGTAGAGGCCTATTCTAAGTCCATTATGGCATTGCTGCCAATTCGTCCATAGATGAAATGTTCTCAAAAATTCCATACTTCGAAATTGCAATAGACAAGTGACACTCCCCATACTCAAGAGCATCGTGAACAAAGCTCAAGTCCTCATTGCCCTATCCAAATTCAGAGACAGTATCAATACCAACAATACCGAGGTCTAAATCCCCTGTGAGAAGCTTACGAACAACATCTTTTGGTCGTTGAAACCAGACTTCTAGGTTAGATAGTCTTGGTATATCTGCAACATACTACCTAGGATTAACCTATCGCACTGCTAGCTGACAATCCTTGAGTACATCCAGTGTATCGGTGGCCATTCATCACTTACTCAGAAATCCCAGACGAACCACATTGCACTCAACGGCGTTCGACTCTGGGAATTCGTTCCCCGCCTGCGTCGAGAGGTCCTTCAAAATAGTCGTGGATGCCGAGGAGGATTGACATCGCAGAGAATCGAACCTGAGACCTCTACATTTATCGTAAAACACAGACAAGGACTTGAGCAAGATTGGAACCGATACATTTGAGTAAGTGCTTAGGGAAGGCAGCAGTTGTTGTGGTGAAGTCGTCGCTTTGATTCAACTCATTCTGAGCCTGAATTTGTCTGCAAATCAGGTGCCTCAAATCGATGCCTTATTGGTGCAATTTGGCCTTCGTTTGACCAGTTAGTTGCACTATATGCTACCCGAAAAGAGAGTTGTTATGTGGTGCGTGTGGACTACTGCGATGGAAATGGAGATGGAGAAGCTATGCATCAGACAGCAAGGAAAGGCTTCCACAAATCTATAATATTCTGGAGATGGAGACGCTACGCATCAGACAACAAGCAAAGGCTTCCATAGATCTGTATTCTCAAGCAATTTCCAGTTCCAGGAATTGTTTGTGCAGTTTCCAAGTTTTAATTGTGTGAAGAACCTCGCATTGATCATCAGATGAAATCGGTGATCCAGACTCAAAGTGAGATCAGGGTTTGAAATCGTGTTAAGATTGCACATTCAGGATTTGAGAAATTTCAATATGGAATTCTTTGGAGTCTTCCAGCAACGAGGTCCTGATATTGTTGATCAATTTGGTAAGTAGCACTTTGCCAATGCATAATTTCCTTTTCGTATGAAATTGAGGTCAAGAAACCCTTTGTTCGTGGGTATGCCAAGGGCATAGGTCTTGTAAATTTCATTCTTTGTTGTAATAATCTGGAGATCAAAGTCTGTGTTGATAAAAAAGGTGGAATAGAACTCATGGCAAGTTATTGAGGGGATGCCCCAATTGATTGGGGTTTGTTAGTTGTCTGGGAAATAGCACATTCTCAGAACGCACTAGGTACAGTCCCGATTTATATGAAATCGAGTGGGTGATTTTCATATGAACTCTATCGACAAAAAAACCTTGATCCCAAAATCGTGGAGCTTTGACACACGGTTCATGTCAACAACCCATGTGCCAAGAGAATATGAAAGAGGCGATTGACATTGAATCCTTGTTTCTCTAACTTCCAATGCATTTGGCCACAATTGTTGTACTGCCTTTTGTACAATTCTGAAAACCAAAGATCTGCTCCAAACTTGCCAAGTGGAGGTTTATTTAGATCGTTGATGATTATTGATCCTGTTTTAAACTTGGAGAACCTTTGATAAGAAAAAATAGTTTGACAAGTATAGTTGAGGACTTGTGAAAGTGAAATTGAAGAAGCTTGAAGTCTAGTCTTAAAATCGACGAGGTTCATGTAGTTGTTACAAAATTAAAATGAGGTAATTGAAGCTTGCTTGCCAAAATATTTGTAAAAAGGAGTTATAAAGCTCTTCTTATAAGTTGGGACATGAAGACCATTGAAGGCTTCTATTTGTATTGTGATCACAAGGGAATCCATAATAAACTGAAGTCTTTTTGTATGTGTCCTAGATCTGCCCGAAATTGAATAAGGGGATCTTAGGAACACCTTGCATTGTGTGCGATGGTGAATGATTCCTTGAATTTTTTCATAATGTTTTATGTCTAGTTTTGACATAACTACACTTACAANTTTGTATTATTCATTTAGGATATTAGTAATATATCCTCAAGTGATGACTAATGAGTTAGTTAAGATTGCCTAGCCTAGTCATCATGCATGATTTTAGGATCTAGAGCAAATCTCTGTATGAAGTGGAATCACCCATTGTACTATAAATATGTAACATTGGAGTGAATAATTAAGTGTTGGCTAATATGTCTTTTCCCCATTTTGTTCTTCGTGTCTGCATTTTATCAATGGTGTCCTTCCAGAGCTTTGTCCTCTTGGAAGTTGTGATCAATAAGAGTTCCTTGAGCATCGTTTTCTGATTTCAATCTCGTTAAAAAATGAAACCAGCTTTGAGCATGGTTTTCTGATTTCAAGATCATTAAAAAATGAAACCAACTTTGAGCATGGTTTTCTGATTTCAAGCTCGTTAAAAAATGAAACCAGCTGCGAGTACAGTTTTGTGTCTCCGTGGAAACCTCATTAAAAAATGAAATAGAGGTTATGAGCATAGTTCTTGTTTCTGTGTCAAGCTCGTTAAAAAATGAAACATAGGTCTGGGGATTGAACCTAGATTGTCGAGCATAGTTCTTGTTCATGTGTCAAGCTCGCTAAAAAATGAAATAGTTTTTCCCCTCTCTGATTGAGTCAAGTACTTCATTACTTATAGTATTTGAAGTTTATTTCATCCACCTATGTCGTTGGACGAAACGAAACTTGGGGGGGAATGCTTTCATCCTCTCGACTTCATGCTGAATTTAAATCTGCTAGTTTCTTAAGTTGGGGGCTAAGTACCAACCATCCTTGTGTTATGTGTTGAAAAGTCCAAGCATAGTTTTCTATGGTTCAATCTTGTGTAAAAATGAAACCACCTACCTCAAGAATTGTTTCTTCTAGTTCAAGCTTGTGTAAAAATGAAACCAGGTCCAAGCATAGTTTTGGCTAGTTTTAAGCTTGTGTAAAAAATAAAATCTATCCCATGCATAGTTTTGTTTTGTTTTAAGCTTGCGTAAAAATGAAAACAATCCCAAGATTAGTCTTTGTTCTTTCTCATGCTCGTAAATCAATCAGAATGTAACTAAGTATACATTTATCACTTTTTCGGACTCGTAAAGGTTATACGAAAAAGGAACCCTCTGGAGTCCTCTTTAAGCTTTTTTCAGACTCTCTAAACATGAAAAGATTACCGAGTGATCTTGTTCTTTTCATGCTCGTTAAAGTATTTGAAGAAAACGTCTACTGAGTGGTATATTATCTCTTTTTCGGTCTCATTGGACTACTTTACGAAAAAGGACATTTTGGAGTTTCCTTTAAGTGTTTTTCAGACTTTCTAAACATGAAAAACCCTTGAGTTTAATTTCTTTGGACTCGTAAAATAAGCATCGAAAGTCCCATATGGGACTGAACCACTCCTTCGTAGGGTTTGTTAAACATACTCCCAGGGACTCGTCCAAAGGATGAGCTTACAGTTCAAGCATACGTTATCCTCCTTAAGCTTGTGTAAAAATAAAGAGGTACTCACCAGAAATGGTGGGGGGGGAATTGGAAAAGAAATGTATTTAAACATGTATTCTATGGAAGAGTCACTTTTGAACATGACACCCTTTCACTCGCATTGTGTCTAGGTTGAAAAATTTGCTTGTCTCTTGATCATACTCCTTTATAAAATTACAAATTGGTTTGTGATTCCTGTTGTTGAGTCAATGTTTCTAAGATAGTTATTGTGTCATCAATATGTTCAAAGAGAATTTCAACCCGAAAATCCTTCTATTGCGTCGGCCATTTCCATAGTCCTTAACCCTTCTATTGCGTCGGCCATCCCTGAGTCAGTCCTGAGTAACTTGTTACTCTGATCTACTTCAAATCTTGTTACCTGTTTCATGTCATTGATGGGGGATACATTAAGGCCCTCCCATGATGAGTCTTTTCCTGTCGACTTCAACTCATTATCCAAGAATTAGACTTAGAAAATAATTTATACCTTGGAACTTGCATGCCTCAATGGTAGGTTTCCTCTCTTTCGATAGTGGGTTTTAATTATTGACCCCTGATCGGGAGATTTCGTCGAGTGTTCAACTCCAGCTCATTAATTCACACCTGTTGGATTGTACTAGTGTACATTGGGAGTCATTGACATTAATGGTGATTTCCCTCTCACTTGTTAACGGTATACACTAATGACCGATAATCAAGTGGTTTCTACCATGTTCGACTTCAACACATGTATTTTGCATGGTTAGATTCGTACTATAGAGTGGTGGAAATGAAGAACCTGTATCTTTTTTGACAGATTCAGATTGTGTTGGAGTATATCCAGATTGTATTGTTGCATAGATCCACAGTGTATGTCTCATGGCTATGTTCAAATTTGAGTCTTTAACACATAGATCCACAGTGTATTTTTGGTGGCTATGTTCAGATTTGAGTCATAATGACATGGATCCACAATGTATGTTTGGTGGCCATGCCTTGTATTACTTGACATGGATCTTTACATCTCGGCATTTATGCTTTGAGTCATTTTTATTCTGAGTATGGGAATGCCTACCTCAGTGATGACATATTATTGTACTATATTTCCTTGTTTGTTGGCAGGTTTTCGACTGATGTGTTCCTTGTTCCCTACACACACTCGAAAAAGTATTCCAACTATCATTATGTTCTAACTTCATACTTTGGGGGTCTCACTGTTACACGTTATTTTTGTCACCCCTATGACCATTATTGATGTAAACATATCCTTTGTCTTGAGAAGGATCAATGGCCTGAATCCCTGAAGAAGAATGAAGACACATTTTCCCAAAGAGATGGAATTATACTTTTCCTTTGTCAAAAACCTTATAAAAAGGGATCGTCACACCTTTATTAGTGTTAAGGGTGCGACGATATAGGATCATCACATGTTGCACCACAGTGTCCTGCGACGTTGTCACGGTTTTCTCAGTGTTGAGGGTGCGACGATTTTCATACGAAGGAAAAAGAGGAATTTCTCGAAAGTTCTAGAACAAAAGCTTCGAGGGTGAGTTGGCCTTCGATCAGTTTGGATCTGATTCGCATCCTTGATCTCTTGGGATCATTATAAACCTCTCACCCTATCATTTTCATCCTACAAAAGGACAGGAGTTATCATGGGGAAAGTTGGATTGAGTTGGCTAGAGCTTAATTGGAAAGTTCTTGAGTTTTGTAGCTTGGAGTTTTTGAAGCTTGTATGTTGGCTTTGAGATTTTCTTTGTCAAGATAGATTGTTGATCTCAGAATCCGTGGAGAAAACGTGTGTGGGAAGCAAGGAACTGTTGGAAGGAACCTGAAAACATCAAGGCATATGATTGTATATTTCTTCTGCATTCTTTAATACAGTGATATATTTATTTCCCATAAAATTGGTCTTATTTTATTGTATGACTCCTTGATCACATACATAGGTTTTTTTGAGTATAAATTGTTGCTTTAACTTCATTGGCTTGTGTATTTTTACAGGTTCAGCATCCCATAAGACTTGGAATGGAGCGAGAATCACACTAGCGAGAACAAACGACATTTCAAAAGGTATGTCATCTATCTCTTGTTAGTTAGTATGCTTGATAATTAAAACTTAGGGAAAGTTTTATATTTTGTCTTGTTTTGTTCTAGTTCGGGTGAAACTAGGGAGATCTGTTTGTGTCCGCACTTACCGATTTGTCCAATAACAAAGGGTGTGCCACTTTCCACCCAACCATAGGCACATTTTCTCTTGTTGTATTCCACAAATGGCCACCCCCTATCCAGAGTTTGATGCCATGAGAGAGAATTATTATTTTGCTTAGCAAGGTTACGCTACTTCTCCCACAGGAACCTAGTAGTCAAGCCTTCTATCCACCAAGAAAGGGGGCCTTCTGTGATTTCTCACTCAATTTCTCTATAGCCTTGTTTATCAGCTTGATTAGAAAACATTTCCCAATAGTTCGTGTACCCAGAACAATTTATTTTCTCAGTTTGCTTCAGAACTAGAGAGTTTCACACGCTCTTCTCCTTCAAATATGGTCCCAGGACCCATTTGTGTGTCTCATCTTCCTTCTACCCACGATTTTCCTCTTTTTCTTTCCTTCTATAGCAATATTTTGTGGGTCCATTTCTCAATTCGTGGGTTAGAACATAGAGTTTCCAGATGGGGTAATATGCCCATCTTCTCATTGATTCTAAAGGAAGACTTCCCAACTACCAGCTTGACTGGTAATTAAATTATCTAGGACAATGGACTGTTTTGGGTCTGGGCATGTTAAATCCAGCAAAGTATTGGTCTGGAAGGAGTCATCTCAACCATTACTGGTTCCCCTCACCATCCCCTCTCATGCATCATAATCTACATTGGCAAAACCTTCAGTAGTTGTTCAACAATTTCCATTTTATTTAATAGCAGAAACACTTACATTACTTTCTTAACAAAAGTTCATCATTTTCCAAAATCCACACATAACAGACATGTCCATAGTATTTTATTAATAACATAATTATATTTACAAGTTGGAGAAAACAAGCGTGTTACAATCCCCTCCCCCTTAAAGGTACATCGTCCTCGATGTTCTACCTTCCGATGTGATATTTATGTACAAAAGTGAACAAAAACGAGTATGTATGTTTCATGGCACCCTCCATTTCCCATGTAGCTTCATATGGACTAAAGTGTTTCCGCTGCACCTTGACCTGTGAAATGGTTATGTTTCTGAGTGGGATTTTTTTCTTGCCCAATATGCATTGTGGCTTTGGTAGAAATTCTCCCTCAAGTTCCACCTAGATCACAGACCAGACAATTATATGATTAGAATCATGTACATATTTCTTCAGTAACAAAACATGGAAAACATTATGCGCTTTAATTATGGGAGGAAGTGCTAGTTTATAGGCTACAGGTCCCACTCTGTCCAAAATTTCAAAGGGTCCACAATATCGAGGTGCCATATTGGCACAAGTTCCCATTCTTAAGGAACTTATTATGGGCCTAATTCAGAGATACACATGATCTCCTACTTTGAACTCTCTAGGAGTCCTATTTCTTTCTGCGTAGCTCTTATTTATATCCTAATCTATTTTCATATTTTTTTTTATCTAAATTACTTGTTGTTCCATCTCCTTGAGCATATTTCGCCTAGGTTATTTTTTTCACTAGATTAGTCCAGCTGATTGGAATATCGTATCGTCTACCATAGAGAGCCTCAAAACGATGCATCTTCAATGACTCTCGATGGCCATTGTTGTAGGAAAATTCTACATGTGGTACGTATTCTTCTCATTTATTGGTTTGATGTAGCACATGCATCCTTAACATGTCCTCTAATACTTGGTTTAACCTCTTTGTATGTCCATCAGTTTGAGGGTGATAGGTTGTACTAAATAACAATTTAGTCCCAAAACCAGCAAACAGATACTTCCAAAAATTTGAAGTAAGTTTTGTATCTATGTCTGATATGATTTCCTTTATACCATGTAGCCTAAATATTTCTTTCATGAAAATATTGGCAATATCTATTGCATTTGAGGTTTATTTTACAAGGATAAAGTGAGCAGCCTTGCTCAGTTTATCCACAATCACCATAATGGCATCATTTTGTTTGGTTGTTTTAGGCAATCCAGTGATAAAATCCATGGAGATGGTTTCCCATTTCCATTCAGGAATTGGTAGGGGTTGCAATATCCCTAATAGATGCATGTGCTCCACTTTAACCTGCTAACATTTAGCTAAGTAATCAGCTATGTCATTTTTCATTCCTAACCAATAAAATAGTTTCTTAGTGGTTGTGATCATTTTCTGATAACCAGGCTAACCAGTATATGATATTCTATGTAGTCCATCCATAATGAACCTCTTCAAGTCATCACAATTTGGGATATACAACCAACCTTTGTAGGTTAACAAGTCTTCATATAACAATTGATAGCCCCCATACTTGAGCCTTGTATGCTCTTGATCTAGATGTGCCTTTACAGTTTTGAAAAACTCATATGTGTATTGTGCACCTTTAACTCTTTCTTTGATGTATGATTCATAGGTTCTTATAGTTTCCAAGTGAATCACTTCCATGCTTCTAATAAGGGCATCAGATACTCTATTTTATTTTCCCTTAATATGTTTGATTTCAAAATAAAATTCACTAAGGAGAGCCATCCACCTAGCTTGTCTAGCATTGATTTTGGGTTGCTCAAACAAATATATTAGCCCACTATGGTCTTTCATAAGTACAAATTTTATGCCTAGGAGGTAATTCCTCCACATTTTCAAAGCATATACTATGGCAACCAATTCCAAGTCACGTGTCACATAATTGATTTCATGTTCATTCAATTTTCTGGATTCGTAGCAAATCACATGCCCTTATTGCATGAGGACTCTTATGTTTCCTACCTTGCATGCATCCGTACACACAAGGAAGTCCTTGTTTGGGTCTACAATTTCAGCACATGTGCATCAGTTAAGAGGTGTTTCAAATGTTGAAAACTCTCTTCACACTCTATTGTCCAAACGAATTTGACTCCCTTTTCCTGAAGGGAGGTGATTGGAAAACCAATTTTGAAAAACCCTTTTATGAACCTTATATAGTAGCCTATTAGGCCCATAAAGGATCTGATATCAACTACATCTTTTGGTGTAGGTAAATCCATAATGGAATTGATCTTGTCAGGATCAACTTCCACGCTTTCCTCGGTGATGACATGGCCTAAGTAATGGACTTGTTTTTGGAAAAAGTCACACTTACTAAAATTTGCATAGAGCTTGTGCTCTCTATAAACTTGAAGCACTAACTTGAGTTGTTCTTCATGTTCTTTCCTGTTCTTACAATAGATTAGGATATCATCTATGAAAACCAACACAAATCTATCCAAGAACTTGTTGAGCACATTATTCATTAAGAACATAAAGGTGGTCGGTATATTTGTAATCTCAAATGGAACCACCACAAATTCATAGTGTCCATATCTCATCCTAAAGGTTGTTTTGTAAATGTCTTCATCCTTAATCTGGACTCAATAGTATCCAGAACTCGAGTGAATATTGGAGAAAATTGTAGCACCTCTTAACTGGTCAAACAAGTCATCAATTCTTGGTAAGGGATGCGTATTCTTAATTTTCATCTTGTTGAGTTGCATGTAGTCTATGCACAACCTGAGTGTGCCATCCTTCTTCTTCACAAACAAGGCTCATGCTCCCCAAGGAGACACACTAGGCCGAATATAACCTTTTTCCAATATCTCCTTCAGTTGTATTTTGAGCTCAACTAGTTCCAGTGTACTCATTCTATAAGGTTCTCTAGACATTGACACCACTCTCGGTACAAGTTTTATTGAGAAATCAATGTCTCTTCTTGGAGGTAGACTTGGTACCTCTTCTGGGAACACATATTTATACTCTCTCAATATAGGATGGTCCTCTAGGATTGGTTTATTTTCCTCAAAATATTTCAGTACTTGTATTGCATACAGACATCCTTTTCTGCAACACTTATCCGCTTGAAGGGTTGATATTTGTCTCACTGGGACGGGATTTTGGATTCTCTGTAGTGTCATTTTCTTCCCTTCCTCACCTTAAAAACTCCAATGTTTTATTGTAATAGTCAAACATGGCTTTATGGGAAACCAATTAGTCCATGCCAATCAGCATGTCATAAGATCCTAAAGGAGGTATGTTTAGGGTTTCTTGGGTAGACAACCCATTCATAATGAATTGGCATGTTGGTATAACCTGTGTTACCTTTCTTTTTCTTCCAATGGATAGTTGTACCAACCATGATTTAGCATGTTTCACTTGTTGTAAATTACATTTCTCAATAGTTTGAGGGGAAACATAACTCAAATTAGAACCAGGGGCAATTAAAATGGAAACAAGATGGTTGGAAATCATACCTTCCATCTCCACCACTGAAACTTGGTGGTCATCTTGTCTATTATCCAGGGATGCATAAATTTGTGGCATGCTCCTAGACACATCATTGACTGTGGTAGCTTCCTGGATGTTGTAGACCCTCCTATTGCCATGATGCCTATCTGGGCAGTACCTCAGCAAATGTTATTCTTCACATCCCCAACATTCCAATGACTCTCTCTTTGTATTATCAGTCTTTCCTGGGGCTGATCCAAAGGGTTTATTTCCACTCTGAGATGGAAAAAAAATTGATATACACTCTTAATAGGAAGGCTCATCTTAGATATTTTCCCATGATTCTTAAGTCTTGACGATTTAAAATCCTTCTTGAATCCCAATTTACTTTTCTTCTTCCAACCCTTATGAGGTTTTGTCTTGTTCTTTAATTGTTCATAGAAGTACCTTGCCTTCCAAATAGTATTTTCTAAAGTTTTAGGTTCATCAAACTCAATTATGTCTTGAAAGGATTGAGGCATCCCACTAATGAATCATTGCATATTTACCTTTTCATTATTTATATAGGGCGCATACCTCATTAACTCCATAAATTTGTGGATGTATTTATCTATGGTGAGTTGTCCCAACTTGATTTCATAGAACTCCTTAGTGTTTCCATCATAGTACCTTTCAGACAGGTACTTCGTCTTGAAGTGTTTCTCAAATTGTTTCCATGATAGATTTTTCTCATAAATTCCTTTCACATTTCTAAGGTCCTCCCACCAAATGGAGGCCTTTACATTCAAGTTCAAAATGGTTATTCGAGCCTTCAAGTTTTAAGAGTAGTCATGGAATCTGAAGTACTTCTTTAATCCAAGCAACCAAACTTATGTTTCTTCCTCCTTTTTAATTTCTCCATTAAAAGTGGGTGGTTTGGATTTTTGTTAGAGCAATATTTTCCTCACCCTAAGCAATCTTGCAGAGAGGGCCTTACTCCATTTCCCTATGCAGACTCACTTTCCCTGATTGATAAATCCAGAGACAAAAATATAAATTTTTCCACTTGTACGCAACTTGCACCCTATACATCAAGCGTATACGCAGGATGCTCCACTACAGCCCACGTACATCAGGATTTGTGCAAGAAAATGAAAATTAAATGTCAAGTTTCCATGTCACGAAAGGATATCTCTGATCCTTGACCTTCCATATACTAGAAACGTTTCAACTCGTCCCTTCAGTTGCATTTTCAAGGCTATAAAGAATCCAATTCCGAGCTATGGAAGAGGAGGAGAGAATTCAACTTTGAGAGCAAAGTTACTCTGGAGAAATTATTACTTCTTATTGAGTCTGCATCCCTTTGTCCTTTAAGTCTGAACACAGTGTTCAACCACCAAGCTCTTCCCTTATTGATGGAAAACCTCATTGTCTCCCTTCTATGTGCTTGCCTTTGGTGGAGGATTGAAGTGATGGAGGCCCAGCTAGAAGGAACTTGGTTTCTTGGTTCCGAACCGTACCGACATTGAAGTCTGTAATATTTTCACTGTTACTGATCATTTATTAATAGAAATACTCTCTTCCGGTCCAATTGATATCTTGCAAATATATGAGTTATTATCCATGGGCATGTTTGTTTTGTATATTAATGGATTGTGCTATCTAATGTGCTAACCTTTTATATTATCACTATATGCTTGCTTCACTTGTTTGTTGAGAACTTGTTGCAGGTATAAATCTTTGGGTCAAACTGCTCAACGGTGGACATCATCAAACATCTGGATGAGGTAGGTCCCTTTCTTATCTCGCTTGCACATTGGTTTATGACGCAGACCCCCCCAACCCTCGAGGCCAAGATCCGCACAGGATCGTTCTAAATTCTCCTCGAGTCGATGCGGCTCCTTTCGTTCCTTGTTGAAACCTTCAACGAATCCGATCCAAAAGTCCTTCACAAAAAATCCACCTGCACCACGTGCACCAGGTGTGAGTCTTCGCCTCCACACAACCACAACACGGGCCTTAGCGCAAGCACCTTTCGTGACTCGCGAGTTCACGAGTCGAAGACCCTCGACTCCTCTTTCTCAAAACGTCGATACCCGAGATGCGATACGGGTATGGCACCTTCCTCACTAGCGCCTCTACAAGCGACCTCTGGCTAGGGCCTAACTCTAGCACCCCTCGCAACTCGCAACTTCACGAGTTGGAGTGTTGAGCCCTCATGCTCCTCCTTTGAGAATCCACGAAACGCAATAAGTCAACAATGGGTTGACTCCTTCCAAGGTGACGCATGTACGCCAACTGTCGCCTACTTCCGCCTTTCTCTAAGAACTCTATGTTTGCACCACATGTCAACCACGCGGTCCCCACCTAATGGATGCAACATGTGTTTGCCTGAGCCTCGGCGCTCGGCACTTCGTGACTTCAACGATCAAGGTGCAACTCCTTCACCCTTCGAAACCCCAATACACGATGTAGCGAGGCACCAAATCTAACGGCTCACCTTCCTCCTCGATCGACGATTCAGGTCGAATCGCGATCTCGTGACTCTGGGGTTTGTAGCGCAAAGGTATCCACCTCCCAACTCATGATACCCGAATTCGCGAAAATGATCCAACAGCTTACACAAAGCATCATCAATGGTTCACATTGATCCTAGATCCTAAGGTGATGGGTTCTCTTCCTTGTGTGCTTTCCTGTGTGCGACTGGACGTAGACTTCAATGATCCAGATCTCACTTTTCCAGCTGATCTAATGGTATTTGTGCTCTATCTTGAGCATTCCCTTCGTCCTTTCCCTTGGAAGATTTCTTGTGCCAAAATTCCTCGGCCTTTGTCTCTGCTATGAAGCCTATAACTTTGGCTTCCGCCTGTATTCTAAGAGGCCTTCCTCCTCCTAAGCTTCTCAAACTTCGAACCCTCCAAAGGGTTTTCTTGGCCTCTATGATTCCTTGCAGGGTCCTTGCACGCAATTGTGCTATCCATCCTGAGATTATCTATGGCTATGACCTCAAAGTATCTATGTCCATTTCTCTCCTTGAAGGGATGCAAGTGCCCTCTGGCAACTTCCTACTCAAACACGCCTTGCTGAGCCTACAAGGTGTTCAATAACCCTGTGAATGTCTCCTCCTGGGACACTTCTCTTATCTCTGAACTCGAAATAGAGTTCTTCTCAGTGCACTCCTTGCACTCGCTCGATTCCCTCCTGGCAGAGATTCTACAGAATCCTCAGCGACTCTGTGTTCTCACTGAACTCGAAATAGTGTTCTCCTCAATGCATCTTATGCATCTTCTCAATGCCCTCCTGGCAGAGCTTTTAAAGAATTCTCAACAATTCTGCTTCTCCTCTCTATGCTCTCTTCTGCACAGTTTCTCCTTCAAGGTATTCAGCAACCTTAAGGCTTCCTCCTTGAGTCAATGATTTCCTCTGGTGTGCCCTCCTGGCACGTATTTGTCTAAATTCCACAGAATTTTAGAAGTGCACGCTATGCACTAGCTTACAGAACCCACAGTGCTCTGTCATGCAATCTCTTGCATGAAGCCACAAAGAACCAGACCTGGAATAAAAGAACCCAACAGAAAAAGACTTCTGTTTGTAACCTGTAAATCAAAACTAACACACATCTACAGCATATCGTAAATGCATAAAGACATTCATCAACAAACGCAGAATAACATGCAGGAAAAACTGCTCTGATTGTATTAATATGAAAATGCCTCTTTACAATGTGAACCTGGACTACAACAGAGTCACGGCTTCCTCTTTTCTCTCCTATTCTCTCTATTCTTCTCTACCTCTCTACAGACTCTATCCACACTTTTTAGATACAAATAAGATCTTTTTACAAAAGGGGGCTCCTCAAGAACTTCCCTCCATCTCACCAACTCTCATTAAATTACATTCAATTACATTGAATGGTTGTCTAGTCCGAATTGGATCTAGATCTCAGCCTTACAACCATTTAAGGCAACCTTTAACTAAAGCCTGGGAACATGCATGCCTTTTGGCTCTTCAGCCTTACAACATTTAATACAATTTCAAAAATTGAAATTTGAAAGTGAGAGGGCTGCACCCCTTTCCATTGAACGTGTGCTGGTTGGCTGGCACTTGATGACGTGGAGTGATGCTCCTGCATCATACTCCTCATCTGCAAAAATCATGAGCTCCTACTCATGAGCTTCCCAGCACCATTGTTGAAATCCACCTGGATCCCAAATAGTTCTCTGGAGTTGTCCATCTACTCCATTGCTTCATTGTTGCTGCTGCATCTGTTGCCCTGCTGCTATGGCAGGTTTTCCTCTGCTCAACTTCCCTTTGTTGACCGCTTCTGCTGATCTGATCATCAGCCTTCTGATATCCTCAATTATCTCGTCCAGCTGCTCCCAGGGCTGGCTCTCTTTTTGCAGCCTGCTCCACTGCACTTCTTCCCTTCAAATGGGTACATCAACTAGATCTCCCATGTCATCTTATTCCTTTGTGGCCTCAACTTGCCACCCTTCTGCAAAATTCAGCTCTACAGTCTTAACTTTTTGACTGACCTGTTGTTCAGTCACCTTCTCTGACAAACTTTCTTCTGCCATTTCCCCTTGCACTGGTTGAATTCCATCTTCCTCCAGCTGCTCCTTAGACTGGAATTCTCCTTCATCTTCTATTGCATGCCTCGGCATTGCAGTCATCATCAACTGTTCAGCTCCCTGGCTGAAATTTTTGAGCAATTCCTCGGAATGCTCCTCAGCTAAAATCTGCATGATTGTCTGCTCATGGCAGTCGCCTACTGGCTCTGGATTGTTTAACCAATCCTCCAACACTTATAACTCCTTCTCCCATGGAGTGAGCATCTTAACTGTGTGCTCCTCTTCCTTTCCTTGGGCAGCTTATGATATCTGCTCATTCATCATGACAGTCACCGCTGGTTGTCTTTATGTTGTTGTTGCATTGGAAACACACACGTTGGCCTCAACTGGGCTATATGGCAGGAATACTCTTATCCCTCCAATCATTAGAGCGCTCCTCTGATCTTCCTTCTCTGTCATCTCCTCTCGCTGATTTGAACTCACCCCTGAGTTCATGAGACTTCCAGACAGTCTCAACTTCTCTCCCTTGCCCACCTGGCAATATGGGATTTCCTCTCTGCCCACCTAGCAATATGGGATTTCCTCTCTGCCCTCCTGGCAGTCTATGAGATCCTCCAGCGATCTCATCTCATTTCCCTCCTGGCAATTTGAAATTTCATCACCGCCCTCCTGGCAGTATATGATACCTTCACTTGATCTCTTTCTATTGCCCACCTGGCAATTTGAAAGCCCATCTCTGCCCACCTAGCAGTATATGAGATCCTCTATTAATCTCATACTATTGCCCACCTAGCAATATGAATTCCCAATGCTATCCTCCTAATAGTCTATGAGATCCTCCAATGATCTCATTTCATTGCCCACCTGGCAATTGGAAAATTCATCTCTTCTCTCCTGATAGTTCATGAGATCTGTAACCGATCTCCCTTCCTCATCACTGAGATTCTTCCCAGTCTCTGGTTCACAGATATGAACCATCTCCTCTTCATCTCTAAGGCTTTCAACATACCTCAGCCATCCTCTCAACAGCCTTTGCTGCCTTCTGGCCAACAATTTCTTGACTGGCCACTTTTCTTTTCTCTTCATGGGCCATTCATACACCCAATGTGGTTTTGCGTTCTACTGCATTCGCAATGCAAGCTAATCCATTCTCTCTCTTATCTTAGCGATTTCTTTGTCCATTTCTGATTTACTCATCTGTTGGTGGTCTCCTCTTCCACCACACTCATGGCCTTCAGTAGCCATTTTCCTGTTCCTGTCTTCCCTCCTGGAAAACTTGTTGTTGTCACTCTGCAACCATGAGTGCTTCCAGCCTTCTCCTATAACCCTCCTGACTGTCTATTGACTGTTGTGTCCCACAACAACCTTCACCTTTTACCTGTCTCCTACAGGCTCTTCTTCAAATCGCTTCCTCTTTTTCCTGAAATATACAGGAAAACATCATGCTCTAATACCACACTGAAGCAGACCCCCCCGACCCTCAAGACGAGATCTGCACAGGATCATTCTAAATTCTCCTCAGGCCGATGTGGCTCCTTTGGTTCCTTGCTAAAACCTCTAACAAATAAGATCCATAGGTCCTTCACGAAAAACTCCACCAGCACCACGTGCACCAAGTGTGAGTCTTCGCCTCCACATGACTACAACCCAAGCCTTAGCGCAAGCACCTTTCGTGACTTGCGAGTTCGTGAGTCGAAGACCCTCGACTCCTCTTTCACCAAACATTGATACCTGAGATGTGATACGGGTATGGCTCCTTCCCCACTAGCACCTCTACAAGTGACCTCCAGCCAGGGCCTAACTCTAGCACCCCTCACAACTCACAACTTCGTGAGTTGGAGTGTTGAGCCCTTGTGCTCCTCCTTTGCGAATCCACGAAACACGATAAGTCAACAATGGGTTGACTCCATCCAAGGTGACGCATGTACGCCACCTGTCACCTACTTCCGCCTTTCTCTAGGCGCTCTATGTTTGCACCACCTGTCAACCACGCGGTCCCCACCTAACGGACACGACACATGTTCACTCGAGCCCTCAGCGCTCGGCACTTCATGACTTCAGCGATCAAGGTACAACTCCTTCACCCTCCAAAACCTCGATACATGATGTAGCGAGGCACCAAATCTCAGGGCTCTCCTTCCTCCTCGATCGATGGTTCAGATCGAATCGTGATCTCGCGACTCAGGGGTTTGTAGTGCAAAGGTCTCCACCTCCCAACTCACGATACCTGAATTCACGAAAATGATCCAACGGCTTACACAAAGCATGATCAATGGTTCACGTTGATCCTGGATCTTAAGGTGATGGGTTCATCTACCTCTAACCACCTTGCAACTCTGCAATATCCAACGACTCTCGCAACTTTGGCACTTCATTCATGAAGGCCTCTCACCGTCCATACATCTCCTCTCTTGCGCGACCTCCCAGAGGTTAAACTCTGTGCGCCTTCCTCCGGATATGATGGTTGTCGATCCCCGGTGCTCGATCTGACGGCCCATATCTGGTTCTCTTCCTTGTGCGCTTTCCTGCGTGCATCTGGACATAGACTTCAACAGTCCAGATCTCTCTTTTCCAGCTGATCTAACGGTAGTTGTGCTCTATCTTGAGCATTCCCTTCTTCCTTTCCCTTGGAATATTTCTTGCACCAAAAGGCCTCGGCATTTGTCTCTGTTGTGAAGCCTATAACTTTGGTTTCCACCTGTATTCTAAGAGGCCTTCCTCCTCCTAAGCTTCTCAAACTCCGAACCCTCCAAAGGGTTTTCTTGGCCTCTGTGATTCCTTGCAAGGTCCTTGCATGCAATTGTGCTATCCATCCTGAGATTATCTATGGCTCTGACCTCAAAGTATCTCTGTCCCTTTCTCTCCTTGAAGGGATGTAAGTGCCCTCTGGCAACTTCCTACTCAAGCATGCCTTGTTGAGCCTACAAGGTGTTCAATAACCCTATGAATGTCTCCTCCTGGGACACTTCTTGGTGCACTCCTTGCACTCTCTCGATGCCCTCCTGGAAGAGCTTCTACAGAATCCTCAGCGACTCTATGTTCTCACTGAACTCGAAATAGTGTTCTCCTCAATGCATCCTGTGCATATGCTCAATGCCCTCCTGGCAGAGACTTTACAAAATTCTCAACAATTCTGCTTCTCCTCTCTATGCTCTCTTCTACACAGTTTCTCCTTCAAGGTATTCAACAACCTTGAGGCTTCCTCCTTGAGTCAATGATTTCCTCTGGTACGCCCTCCTGGCACGTATTTGTCTAAATTCCACAGAATTTTAGAAGTGCACGCTATGCACTAGCTTATAGAACCCGAAGTGTTCTTTCATGCAACCTCTTGCATGAAGCCACAAAGAACCAGACCTGGAATCAAAGAACCCAACAGAAAACAAATTTTGTCTGTAACCTGTAAATGCAAACTAACACACATCTATAGCATATTGTAAATGCATAAAAACATTCATCAACAAACGCAAAATAACATGCAGGAAAAACTGCTCTGATTGTATTAATATGAAAATGTCTCTTTACAATGTGAACCCGGACTGCAACAGAGTCACGGATTCCTCTCTTCTCTCTTATTCTCTCTATTCTTCTCTACCTCTCTACAAGCTCTATCCACACTTTTTAGATACAAAGAAGATATTTTTACAAAAGGGGGCTCCTCAAGCGCTTCCCTCCATCTCACCAACTCTCATTAAATTACATTCAATTACATTGAATGGTTGTCTAGTCTTAATCGGATCTAGATCTCAGCCTTACAACCATTTAAGGAAACCTTTAACTAAAGCCTGCGCACATGCATGGCTTTTGGCTCTTCATCCTTACAACATTTAATACAATTTCAAAAATTGAAATTTGAAAGTGAGAGGGTTGTGCCTCTCCTCTCTATTGAATGTGTGTTGGTTGGCTGGCACTTGATGACGTGGAGTGATGCTCTTGCATCATACTCCTCAGCTGCAAAAATCATGAGCTCCTGCTCATAAGCTTCCCAGCACCGTTGTTGAAATCCACCTGGATCCCAAACAGTTCTTTGGAGCTGTCCATCTGCTCCACTGCTTCACTGCTACTGCTGCATTTGTTGCCCTGCTGCTATGGCAGGTTTTCCTCTGCTCAACTTCCCTTTGCTGACCGCTTCTGCTGATCTGATCATCACCCTTCTGATCTCCTCAATTATCTCATCCAGCTGCTCCTAGAGCTGGCTCTCCTTTTGCAGCCTACTCCACTGCACTTCTTCCCTGCAAATGGGTATATCAAATAGATCTCCCATGTCGTCTTATTCCTCTGTGGCCTCAACTTGCCACCCTTTTGCAAAATTCAGCTCTGCAATCTTATCTTTTTGACTGACCTGTTGTTCAGTCACCTTCTCTGACAGACTTGCTTCTACCATTTCCCCTTACGCTGGTTGAATTCTAGCTTCCTCCAGATGCTCCTTAGACTGGAATTATCCTTCATCTTCTGATGCATGCCTCGGCATTGCAGTCACCATCAATTGTTCAGCTCCCTGGCTGAAATTTTTGAGCAATTCCTCAGAATGCTCCTCTGCTAAAATATGCATGATTGTCTACTCATGGCAGTCATCTACTGGCTCTGGATTGTTCAACCCATCCTCCAACACTTCTAACTCCTTCTAACATGGAGTGAGCATCTTAACTGTGTGCTCCTCTTCTTTTCCTTGGGTAGCTTCTGATATCTGGTCCTTCATCATGACAGTCACTGCTGGTTATCTTTCTGTTGTTGCTGCAATGGAAACACACATGCTAGCCTCAACTGGGATATATGGTAGGAATACTCTTATCCCTTCAATCATCAGAACGCTCTT
>JZKD02S2346655.1:0-14345 GCA_000966675.3 Picea glauca
AATTACATTAAAAATGGGCTAATTAATAGTTAAAACCCAAAATATGGTTATAACCCACTTTAAAACTATATAATATAGTTATATAACCGGGCTTAGCCCTCTCTCCTGGGCGCGCGCACCTTTTACTGGTCACATGGGCTTCATGTGGCCACGCGCTAGCCCTTGGGCTACGCGCGGGTCACCCCTGTTAGCTCCCGGTTGGTCACATACAATGGCATAAAACTGTGGCTTTCATACTACATACCACGCGCACATACCAACTATTGGTCAAAGGTTATGTGACCGGGGCTTATCCGTTATAATCCGTTGCAACCAAACTTTGAACCGCGTGCCATTGGTGGTCGTAATGTAACCGCGTCCGTTCAAACATCCGCCGTGGTCACATATAATGCATAGAACCGGGGGTCGAGGCTAAGCCCCGGCCCCACCCCCCGCCATTTAACACAAAATGAAAATTTAAATATAATAAATCTCACACATATAATAAGACATAACAGGTGGTCTGCTGGTCGGGCGACATTTGCGAAGTCTTTGGCATAGTGGGAGGTCACCAGTTCGAATCCGGTCGACCCCAAAACTTTTTGAAACTAAAACCAATTAGACAAATACCGGGGTGCCACGTGGCAGCCCGTGATTGGGCCACGTGGCACCTCTACATCCAACCGATGTATGCCACGTGTCCATCGTTGATTCGCCCACGTCACTCTTGCCACATCATCGTACGGTCGCCACGTCATCCGAGCCACGTCATCCTCTGTACGCCACGTCATCCGACACGTAGGCTGTTGACGTCATCCCGTGCCACGTGTCACCTCCGGATTGGTCCAACCGTATGCCCAAAAAGCCAAAAATGCCTGACACGTGTCATCACCCGGAGCTGCCACGTGTCCTATACGGACCTGCCATGTGTACTGTACGAACCTGCCACGTGTCCTGTACGGACTTGCCACGTCAGCATTTTTTTGCCTGTTTGACTTTTCAGACAGAATGCGATATCTTCTCCATACGGACTCCGTTTGACAAAGTAAATATACCATCGGAATCAGGAAGATGAGACAGACACAATGGTGTTGGTTTCGTCGGATTCCGAGCACTTTCATTTTTGAGCATTTTTCAAGCCCTGTCAGGCTTTTGAATCCGATTTCAGATCAGTTCTTGTGCATGGTTATTCTTCTTGTGATCTTGGTTACTGCAACTATTGTATATTGTATTGATGCATTTTTTATGGTTCAGGTTCATGCTAAATTGAAATAAACTACATGTGCTTGAGCTAAGCATTAAAATTCAACACATCGTACATCTGGTACCTTGCAATAACATCATTATTTCATATATAACAATGTACCACTTGGAGTATACAAGCATGCCATACGCATGTCCAAGCATTCCCACACACACTAATGCATGTCTTGTATGCGCTAAGCATTCATTCTCAACATGATTGCTAGTGCACATGCATTCTATCTTTCTTATATGCATTTTGCATCACTTCTAGTATGCTTTTCAATGCATATTTATTCCATCTTTATTTTTACTTTTATGTGTTGTAGACGGTTGTCCTTGAATTTCTTTAGATCCTTGCTACCCTATGTGCTCTCATTTTGCTCATATGTGCCATGTTTCTTCCTATTGAGCACCTTCCAACCAAGTCCAACTTGGCTATTTTTGCAATTCCCACCAACTTAGACAACCTATCTCAACTTTATTTTGGCTAAACCTTTCAGTATTCCCAATGTTGTAACATACATTACTCCAGTTGAATGTTAGCACTGCAGTATAATTAACCATTCACTACTTCTTTGACCAAACTATACTTCTTTGACCAAACTAACCTTAAACTTCACTTCATTGATTAATTCTCTGTGAGGCCTTGTTATGTCCATTCAAGGATAATCTGCTCCCAATGGAATGTTGTATTCCTCCATCGACACCTTTGAAGTGAGTAAACCTTCATTATTCCATCATTGGAATTCTTTGCACTTGCACCCCACTTATACTACACACTCTGATAAAAAGTGGATTTTTTGCTTTGAATACCTTTATAAAGATTACCAATTCAACTCTTTTCCAACCGTTCCTATGCTTACACATAGAGATGACTCACCCATCCCATAAGCCACACGTCACCTCATGAGACCTTTGTTTTCTTTTGCAACAAGCTCCGCTACCATCATTACATTTCCATATTTGAGGTTAAGAAGCCTTACCTCACTTTCATGTGCCTATTAATGTCCTTCTTCACTTGTTGGCTTCATGTTTCATGCAATGATCCTTGTTAATTTATCTTTGCAAGTCATTCAGACTCTATAGTATCTAAATATTAATTTGGCTCTGATCTTTTTGAGCCCTTATCAGCCTTTCATTTCCTACTTTGTAGCTCTACACTTCCCTTTGCAAACTCTTCATTCAATTCACCAAATCTACAAGCTCCATCCCGCTTTCGTGTCCCTTGGACCTTGAAAATATACTCTGTAATAGACCCACACAATCTTATTCATGGAATATAGTCCTCTTGTTAATAATCCCTTGACATAATACACTCCTTTGGAGTGTTTCCCTACTTACCAACAATATCTTGCCATTTAAAATTCAACCCCTTTTCATTGCCAAGTTGTTGCACTCCAAATATGCCTCTATACCTCTCCATAGGCACCATCATGAGTATTTGTACTCTTCCTTACCCAATACTCACCTCAGGCATGTACCTCTATCATTCGAAAATGTTTTTCCAAAATTGACATTGTTTGGAAAACTTTCATATTGAGCAGTTGTATGGTTTACAAAGTCCAATTGTCCCTTTTCCTGCAACTTTATGCAACAACCGTATGCTTTTTAAGAGAACTTAAACATTATGTCATGTTGTTCTCTATATTACCTTCCCAATGACTATATGTGTGCCTCATTATGGGTTCTCAGTTAAGAGTTATGGCCCTCTAAAGTTGACAATTTTTCCTCTTTTATGCAATATTATCACTGATACAATTTATTTAGAGGCCAACTTCTGCCACTTGTAGTAGAAAATATGTCAAGAACCAAGAAAACTTTTGTATCGGGTGTAGATAATACACATTATGTTGAGTACACAACAACTTTGAATATGATGCATCAATCAAATTCTGTATAAATATGGAATTGACGACTTTGCACATTTTACATTCTCTTCGGACTTGGAAGTTTTAGCCAAAACCAGTTATCTCTCAAATGGAGGAAAATTGGAAAAAAAATTCTTCAAGAAAAAGTTGTTCGGCTTGTTGAGGAGGTAAAATGTTGAGTAAATAATTTTTTCCAGATTTGTAAATTGTGGTCCCTTTTCCTCCTGCGAAGTTTTCAAAAATCCCTAAAAAGTGTTTTGAAATAGTGTATTTTGCTCTGTTTCCACATCTCCACACCAAACCCTATGGAATTTAGCCAAAATCCCAATTGGGTATCTTTGTCCCTGCTTTTTGGACCCCCTATAAAAATTTTCTTCTTCATCCAAGTCCCTGTCACATAACACTACCATGTTCTTTAAAAACCACTAATTTTCATTTTCTAGAAAATTTAATTAGAAATGGCCAGTGGCCCACATTGGCACTTTTGTAGGATTTCTCACTATGGACATACCCTTTAAATTTTATCAGACTTTGAGCTAATCTTCCCATGTTATGGCCAAACAAGTTTTTGGCTCCATACTTTTTTATTTTGTAAAAACCACCATCTTGATGATCTGGAAATCTAGCTAACATGGCATGGCATGTGGCTACTGATGTCCACCTGTCATACCCTAAATCAACCATGTCATCATCCTCCTTTTCGTTCATTGGCAATCAAACTATTTCTTATATCGACAATCTTTGAAATTCTCCTATTGACGTACCAAGCATTTCTTTCATCGACGATCCAAGAATTTCTCCTATTGGTGGTCACCAAAATCCTTCTATTAGCGAACCCCAAAATCCTTCTTTTGACAGACTGAAAAACACTTCCTTCAACGGTCTGAAAAATCCTTCTTTTAGAGATTCGAAAATTTCTTCTCCATCGACAACCCACAAAATGCACTTCGATAACCTCCAAAAATATTTTATATCTTTTCGATGAATTCTGAAAAAACTTCCACCGACAACCTCCAAAATGCACTTTGGCAACCTCCAAAATGGTTTATGTCTTTTCGAAGAACTCCAAAAAACTTCCTTCAATGAACTCCAAAATGGTTTTTTATCTTTTCGAAGAACTCCAAAAAACTTTCGTCGGCGACCTCCAAAACGGCTTTGTCTTTTTGGTGAACTCTAAAAAACTTCCATCGACACCCTTGGAAAAACTTCATTTTTTTTTCGACAACTCCAAAAAAACCTCCATCGGCGAACTTGGAAAAACTTAATTTCTTTTTCGGCAAACTCCGAAAAACCTCCATCAATGAATTTGGAAAAACTTCATTTCTTTTTTGGCAAACATAAAAATTCTTACAAGTTTTCATCCAAATATAGGATGAATCTGGACCATTGATTTCAAGATCAATGTAATCTCAATCATCCACTTCACCGAGCTTCATGGTTGCCATAAAAACACAAAATTCGACCTCCCATGCCAAATTTTAACTCTACAACTTGTAGATCAATGCAATTAATAATTCCTTTCATGATTTTGAGGGAAATTCAACCTGAAATTGCTTAGAAATTTGGGGATTTCACTCTAATTTTATCATTTTCCCCAAATTTAATGTAGAATAAAAATCTGCAACCATGATTTATCAAATTCGCACTGATCTTTGGCACATAAGGGTCTGGTGTTAAACCAAAAGATATGATACCAATCTATAATGCACCCAACTCACTTGTTGAGTTCTATTATGTCTAAATCAACTAACATATCGATTCAAATGTGGAAATACATGCATGCAACATGACATACAAACTCATGCAACTAACAACAACTTTAATTTCATGAATGCATCTACTCAAGCAAACACAACATTCACATAAAATGATTACACAATAGAATCAACAATCTGAAAATAGAATAGAACACTTATATGTTTATGGAAGAATCAATTGGCTACATACAAAAGACGTTCCTCCCAACCATAGGTTTGTTGTTCCATTACTCTCAATAGCAAGTCACCTCAAGTTGGGGCTATGATTCCATGAGGAGGTTTGGCCTTTTTGGTTGTCCATTGTCCACACACAACAACCCAAAATCCAGGTTATAACTCCAACATCAATTTCAATCCACCAACCCTATTTCCCCTCAAATTGCACAACCCAAGGAATGGGATCCCCTTCTCTGCTATGCAATCCCTCAAGCTATCCCACTTCCCTCCAGGGCTCCAGTGAAAGGTTGGCCAAGGAATATCTTAGTTGGGGACTCCATGAATTCTCAATTGTTTCAGGAGTGCTCACAATAGCTTTCTCGAGGCTCTCGAGCTATTTCCTCAGTAAGAAATACTCTTACAGGCACACAACCCACATTATAGGCACCTAACCTACATTTTCAACATAAAACTCAACCTTCTCATGTTGTTCTCATACACAACAAGGCTATTGCTCTTTTCCAACACCCATCTCCCCCTTGCTATCCAAAAACATATTGTCAAAACTGCCCCCTCTTCCTACTCGAATTTCCTTCTTCTCCCATGCTTGCTTGACTCCCACTCTTCCCAAAAAATGATTGTACCCAACCCATGTTGCCATTACTAGGTGAGTTGACTCCCTCACCCAACCTCTTACATGCATTCAATGATTAAGTGTCTAATAAGTCAAAGAAGGATTGGATGGTAATGACACATTAAAATGATATGGGCTTTCCCTTGGACCCCCCTTTAGCCCCGTCCCTTGTGGAATCATAGCCCCCCAACATTACCATCCCTCTCCTATCGTAGCTAGCAATGTATTTTAATTAATAATTTCATTGTACAATTTACATAGCTCAGTCCTCAACCATATTGATCAATACAGGCTCTCTGGCCAGAAACATATCGATTCACTGGCCTAAATCGCATTTGCGCAAGTACATTACAATTTACAAGTATTAAAATTGGTGATGTTACATATACCCTCAAGAATCCATGTTATTGAAACAAATTCAAACTTTTGATACCGATATTAATTATCAAGAAACTTGCATATCAACAAATCGTGCATGCAAGCAAGAAAACATGTATAAATGCAAATGAAAATTGCTCATTAACATACACAACAATAAATAATAAATATCACAACAAAAATCTAAAACACCAAGAACTTATCTTTAAAAGGTTGTTACATTGATTTGTTGCAGATATCGATCATTCCACCTAACCATATACCTCGTTGTTCTAGCTCTTTTAGTTGTAGGTCACCCCCGAGTTCAGGATATGAATCCACAAGGACGAGTGTCAAAGTTGAATCTAATCACACACACTTGTTAGATATCAATCTCTCATCGTATACTTAATCACACAATAATCCCAACTCACCAACTCTCTTTTCCCCTTAGCTCGTACAACCCAAATAAAGGAACCCCCTTCTCTGCAATGCAGTCCCTCACATTGTTCCACTTTTTTCCAGGGCTTTAGTGCTACAGGCCGGGAATCTTAATGTTGGAAGCTCCAGGGATTCTCAGTTGTGGACAATTCTTACTCAATTGTCATCTTTCTCATGCACACAAGCAATATTTTATTTCCAGAATAATCAATAGATACATTCAACTAACTAGCCATGGCTCTCTACCTTAAACATTTCATTTCGATGTGCAAAAACAAGAACAAGAAATGGGTGAGAATAAATGAGGAACCACCAACAACTAAAATATTGATTTATATTTGCATGCAATAATGCACCATGTGGCTTCCCAAAGAAGCTCACATAACCACTTTTCCCAACTAATTCCAAGATGGGTTCATAAGTATAATAATTTTCTTGCTCCCCTCTCTTGCAGAATCATAGCCCTCTATAAGTTTTTCCTTGTTCGTCTGCAATTGGTGATGTGTTTTAATATTAATATTTAATGTTATTACATTGCTAGGATCTTTGGCCTTTAATCATATACAAACATACATTATTAGTATCAAGGTCAAAATGGGGTATTACATTCCCCTCCCCCTTATTTTCAGCACTATCCCAAGTGCATATCACCATGTACGTGTACATATATACAAAATTTTCACCAAAAATTCAAAAATAACTATAGGTATGCCTTTCGCATTGCATCTTCCAACACCCATGTTGCTTTTTTAGGGTTGTAACATGTCCATTAGACCTTTACTTGCCCCATGGCTTTGTTCCAAAGCACCATGGCCTTCCTATCCAATATACACACTAGTTGTACCCGGAAGTTTCCTTTTGTCTCCACCTGAATCAAATTCTATTCAATGACATGGTTAGGATCATGCACATACTTTTTCAGCAAAGATACATGAAATACATTATGCACATTCATGGAAGCAAGCAATGGAAGCATGTATGCAACTGGTCTTATTATGTCCCATGAATGATCTGACTTATGAAAAATTCTTTGGTACAACCCATCCCCTAATGGATTCAATATTCTCTAGATCCATTGTTATTCCCTCCTTTGCAGTGATGTGGCCTAAATAGTGGATCTTCTCTTGGTAAAAAGAGCACTTGCTTTGCTTGGCATACAATTGATTCTCCCTTAACACTTGTAGTACCAATCTCAAATGATGTTCCATGTTCTTCCTCTAACTTGGAATAAATAAGTATGTCATCCAAGAACACAGTGACAAACTTATCCAAATAATTTCTAAATATGTTATTAAGCACATAAAGATAGTTGGTGTGTTGGTCAATCTAAATGGCACCACTACAAATTAATAACACCCATACCTAGTTCTAAAAGTTGTCTTACTCACATCTTCTTCCTTGATTCTCACCTGAAGATATTATAATCTCAGGTCTATCTTTGAAAATATCTTTGCTCCTCTTAGCTAGTCAAAGAGGTCATCAATTATGGGCAGAGATTATTTATTTTTCATAGTGGATTTGTCTAAAATCAATACGTAGCCTAAATGTTCCATCCTTATTTTTCACAAAAAGTATTGGTGCTCTCTAAGGTGAGACACTTGGGTGTATGTACCCTTTCTTCAAAAATTCCTCTAGCTGCATTTGTAATTTATTTTAATTGATGTGCTTTGTTATGTACTAAATGCTTAAAATATCACAACGGAATAGAAGTACACACAGTGTACAGAATGTGAGCGTGGAGCACAACTCCAAGATAGATAAGTTATACAATAACTCCTTAAAGAATAGGAGAACATCCTCCAAATAACCAATTACATTCATACATCACAATTCACATTTCCTCTCAATAATAATTACATGATCTCTATATGTACCTATTCACACCTACACATGAGGCCCCTTTACTACTAGGCCGGCCCTATTACATATATATTTACTCGTTACATGTACATTTAGCCCCATATATGCCCCCCTTTGGGTCATATCATATACATTTAACCCTATGTATTCCCCCCTTGGGTCATAACATGTTCATTCTATAAGGATTATTTGATACCGGGGTAGTTTCGGGGCACTAATTGAATAGAGAAATCTAAATCCCTCTTTGGTGACAAACCTAATATTTCTTCAAATACATCCTCAAACTCTTGCAATAATGGAAAATCATCAAGGATTGGCCCTTTGGTCCTGGTCAACTCTTCCACATGAGTTGCATACAACTGACATCATTTTCTAAAACATCTCTTTAGTTGTAACATTGAAATCTCTCTTATAGAAATGGGCCTTGGAATTCCTTGCACAATGCTCTACTTTTTTTCTTCATCAAGACATGTAAATGTCTTGTTATGGCAATCTAGGATAGAGTGATGCTTGTCGAATTGGTCCATTCCAATTAGGATATCATAAGATCCCAATGGTATGATATTCAAATGAGCATTTGTATTCACTCCATTTAGATCTGTTGGACAACATTTGATAATCTCATTGATCCTTCTTTTGGTCCGAGTGGCTAGTTGAACCAACCGTGATCTTTCAAGCTTAATTTTCTTTAGATTAAATCCATCCACTAATTTAGGATCAATGTATTGCTTGCTCCTAAATCAATTAAAATAACAACTAGCTAATTGGTAATCTCACCTTCCACCTCAATCATATGTGATTGACGTTTTGCTTGTCAATCTTCCACGACTGCATATATCCTTGGAGAATTTTTGCCTATGTCTTCCAATGTGGTAGCCTCCTGAATGTTGTGCAATGTCTTCGTTTTGTCTTCTATACAAGGGCAATATTTGTACATGTGATCTTCTTTACATCCCCAACATTTGATTGGTAGTCTTCCTCTTTTTCCCAGAGAGTTTTCCATTTTGGATTCATCTTGAGATGGTTGATTTTTATTATATGTATTAGGATTGTTTCTCTTGAAAGAAGGATTGAATCCCTTCCTTCTGTTATTTGATTTCTCCTTCTTTTTATCCTTCTAAGATTTCTAAAAAAATCTTTGCATTTACCTTGTTGATACAAGTACTCGATATTTCTAATGGTCTATGTCAGTGTCATGGGTTCATCGAATTGAATTTTGTCTTTATAAAAAGATGGTAGTCCACTTAAGAACCTCTGTATTTTCACCTTCTCCTCTTTGATAAAGTCCACATACCTTAGCAACTCCAAGAACTTATTTTCATATTCTTCCATGCTCATGTTCCTCAACTTGAGTTCAAAGAACTCTTGCGTCTTCTTGTCATAGTAGTGCTCTAAAATGTATTATTGTTGGAAACATTTCTTGAATTACTTCCAAGAAGTCCATTTCTCATTAATGTGCTTGAATTGCTTTAATTGCTCCCACCCTAGAGGCTTTTCCATATAAGTGGTATATGGCAATCCCGTCTTCCAGGTTAGATGAGTAACCATGCAATTGGAAATATTTTCTAATTCCAAGTAACCAAGTTTCAACACCATCTCCCCTTTTGTTTTCACCATCAAAGGTTGGTGGCATAATATTCCTAAAATTTCCTTGCAAGTTGTCCAGTTCATATCTTCTCCTTTGATGCCTAACAGGGGACACTTATGGGTTGCTTCTTGACTCTTCAGTTACATAAACTTCCTAGTGGAATGAGTAGGTGAGTAGTGTTGTCTTTGAATCCTACTAGCACTTCTTGAGTGCTTGGATCCTCTGTAATTATCCCTCCTTACACGAGGTCGACCTTCTTCCTCATGTCTTGAACCTGTTTTATTCTTCATTTGTCTTTGTAGTTGATTTATACTCTGTAATAGTTGAGTGTTTTTTTTATTTTGTTCCTCCTAGGCCCTTATTATCTTCTCATTATCAACTCTATAACTCTATAGTTCCATCCTTAGGTTCCTCATAGTTTCTACCAGCTCCATGGGTTCCACCTTAATTCCATGTCCATTAGATTATGTCTCCTCGATACCCAAACTAATGTTTAGGCCTTTAGGTTCCTTCTCATGGTTGCAGGCTCTTCATGCATCTTCCATGTCTCTAATCTTCAATATTGAGATTGAATTATTCTTCGTGTATCCCTAATTCTGCAAAACGTGCAAGCAATCATTGTTGTTAAGAATTATGCATACTGTAAGTTTTGTCAATTAAAGCTATAGGTCATTTTTATTCTCAATTTATTAAAATCTTGAAAGACTTCTCCACATTTTAATCCTTCAAGCTTATTCTCCTTTGAACCATCTTTCCAATGACTATACTCATCGTTGATTCAAATTTTTGAGTTGAAAGTTATGGCCTTCTAAAATTGTCATTTTCACCCAATTTGTGCACTTTTTCCATTGGTGCAATTTGACTAGGATGCCAATTGTTGTCACCTACATGAGAAAAAATTTTAGGAACCAATATTTTTTTTATCAATAACCGATAACATTGTTAATAGTGAGTGCATAACAACTTTCATATTGTCAAATTGATGCTCTAGACAAATTCTACAACAATCTAGAATTGGCAACTTTGTCCTTTTACACTTTCTCTAGACTTAAATTTTTTAGCAAAAACCGCTATCTTCCAAACTAAGCAGTTATGGAAAAACTTCATTAAGGACAAGTTGTCTAGATTGATAAGAAGTTAAAATGTTGAATAAATCTTTCTTCCATATTTGTGATCTACAATCCCTTTTCCTCCTCTGAAAATCCCAAAAATCCCCAAAAAGTGGCCCAAAGTAGTGGATTTTGGCCTGTTTTAGCATCCCCATTCCAAACCCCTTGGAATCTGGCCAAATTCTCCACTGGGTATTTTCATGTCTACTTTTTGGAATTATTGTAATAATTTCATTAACAATAGGGACTCTATCATAGAGTACCACCTTGTTCTTCAAAAATCATTAGTCTACTATTTATGGAAAATTGGGGTTGGATTAGCTAGTGGCCATCATTGGCTCTTCCATAGTCATTATCACTATGGACATGTTATTGCACATATTGTAGCTTGGGAAAAAACCAACCTAAACCACAAAGGTGTGAAAACTATGGGAGTATTTACTCACTGTCAGCTTAGATAAACACTCCTCTCACTTTAGTGATGATGAAAATCACCACAAGGGGGGAATCTTGAGTGACCATAAGGGGATTGAAATGGAAAGTGAAAGGATGTGAGAGGTGCCCCTATAGGTCAAGGTCAAATGTGGAGATGAAGCTTGGATAAGAGTCTTGTGAGAAGGGAAATGGTTGCTAAGGATGACGTGCCTGTAAAACAATGTTAGCATGCCCAGAACAAAACAATATATGGTAATAAATGCTTCAAAACCAAAGGGGATTCAACAAGTAACCTTTTTGTCCCAAATTGCAGCAGTATGGAAATATATATATCGACAATAAATGATAATAATAGCTGCAAATGTAACCATCCAAAATCAAGTACATGATGTTGGAAACAAAGTTAGCATCGACTAGTTAAACTTCCAATGATTAAAGCAATATTTTGATGGTGATTAGGGGTTGCTATGTAGTGTTATCGGGAAATTATGTAACATCCTAATGGCTGAAGCAAACAATTGCTACAACAACAACTTCTAGCCACCAAAATTAGCAAACAATCAACCCAAAAGATAGCTAATAATTAGTAGATTAATTATGGCGGCTTGTAAGTGAATTTTAGTGGTAGAATAGTGAGAGAGCAGTGAGATGAAGATGAGTTTGTTGCAGCCCTATTAGATGTAGCATAAATGTATAACAACAAAGATAATTACTTATCCAATCAAGATTCCCTTGGGGCACAAGAAAGCTTATAACGTTTAGAATTAGATCCAATTTAAACAATTGCAATATCTCAAAATTTCATGTATACCAATGCATGAATATACAATCTCAAAGGCAAGTAGATTAGTGCCTTATCAATTGAGTTATGGAGTCACTTGTGTATGAGATGGGGTTTGTTACTTCTCTAGGGGTGTAAGCCTTTTTACTCCCTGGAGAAAACTAACCTTAGCAAGGTAAATCTACAAGGGTGTAAGCACTTTTACTCCTTGTAGCAACATAGCTCTATCAATTGAAAACAAGATAGATATTTATGGATGGTGTATGCCCTTATACTCCTCCAAGGGGTTTTGAAAATATTAACCTTAAAACCAAGAAGAAACAACACAATTGTAGAAATTCCTCACCTAGTTCAAGGGATAGCATGAACAACCCTCATTTATCAGGAATATTCCATCACATTACCAAGAAAGAAGCATCCAAGAGATAACGACTAGCCTTCCTTCACCAAAAGACATGTAAAATCATCCAAACAACATCAAAGAGAGATAGAGAAAATTGCCCAAGTAGGGCGAAAATTTTAGCCAAGAATGTATGTAATTCTCAAGCACATGGTGATAAAATGACATTGAGGTGATCTCTATTTATATGAGGTCACCTAGAACCAATTTGTCCACTTTTTAAAATGTCAACAACAAATTAAGAGAGGCTGACCTCCTCTATTTCCCCTTTACAACTTAAATTTACAAAATATATAAAGTAATTCCCCTTTTAGGGGTAACATCATGCCCTAAAGGGTGATGTTAGGCCTCCAAGAGAGACGTTGAACCTCTTGATGAAGATCATTGGGCCTCCAAAGGCCATGTGCCCTACCACCAAGTGCTCTAGTGCATGTCATGTGTGTCTCTCTTTGTCAAACCATGCCACTTCATTATCAACCATGAGAACCCCATAAAAAACCCCAGCGTCCATGTGACGTCTAGGGCATAGAAAGTGACGTTTAAGGCCTCCAAAGGCTAACATTAAGGTGCAAGGGGCTAGTGTGTGATCATCTCATGGTGTACAAGTGCCTCCAAAGGAAAATTTCATCCTCCCAAGTGTCAAATGAGAGGGGGCACATCATCCAACCTGTGGCCTTCATGTCCCTGTGAAGGTCCAACCAACCTTATGCCTCCACACACAAGTTTTCACTTGACAAAGATCTACAAAGACAAATAAGTACACCCTCAAAGGGTCCACAAGTCACAAGTATTATGCCAAGTAAGCCATATTTAATAAGAGAACCACCCAAACATGTGCATCAAATACCCCTTTTTCAAAATAAACAAATGCTCAAAGACCTTATACAACTTGCCAAATTAAGTATGGGAGGGTTATCATGGTGCCTTATTGGCTAGATCATTCCCTAAGTCAAGGAGTGTTTCCCAAGAAGACCCTCTCTAAGTCATGTATAAGAGTATGAGGTGGATGGGGGTGTAAATTTTGGGCATGGGGTTTCTTGACGTACAAGAGCTCATATTGTATCATTTATGGGTGCCTTTGTAGATGGTATGTTGCATCCTCGTTTTCAATGCAACCCTTTTCCAAACCATTTTATTTTCCATTTATTGATTAAGGTCCGAACATTGAGTACTATATGTAAGGGAAAGTAAAGAGTACCACAATGCCACTTGAGGCTAGAACACATTGAGTGCCATGTGCAAGGAAAGTAAAAGACACTGCAATGCATTCCCTCAACAAGCGAGATATTTAATTATATGTTTTATTTTACAGTTCCTTGAATTTTGTGGAGAAGCATTTCATTGCTCTCAGGACCATCAGGGCGAGTATTTGTAGGATTAATTTTTGGCTCTTATCTTTTTCTAGATACAAGCCTCTGAGCCTTTAGAACCTTCTTCCCATGAAATGAGGTACAAGCCCTTATTGGGTCAATATTCCTGAAAACCCAAAAGATGAGGAAATGAAAGAGAAGAAGTGTGAAAAATGATAAGTACGTGCAGGAATGGTACAATGACCCTTCAAGGAAACCGCCTAGTAGTAATCCTTTTCCTGAGGGTGACCCACTTACTAGAACAACATGTCAACCACCAAGGTGAAATGAGGTAAAAGCATAATTTCCAAGAAAACATTTTCAAAATCAAGAAAGGACTCTTTGCAACATGTTCAAATGCTTTCGTTGTTAAAATGACACTTACC
>JZKD02S2346666.1:9178-19912 GCA_000966675.3 Picea glauca
TAGACATTTTGGATAAGAATGAATAAAAACGATTTGCTTGGATTGGTCACCATATATGGGAAAATATTCCAATGTTTATGTGGATCATTTGAAGTTGTCTATGCCATCCTCATTATAAGGAGAATTTAATGAAGATAAATTGAGTCCCAAAGTTGATGGGGATCATCAACTTCAAAGGGAAAAGGTCTACTCCTAGTTGAATTCATATATTTGTATTGATGTCATAAAGGATTGTGCAAGTGAAAAAGATTTCAATTTGTATGAATTTGGTGAGTGGAAATTTATTACTCGCAAGGAGTAATGGTAAACCCAAGGGTTCATGAGAATGTTGAAAGGTAGAAATATTGTTAGGTTTGTAAAGTAATTTTTTGAACCCATGAAGACACCATTAGTAAAAAGGTTGCAATTTATGAAAAGATTTTAAAATCTCTTTCATCACCTATGTATAAGCTATTGCTCAATTTTCTTCTATGTTCTAAATGATTTGGGAAATAACGACTCTTAACACCTTGAAGAATTGGAAACTCTTACGAACCTAAAGGGTCGTTATGACATTGACTCATATATTCTTGTAAAAACATAATGCTATTTGATGCCTCGATAATTTAGGCTTAGTGTATATAAGGTGTAACACCTTGTTTCCCCCAATTTGTAATTAATCACAAAGTAGCAATTACCATGCTAATGCATGAGAAAAATGTAAATGTATTATTGTTTGAGTTGCCAATAACTGACTGTGGGGGTGAAGCCTTGAAAGTACTGGACATGATATCACTAGAGGAAGAATGTGAAAACTATAAGAGAGGGTTCATGTATCAAATAACCCCAAAACTCCCTTGATAAGGATGACAAGCCTCCTTCAAATCCCAAGGAAAGAAAATCAGTCAATGAAGAAAGGACCGGTGGTTGAATCACCAACCACCCCCATGAATGGAAACATGGGTTGTCAGTTCGAAGTACCACAGGGACTTGTAGAACTGAGCTGCCTTCTGACAGAAGGAACTGAATAGGTCGGAAAAAAAAAAACCTTCCCACGTAAGAGGGACACACACATGGGAAAAGAGGCACCAGACAAGGGCGGAAGATCACAAGGGGGAGGCGTGAAGCTCTCCAACGAATCACGAATAAAAGAATGCTAGCTTGATGCTGAAGAGCATCTGAGAAACCTCGCTGAGGCCACAGTTGAGTGAGAAATCTCTGAGTTGAAGAAAACATGACCCGAACAGAAGCTGAAACAGAGAGAGAACCCTCGAGAACTGTGAGAATTCCATGGTGATATCATGGCTTGGCATGGGGGTGGCCAGAGTTTTAAGAATGAATGCCTCTAAGCCTATGTTCGGGTGGAAGGACAAACACCCATAGTCAGTTGGTTGGTGGAAACCTGTAATAGATAAGTGATTTCCTACCCTATGTAACTTAGTTGTGACTGTGTATGAATTGGTTATATTCTGCATGCTTTCAGGAATGTAAATGAATGCTTAATGGATATATTATATCCCTTCTATTTCTACTTGGTTGTATAATTAGGCAAGTAAGGAATTATATGGGTTGGACATGACTTGTTCTCATAAATTTTGGAGTTCTGTAGAGTCTTAAGCTAGAACCACGAATTGTGAGCTCGTCGACCTTAGGTGTAGCTGCATGTAGGATGGTTTAATCACCTAGTCATTCTAAGTCCCTTAGAGGATGGAGTTTGTTAAGATCATGAGAGGTAGTGTCGATATGCACAGGCCCTCTGCAATCAAATAGAACCCCAGAACCCCTTGATAAATAGTTGTACTAAAGACTCTTCTAAGAGTCAAGTCCAGGAGACAGAGCGCAAAGCTCTCAAGTCTTTCATAGCTGACAAAGCTCAGGAAGGATAGCGAGTTTCAAATACCAAAGGAGAGTACCCTTTAATTTGTTAGATGAGTGGACAAGATCTTTTCGGGGGATCTGAGGTTTGTCATAACTATTAGATTGGAGGAAGGAACGTAGGTGTTAATGCCTCAACCCCTTTCATCCTTTGCAAGTAGCGAAGGAATCGGTACCGTAGAGCCAAGGATACGACGGAGCCCTATTGACCGTCGATCTTAGCCTTTGCATATGTAGGAAAGTAGCATTTCGCTGACTCGTGACTTGGAGTGGTCAAGGGTAGGACTGCATGAACTCACGATTCATGAGATCGCGACGTGATCGTGAACATTGGATCTAGGCCACGGGAGAACCGTGGGATCATAATTTTCGTGGTTATCGCCTATAGAGGGTTCGAAACTTGAGAGAGTTTCTTTTTTACTGTAGAAGTCGGAAAGTGCTCAGCACTAAGGGCTCATGCAAACACGTGGCACGTCCATTAGGTGGGGACCACATGGTTGACAGGTGATGGACACATGTCGCCTGGGAAAGAGTCAACCCATTGTTGACTTATCGTATCTCAGGATTTTGCGAAGGAGGAGCATGAGGGCTCAACACTCCAAATTGTGAAGTCACAAGATGTGAGTAGTGATAGTATTTAGCTTAGGAAGAAGGTGACCCATTGTTGACTTATGGTGGCTAGGGGTTTCACAGGATGAAGAAATTGCACCTTGATCATTAAGGCCGTGAAATGTCGAGAGCCAAGGTCACGTGCGATAGGCAGTAGCGGAACAACTCATGAGCAGAGTATAACAAAGGAGACATGTGGCGTGTGCATGTCGCTTTGGCAGAGCCAACGTAAAGTTTACCTCTCGCGTCTCAGGATTTCACAAAGGAGGAGCACAAGGGCTCAACACCTCTACTAGAGAAGTTGCGAGTGGCACTAGTGTTTGGCCTAGCCTATGGTTACATGTAGCAGGCACTAGTGAGGAAGGAGCCATAACCATATCGCATCTCAGGTATCGACATTTGGAGAAAGAGGAGTTGAGAGCCTTGACTCCCAACTCATGAGTTGCGAAAGGCGCTTGCACTAAGGTCAGGTTGTGGTCACTTGGAGGAGGATAAGGGAAGGGATGGTCTGTGCTAGGCCCCATAGAAGTCTCAGGGATTCTGTCCCTCGAAGAAAAAGATGAAAAATTCATTATGTCGTAGTGCGTGTGTTACAAATTGGTATCAGAGCATGGTTACAACACTTGGCCTGCTTGGGCTCATGTACAATCCGCGTAAAGAGACATTGTTATCTGCATTTTCTCTTTAAGAAGAATGACCACAGAATGAAACTATAAATTGGGAATTTTTTTAACCCCTCTGTTAAAATGGTAACTACTCTTATAGGAGTAGGAATGCACTAATCAGTATTACTGATAAGACCTGAGTGTGAAGGTGGAATGAATTATGCTATGAAGCTGCATGAGCCAGAGAAGGCACATGAACTGAGTTGTTCTGTTATAGTGTGACGATGGCTACCTACTAAACAAGGTAGAGTCTCTTGCAATTGAGATGGCTGGTTAGGTAAGAACTTAAGATCCAAATAAAGAACTCCTTCATGATTTGAGAAATCTGGTAAGGACTGGTAGGATCCTTAGAAAGTTATAATTACTACATTATTAAAAGACTAAACCCTGAGCATATAACTCCTCGTGATTGAGAGGAATGATGAAAATATATAGGGTCAGATTACCTAACCTATAATGGTTAGAATCGACAACAATGATAATTTGTTTAAGCAAGATTAAGAGGAGTCCTTTGGGACTATTGGTAATTTCCAAGAGCGAGCCTTGTTGGTTGTTCCCATAAAGAGAGGGTAGCATCCATATGAGTTATGACTACAAGATTAGTTTTGTAAGTAACTTAAAAGCTCAGAAGAGATAGTGGGGAAATTTGGTACGCCGAACATGTGTATAGAATCAAGCTTGTGTTAAAGTTTGAAAACTCTGGAGGTTGAATGAGGAGTATACCAAGAGGAATAGTGGTTTTAAGTCTTGAGAGGAAACACTTAGAAAAAGTTTCTAAGTTTCGAAGAGTTGAAGCATTCAAAGGTGAAGCGCAGAAAACCGAAGTTCGAAGAAAGAACAAGTATGGAGGATTGAGCAGGAGAAATCCTTCAGAAAAGAGTTTTGAAGATTGGATATGATCGAGAGTCAAGATCCATTTAGAAAGAACCAAAATGCTTCGAGTTGTTCGATATCGGAGAAGTAGCGCACTGGTTAGTTGCGAGGAGATACCGGAATTTCACAGAACCAAAGGGCTTGGAAGAAGCAATGAGAAATTTGTGAAAAGATCATAGTCGTTGATCAAGGAGCGATCTAGACCATTGATCATCTAGAAGAGAATTTCACAATTTCAAGAATTGAGACTTAAGGGGTGAATATTCTGCCAGAGTCCCGAAAGGTGGAAAGCTGGGACTTGGTTAGGACCGTTAATTGCTAGAGAGATTTGGACCATGGGATCCAGGTTGCCAGACCTTCATGGATCAAAAGTTTTGGGAAACGGTGGGGCGCTATTCGCGGATTCACCGAAACACGGGATCCTGACATGTGTCTAGGATTTGACCCCAGGTACCGAGAGAAGGTTCATGTGAATCAAAGAGCCAAGAAAACCTTATCTTCGGTCATTCGGTTTTCAGATTTTGGGGATCGAAGAACCAGAGTTCCTTGCAACATGAATCCTAAAATCGCGAAATGAGAAGCGCCTTTTAGTTTGGATCGTGGTCACCACTGGTGGTTGCGTGAGGAGAAGGCGTGAGCTAGTATGATGAATACACATGAGTTGAATGCAGTGTGAAGCTTCATAATAGGAAGCCTGATATTAATACCAGTAAGGTATGAATGATACTAAATGTGCAAAGTAATGCACACGTATGATGTAAGAGTATAGTTATAGGAACGATATGGTTTTTCCCGATGAGCGAAATACAAAGAAAGTATTGCTTTTGCCAAGGTTGAAGGAATACTATGGAGGCATAGATGACTCCATTCTGGGGAGTCATGAAAGTTCTGTTCCAAATAATAGCCTGAGGGGAATGTATTCCATTTCCTCAGGAAGTGCCGATATAATTAGATGAAAGGGTAAATGAGCAAAGATGCTCTCTTGTCATAATAAGAGACAAATGAATACGCCTTTGAGCATCACATGAGAAGGATTGTGAATGAATCCGAATTGACTAATCTTAACAGTAAAGATGCATGATTATATTCCTTAAGAGGAATATTTAGTTAAAAAAAAAATCCAAAACTAGCTCAAGGCTGAGGCCATCACAAATAGTGATGGATATGCAACAAGGAAGTTGCATGCCGAAGGAGTTCCCGGTGGAGGAACTGTGTAAGGAATTTTTCAGAAGGACAGAGTCACAACCCTAATAATTTTTGAAGGTTGGAGAATGGGATGCAAGGCTTGTCCATATATATAAGAATTGTGGATTACATTTTGAAAGAATCATGTAATTAATAGAAGACTAACAACTGAATATTGACCATTCCGATAATCGAATGGAAGTGTGTGGGATGCACATGTTCATGATTCATTATGAGCAAAGAGTTTCTATTAAAGCATGTTGCAGTATCCCAAAAAGGGTTAGGGTGAGGCCTAACCAAGGCTACTCAGAAAAAGAGTAGTTGTGGAAACCGATATGGTTGGTAAGAGGCAAGTAAATCCCCTGAGTATGATTAAATGAATAAACGAGTACATTTAACTGATGAGGCTTGGTTGAATCTGCGATTAAGAAAAGGTAGTGAGAACTTAAAGATAACTCGACTGGGCTGAAAAGCCCCAGGTGATGTAGAAATAATTTGAAGAAGGGGAGAGCCCTCAATTCTTTCCTTGTTGTGCATTACATTTTCTATGGGATGAGAAAGCTAATACATTGATGAACGAAAAGTTCTTGACACCCTAAGTAATAAGGATTGTATTGCCGAAGATACAATCAAAATTTGTTTGTGTTTCACTTATGGAAACATTGGAGGATGTTTATGAGTTCGAACGTTATGATACATGCATTCGGTTTAATATTACGACTAATGTAATTATGGCTATGATGATGCATGTTGTGTATAGAAATTAATTGGAGCTATTGAGGAAGACAGTTTCCAACGATGAGCAACCTCAATCAAAGGACGACTATGAGAAGGTTCTTGTGGAACAATTATTGAAGGGACTTTAAAAGTCCCCATGGAGCACCACTGATGGGATAATATTAGAGAGAGAGTGCTAGAAGCCAAGAAATGGTATAAAGATATTTGTGCCTATGTGGCACAAGGTATGAAGGGATTTGGTAGGAACCCCTTCTGAAATATTTTATTGTCTTAGTGTTATGCATAAACTTGAAAGACAGTTGTATGCCTTGAATACCCAAGTAAGGTATGACTGAGGATGAAGAACCTGAATAATGGAGGTATGAACCTCTGGCAATAAACACTGTTTATAACCATTGGAAGAATTCATGAATTGATATGTCATGAATGCATTGACAATCAAGGAATGCATAAAGACATTCATGTAAAAATTTTGAGTTCATGTGTATTGATTTGGGATCATGATCGGCCTATAGCAGGCAGTATGGTCCTACTGTAAGAATGAAATAAAATGAGTAAACCATATGAGGAAAAGGTTGGTTAACTTCCAACACCCCATGGCCAAGAACTGGTCATAAAGTGTGATGAACTTGAAAAACAATGCAAGAATGTATTGGTTATGAATGTGACCATGGATATTAGCACAATTGTTAAAACCCTTTTTAAATGTTGAACTATGTTTTGAAAAGTTTGGTATGTTGAGATGAAACTAACAATTGTTTGGCTGTGTAATGAATGAATTGCAGGAAGCAAATGGGTCTTGGATATAGCAGTGTTGTAAGTCCATAAGGAAGACCAATTGCCTGCTAAGCCAAACTGCAAGGGATGGTATTTCCCTTTTTGAGAAAGTAATTTAATTGTTAAGTATGCACAATTCTGAAATTATTGTGACGATGTTGTAAAGGTGCAATAAAATGTATATGCATGGAAAAGATAACAAGTTGTTTGGACGATTGAAGTGGAAAGTGCAGGAAGAAAAGGGGTCTTAGATATGGTGGCATTGTAAGCCCATAAGGAAGGCCAATCGCCTGCTGAGCCAAACCGTTATGGGAAGGAAATTCCCATAATTATGAATCTGGTTCCTATGCGGAATAAATATGAAAACAAGTCACGAGATTGGAAAATCCGTGGGTGACAGATTTGCAATAAAATTATGAAATTTAAAATTTATAATGATATCTCATGAGTTTTATATACCTATGATACAAGTGGGAAGAAAAGACATGTCCAGAAAGGAACAGATGAAGGCTGTCAAAGTTGAAGATGATGAAAAAGGGCTACTGCTAGGCCATGAGAACCCTGTGATAATTCATGATCGCCTGAAATAAATTATGTTGAGGTAACACAAGCCGGAGGGACGCCTTGGCAGAGCAAGTCTGAGGGACGCCTCGAATGTAATACTCGATAGAGTCTCCAAAATTTTCCTGTGCGAGAAAACCTCAGCAGGGCAAGATGGATCGCCCGAGGGAATGTATAATAGTGAAGGGGATGCCTGAGCCTAGGCCTGGAGGATGAGTGACCGCACGGAAGAGGAGCTCTTATTAATTCTTTTAAACTATTGGGATCATGCACACAGTGGGTAGTTTCTCGTGCAGAAAAACCTTGGAAAGGAAAATGAAATCATGATAGCTCTTATGAACTATTGAATAGGAATCATGCACCCAATGGGTACGTCAAGGAAAGTGATGGGCATGGATAACAAAACTACCATGTGGATACAGATCCACAAACTGCACAGATAAGTACTGTGCTAGAATATGAAATTTTTCCTTTCTGAATTTTGAACAACAATAAGATGTTTTCGCACAAAATTATGGTTAATATGCTTGTGTCCAAGAATTATTAAAGGCATATGACGAAGACTCAGATCCTGAGAAAGGACCTGACCGAGGATGAAGCTCAAGACTTCTGAAGTGGCTGAATGAGCAAGGCATTATAGGTGTTTTTGAGAAAGAACACCAAGGACGATGTTCCTTTAAGGGGGAGGGAATTTTTACACCTTGTTTCCCCCAATTTGTAATTAATCATAAAGTAGGAATTACCATGCTAATGCATGAGGAAAATGTAAATGTATTATTTTTTGAGTTGCTAATAACTGACTGCGGGGGTGAAGACTTGAAAGTACTGGCCATAATATCACTAGAGGAAGAATGTGAAAACTATAAGAGAGGGTTCATGTATCAAATAACCCCAAATCTCCCTTGATAAGGATGACAAGCCTCCTTCGAATCCCAAGGAAAGAAAATCAGTCAATGAAGAAAGGAATGGTGGTTGAATCACCAACCAACCCCATGAATGGAAACATGGGCTATCAGTCTGAAGTACCACAGGCACTTGCAGAGCAGAGATTTCTTCTGACAGAAGGAATCATATAGGTTGGAAAAAAAAAAAAGCTTCCCAAGTAAGAGGGACACACAGACAGGAAAAGAGGCATCAGACAAGGGAAGAAGATCACAAGGGAGAGGCGCGAAGCTCTCCAATGAATCACAAAAAAAAGGCTGTGAGATTGATGCCGAAGAGCATCTGAGAAACCTTTTTGAGGCCACAGCCGAGTGAGAAAGATCTGAGTTGTAGAAAATTGGACCCGAACAGAAGCTGAAACAGAGAGAGAACGCTCGAGAACTGTGAGAATTCCCTGGCGATATCATGGCTTGGCACGAGGGTGGCTACATTTCTAAGAATGAATGTCTCTGAGACTATGGTGGGGTGGAAGGACGAACACCCAAAGTCAGTTGGTTGGTGGAAACCTACAATAGATAATTGATTTCCTACCCTGTGTAACTTAGCTGTGACTGTGTATGAATTGGTTATATTGTGCATGCTTTCAAGAATGTGAATGAATGCTTAATGGATATATTGTATCCCTTCTATTTCTTCTTGGTTGTATAATTAGGCAAGTAAGGAATTATATGGGTCGGACATGACTTGTTCTCATAAATTCTGGAGTTTTGTAGCATCTTAAGCTAGAGCCACGAACTATGAGCTCGTCGACCTTATGTGTACCCGCATGTATGATGGTTTACTCACCTAGTCATTCTGAGTCCCTTGGAGGACGGAGTTTGTTAAGCTCATGAGAGGTAGTGCCGATATGCACATGCCCGCTGCGATCAAATAGAACCCCAGAACCCCTTGATGAATAGTTTTACTAAAGACTCTTCTAAGAGTCAAGTCCAGGAGACAGAGCGCAAAACTCTCAAGTCTTTCATAGCTAGAAAATCTCAGGAAGGATAGCGAGTTTCAAATATCGAAGGAGAGTACCGTTTTGTTTGTTAGATGAATAGACGAGAATCTTTCGGGGGATCTGAGGTCTGTCACGACTGTTAGATTGGAGGAAGGAATGTAGGTGTTAATGCCTCGACCCCTTTCAGTCTTTGCAAGTAGCAAAGGAATCAGGACCGTAGATCCAAGGATCTAACGGAGCCCTATTGACTGTTGATCTTAGCCTTTGCATAGGCAGGAGAGTAGCATTACGTTGACTCACAACTTGGAGTGGTCAAGGGTAGGACCACATGAAATCACAATTCGCAAGATTGCGATGTGATCGTGACCATTGGATGTAGGCCACGAGAGAACTGTGGGATCAGAACTTTAATGGTTATTGCCTATCGGGGGTTTGAAACTTGAGAGAGTTTATCTTTGACTATAGAAGTCATGAAGTGCTGAGCACCGAGGGCTCATGCGAACAAATGGCACCTTTGTTAGGTGGGTACCACGTGGTTGAAAGGTGATGGACACATGTCACCTCGGAAAGAGTCAACCCATTGTTGACTTATCATATCTCAGGATTTCGTGAAGGAGGAGCCCAAGGGCTCAACACTCCAACTCACGAAGTCACGAGATGCGAGTAGTGCTAGTATTTAGTTTAGGAAGCAGGTGACCCATTGTTTACTTATCGTGGCTCAGGGTTTCGCAGGATGAAGAATTTGCACCTTGATTGTTAAGGCCGTGAAACGTCGAGTGCTGAGGTCATGTGCGGCGGGAGACAACAGCACAGCTCGTGAGCAGAGTATAGCGAAGGAGACAAGTGGCGTGTGCACATAACTTTGGCAGAGCCCATGTAACATTGACCTCTCGTGTCTCTATATTTCGCAAAGGAGGAGCACGAGGGCTCAACACCTCAACTAGCGAAGTTGCAAGTGGCACTAATGTTTGGCCTAACCTATGGTTACATGTAGCAAGTGCTAGTAAGGAAGGAGCCATACCCATATCGCATCTTGGTTATCAACATTTGGAGAAAGAGGAGTCGAGAGCCTTGAGTCCCAACTCGCGAACTGTGAAAGGCGCTTGCACTAAGGCCAGGTTTTGGTCACTTGGAGGAGGATAAGGGAAGGGATGGTCTGCGCTAGGCCCCATAGAAGTCTCGGGGATTCTATCCCTCGAAGAAAAAGATGAAAAATTCATTATTCCGTAGTGGGTGTGTTACATAAGGGCTATTTATGAACTCCTTCCTTAATAATAATAAGAGGAATATTACTAATATAATAGGAAGAGACTTGTGGATGTCACTTGCACAATTGTTGGAGCATACAAAAAGGACAATAATAATGAGGTCCAAAATTTTGGGTACATCATGAATATGTTCAATATACAGGGGGTAGACTAATACATACTTTCATTTCCAAGAATGAGAAATAAACAATGCAAGAACATGTTTATCTAGATACCTACATCACAGAGGTTGGCATCTTACCACAAGTGAGGTAGGGTTAGCAACATGATCTCTTATGGAAAGGATGGAGGATATATAAAAAGGTAAAGATGGGAGGTTGTG
>JZKD02S2346677.1:17776-31377 GCA_000966675.3 Picea glauca
TCGCTAGATCCTCCTTCTCAAATTGGATCAAAGCACAAAGCCTTACACAGTCTGTCTGCACCAAGCAATACAAAATGCTTACACTTAGCTCTGCAAGCCTTAAATCATTCGTGCAAAAAGCCAACCGGCCATGCACTAAGCCGAACAATGACTACTCCCTCTAATTCACATCCCCTAGCTACATATTTATACATTACAAAAAGGGGCCTAAGCATGGGTAAACCCATTGAACAACATCACATACCCGTTACATAAACCCTAAAATCCCCCAAAATCCCACAAAATGGGTGAGATCCCGTGATATCCACTTCCCCTGGGCACTTTGTCTTCAACTAGCCTGTCGAAGTCCCAAAAATGGTCAAAAATGACCAACGTTTCCTTCAAACTTAGTCAAGGGCCAACACCTGCATCGATCAATTCTTGAATTTTTTTCTCAATTTCACTCTTTTAGGAAAACAGATGATGATACGAGAAGACATTGGAAGGAAGAATGACCAAAACTAGAGGAATGGAATGATCATGAACACTGAGGGTAGGGGGAAGGCCATGGGGAGTGGAAAAAATATTTTGGTGTTTGGAAAGTATATATTAGAGGTCGGGATGAATAGATGGTGTCTCAACTGCTTGAATGGAATTAAGTTTGGAAATAATTCCTGAATGGAATTTTTTGAAGATATTTTCCATTCGATGGGAACTGATGATATCAGGGGAATTTTTTTTGATTCGTTAGAACGTATGTTGTTGGATTTCTTGTTGAAATTTCATGGTCAATTACTTCAAATCCATGAGGATGGGACCGAAAATCCATAACCATTTTGCACCTAACACAATGTCACAATTTCCCATTTCGATAGCGAACATATGAGATTTCAAGTAGTACTGGCCAATTTGGAGACACACATTTTCACAATTCCCCCCACATTTCATGGAACCTCCATTGGCAATCATGATTTGAAAGTTTTCAACTGCATGGATATAACAATGTGTTTCTTAAGCAATGCATCGATGAATTAAATTAAGAGTGCTACCACTGTCAATTAGTATGATGACCTTCCTATTTTTATGTATCCAATTAGCATGAGGGTTTGGGGAGAAAAGAATCTAGTGAGTGCATTCAATGAAATGTCCAGTTCAAGTTATGGTGGATTAGACAACAAATTGATAGGAGTTGGATAAAGTATCACTAATTCATGATAATCCTCGATATCATCATCAACAACATCCTCAAAGAAGGCCATGAACAAATTTTTTTCCTTACACTCGTTCCTTGGAAAGTATTTTTCATCATATTTATAGAAAATAACCTTTAGTTGATGTTCAACCACTTATGCTCAGATTAATTTTTGGATATTGAGAGGGGTGGGATGAGGGGCAAGGGTGGGAGGGAGAGGGCATGCAGAGAAATAAGGTTTGCGGTGTTGGGATTCCTTGGCACATTGAGTATCTTCCAGCCAAGTTTTTGGGCAAGTCATGAGGACTTGGGATCATATTTAATCCTTGAGGCCATTGATAAATCATTCTCAAAAAAAAAGTATTAGGCATGCCCTTTGTTCTAAAATCAAATTATTTAAATGTAGCATTAAAATATTCCATGGTACTTGATTGTTTCAATTTGGTCAATCGACCTAGGTAGTGTGTATCAGTGTCAATGTGGTCAGAAAGTGCGACCAAAAATTGTGTCCAGGCTCTATATCCTTGGCATGATTTTTGATGTCATTTCAACCATTGGAAATGTTCAGGATCCAAAAGAGGATGTTATAATGAAGTTTGGCCAAGTCATTACTGTCATGCAAGGAGAAGTAGTGTTCCATTTTAGAGACCCAACCAATGGGATCTAAGCCATCAAATTTTTTCACCTCCACTCATGGAAGACGTAGATCATGATGAAAAGGGATGGAATGAAATTGTTGGGAATTGGAGGAAGTTGTACCTTCGAGGTTAGAAGGTGGATCAGATGAGGAATGGAGTCTAGGAATGGGAAAATTTTCTATGACCTTGGAAGAAAATGAGTCATGCTGAGACTTGAGGTGGGATTCATGTTAGTTGGCAAGGGGGGAATTGATGTCCTTCTTCAGTTCCTCTTTCATGTATTCCATTTGGGACTCGATGTGGGTAGTGATGTTGTTAGGGACCTAACCCCCACATAGGTAGAACAATATATTCAGATGTAATAAAGGTAAATATTAATAAGGCCTTGCAATAAAGTAGAATAAGTCAAACGTAAGAAGACCTAATAGAAGTTTTCGCTTCTAGAAGGATATTCCTCTAGATGGTTATTTTGATAGACATACTTAGTATAAATAGGAGTTGAGGGTATGATAACCCTATCTTGGATATTATTGTAATAGAGCTCTACTCGACTAGAGGTTGCCTCCTTAAAGAGGCCCGTGAACATTGCTCTTAGAATCAAAGTGCTCTTCTGGTGTTATTTTGATATCATTTCAGTGTTATTATGGTGTTTTTATAGTTATATTGTTGTTTATCTGCCATTTCTAGCATTTTATTTATGTTCTCCATACATTTTATATCTAGAATATTACAAGTGGTATCAGAGCACTTTCCTCGACATAAAATGTGGGTTAAATGTTTTCAGGGTAGAGACATATTTCGACATCTTTAAGCCACAAAGACATGTCATTAGGTGCATAAAACCACGGTTGAGGGATTCATACACACATGGAATACAATTTGTACTTAAGAGCACATTTGTTGGCCACCCTTGTAACCCTTGTTGGTACCCCTTCGAGTGGTAGCACATCAGACAACACCTGTGTACAGATCGACCTATATTTCCTGAAGCCGTCTTTAGATAAACCGATTGGATGCCTAACTTCTATAGTTCCACCAAGAACAACACTCGGGAAGATACTCTCTAGTACATGGGTAGTCACGTAGTACGGATAAGGGAATGGTCTAGCCTCCTTAGTTGGTACCCTGAGATATTGGGTCGGGTACTACTATTGGACCCCGCACGTATATTAGAGAGATATAGCATAGGGAAAACCCTTGTCTGTAGAATTGTTGAATACCTAACCCTTGGGGATAGAAACAAAAAATTTAAAATAGACAAGATCTATTGTCACACAACTGTGTTCAGGTTTCCAACTCACTACAAATTTATTCCTGGTTAAGAATTTGGGCATTTCATCACTGTAGTATTCTTCAAACCGTAGTATAACTATGAAGGTGTAAATAAAACAACCAAAAAAAAAACATAGAAATTTTTGCACCATTATTTGAGACCTATTCCACTAGATTTATCCCTTTTCCCTTTTCACATTCATACATATCATTTTTCAGCAAAAATTTTGACCCCACCTGCCCTGTTTCGGTTTCCTCATCATCATAGCCCATACCCGTAGCCAAGACTTGGAAGCTCGATTCAATACCTTTCGATCTAATTTCACAAAGACACAACAATAAGTGAAACAACTCAGTGCTAATGTTTCCCCTCTCAATAAAAACATGTAGTCCTCCCTCACCGCCTCAATAGAGGAACTCAAACAAGACATGCCTACCCATCTTGAATCTGACATTTACATGATATGCACCAAGCTTCATATCCCTGTAGATAACCCTTTATCTGACCCACCTCCACATACCGAAGGTGAAACTTCCTCTCATTCCCATAATTTTTAGCACCATCACTTTCAGCGTGATCTACGCCTTCCGCAGGTGGATGTGACCAAATTTGATGGCTCTGATCCCACTGGTTGGGTAACCCAAATGAAACATTATTTCTCTTTATACGACATTACGAATGACTTAGCCAAACTCTGGTATGGTGTTCTCCATCTATATCAAGAACATTGGCAATGGTGGCAATGGAGAAAAACTTCTCGTCAAGGGTATATTGCTTGGACACACTTTGTGGCAGATCTTTATGAACACTTTGACACTAACACCAACCATTTAGGCCGTTTGAAAAAGTTGAAACAATCCAGAACAGTGGAATACTTTATAGCTTCTTTTGAGCGCCTGGATTTTCGGACAGAGCGCATGTCTGACACCTTTTTCCGAGAATGTTTTATCAGTGGCCTCAAGAATGAGATTCGTACCCATGTCCTCATGGATCGACCTCAGAGCTGGGTGGAGGATACTAAAAGATATAAAGAAGCACAACACATTGTATCTTCTCAAAACTAGAAACCCTCCTTTATTCCTCACACTAAACCAGTAAATCCCACTACCCCCTCTGCTCCACTAAAACAATGAACATAAAACAAAAACCTGCCTCAAAATCCATGCCTGAAATGCCTTCATTTCCATGCCAAATTTGTATGGTTGTACAGACTGTACGGTATATACAAAATTGTATGGACTGTATGGACTATATGAATCCGTACAGTGTGGCCTCCCATAGAAGAAAAAATATTTCCGACCAAAACTCAGAATTTTTTTTTCTTGGGATTCATGCCCTCCTTCCTTGGAAAACATGCCCTCTTTGCTACTCACTTTCCTATCTCAATCATGCTCATAAAATCTCTCTAACGCTCCTCCCGATGTGCTCTCAACATCCTCCTGATGTCTTCAAAACATGTCTTTCACACTACCCAATGTATTCTTTTATAATCTGAAAATGACATTTTTCCCTCCAAAGTGTCCTTTCACCTTCCCAACCCTATATCCAAAGGCCAAGATTAGATCTTTCTTTTTTCAAGATCAAGGGTCATGATCCATTTCCTCCAAAATTTCTCATTTAAAATTAAAGTGAATTTCACTTTATTAAATAAGCGCTTTATGAAAATAAAGTCACTTTAAAAATAGAAGGTACACTTTATTAAAACGTCACTTTACTAAAAGAACCACTTAAAACAACTTTATAAAAACTACTACAAAGTCAAGTGCTTGGTAGTTCAAATATTAAGGTAACATCTACATACAAGACAACAATGCAGAGTACCTCCCGAGCTAAAAATCTAACACTCCCTCTTAGCAAGGGAGGTACTTCTAGTATCACCACAAGAATCTGTCTCCATCTCATCAGTTGTCATAGTTGCTCCCTCTATACTAGAAGTATCTTCTTCCTTTGAACATGAAGACACTACTCCCATTGCACTAGAAGCCTCTACGGCTACCTCTATTGTACCACAAACTGAAGACATTCTCCTAGGATTATAAACACTCTCCTGAGCATCAAACTACATCGATGCATGCCTATTGAGTCCCTTGAGAGTCCCAGAAGAAGACTATGTGCCATGTATCAACTCTCTCTCTCGTGCTACCTGCCAACTCTCCGACACAAAATCTGAGTCCATAAATCCACTGGACCCCAACACAACTCTACCCAACAACCTGTACAAGCCCTCATACTTGACAGCAAGCATTACTGTTGTGTCAGCAGTTTCTCCCACAAGATACAAAAACACATGTCCACTATTGAAAACAAATCCAAATCCACTCTCATCCAAAGCTAACACTGAGAGCAAATTAACTGTCAACTCTGGAACATATAACACCTCACCAACCTCCAGAAGACCTCTTAACTCTAGTTGAAATCTCATCCTTCCAACCCCTTTTACTGCATGTTGTGGGTCGGATCCACAATTCACACTACAGTCTGAGTCTATCTCTATAAGATCGAGGAAAACTGAACTCAACCCGGTCATGTGTCGGGAAGCACCACAGTCCACAAATGAAGATTCAATGTCCTTGAACACTAGGCATCCAATGCCCACAGAACCAACCATGAGAGATAACTCCTTCTCAAATCTCTGAGTAAACTCTACAACTTCTGCTGAAGTTGACACCTCTAGTTCTGGTTTCTTCTTCTTCTTGTTCGAACATCGACTAGCATAGTGGCTAGTCTTGTGGCATGCAAAGAATTTCACCTTTCTCATGTCCTTCTTATTTCCCTTTACTACAAGAGCAACATTCTTGTCGTCTTCACCATCTAATGCCTTGTCTTGATACCCCTCCCAGATCTCCTCTTGCGTAAAATCATCCCATAATATGCTCCAGTCAGGGAGCTTCTCTCTCCCCACCAGGCACTTGATGAAAACTTCCCACTCCTTGGTGAAGCCTTTNTTCATGGAACCTCCATTGGCAATCATGATTTGAAAGTTTTCGACTGCATGGATATAGCAATGGGTTTCTTGAGAAATGCATCGATGAATGAAATTATGAGTGCTACCACTGTCAATTAGGATGATGACCTTCCTATTGTTATGTATCCAATTAGCGTGAGGGTTTAGGGAGCAAAGAATCTAGTGAGTGCATTCAATGAAATGTCCAGTTCAAGTTATGGTGGATTAGACAACAAATTGATAGGAGTTGGATAAAGTATCTCTAATTCATGAGAAACCTCGATATCATCGTCAACAACATCCTCGAAGAAGGCCATGAACAAATTTTGTTCCTTACACTTGTTCCTTGGAAAGTATTTTGCATCATATTTATAGAAAATAACCTTTAGTTGATGTTCAACCACTTCTGCTCAGATTAATTTTTGGATATTGAGAGGGGTGGGATGAGGGGAAAGGGTGGGAGGGAGAGGGCATGTAGAGAAATAAGGTTTGCGGTGTTGGCATTCCTTGGCACATTGAGTAGCTTCTAGCCATGTTTTTGGGTGAGTCATGAGGACTTGGGATCATATTTAATCCTTAAGGCCATTGATAAATCATTCTTGAAAAAAAAGTATTAAGCATGCCCTTTGTTCTAAAATCTAATTATTTAAATGTAGCATTAAAATATTCCATGGTACTTGATTGTTTCAATTTGTTTAATCGACCTAGGTAGTGTGTATCAGTGTCAATGTGGTCAGAAAGTGTGACCACAAATTGTGTCCAGGCTATATATCCTTGGCATGATTTTTGATGTCATTTCAACAATTGGAAATGTTAAGGATCCAAAATAGAATGTTATAATGAAGTTTGACCAAGTCATTAGTGTCATGCAAGGAGAAGTAGTGTTCCATTTTAGTGACCCAACCAGTGGGATCTAAGCCATCAAATTTTTTCACCTCCACTCATGGAAGACATAGATCACGACGAAAAGGGCTGGAATGAAATTGTTGGGAATTGGAGGAAGTTGTACCTTCGAGGTTAGAAGGTGGGTCAGATGAGGAATGGAGTCTAGGAATGGGAAATTTTTCTATGACCTGGGAAGAAAATGAGTCATGCTGAGACTTGAGGTGGGATTCATGTTAGTTGGCAAGGAGGGAATTGATGTCCTTCTTCAGTTCCTCTTTCATGTATTCCAATTGGGACTCGATGTGGGTAGTGATGTTGTTAGGTACCTAGCCCCCACATAGGTAGAACAATATATTCAGATGTAATAAAGGTCAATATTAATAAGGCCTTGCAATAAAGTAGAATAAGTCGAATGTAAGAAGACCTAATAGAAGTTTCTGCTTCTAGAAGGATATTCCTCTAGATGGTTATTTTGATAGACAAACTTAGTATAAATAGGAGTTGAGGGTATGATAACCCTATCTTGGATATTATTTTAATAGAGCTCTACTCGACTAGAGGTTTCCTCCTTAAATAGGCCCGTGAACATTGCTCTTAGAATCAAAGTGCTCTTCTGGTGTTATTTTGATATCATTTCAGTGTTATTATGGTGTTTTTCTAGTTATATTGTTGTTTATCTGCCATTTCTAGCATTTTATTTATGTTCTCCATACTTTTTATATCTAGAATATTACAAGTTGTATCAAAGAAATTTCCTCGGCAGAAATTGTGGGTTAAATGTTTTCAGGGTAGAGACGTATTTCAGCATCTTTAATCCACAAAGATATGTCGTTACGTGCATAAAACCATGGTTGAGGGATTCATACACACGTGGAATACAAGTTGTACTTAAGAGCACATTTGTTGGCCACCCTTGTAACCCTTGTTGGTACCCCTTCGAGTGGTATCACATCAGACAACACCTGTGTACGGATCGACCTATATTTCCTGAAGCCGTCTTTAGATAAACCGATTGGATGCCTGAATTCTGTATTGCCACCAAGAACAACACTCGAGAAGATACTCTCTAGTACATGGGTAGTCAGGTAGTACGGATAAGGGAATGGTCTAGCCTCCTTAGTTGGTGCCTTGAGATATTGGGTCGAGTACTACTATTGGAACCTGCACATATATTAGAGAGATATAGCATAGGGACAACCCTTGTCTGTAGAACCGTTGAATACCTAACCTTTGGGGATGGAAACAAAAAATTTAAAATAGATAAGATCTATTGTCACGCAACTGTGTTTGGGTTTCCAAATCACTACAAATTTATTCCTGGTTAAGAATTTGGGCATTTCATCACTGCAGTATTCTTCAAACTAGAGTATAACTCCGAAGGTGTAATTAAAACAACCAAAAAAAAAACATAGAAATTTTTGCACCATTATTTGAGACCTATTCCATTGGATTTATCTCTTTGCCATTTTCACATTCATACATATCATTTTTTAGCAAAAATTTTGACCCCACCCACCCTGTTTCGGTTCCCTCATCATCATGGCCCATACCCGTAGCCAAGACTTGGAAGCTTGATTCAATACCTTGCAATCTAATTTCACAAATACACAACAAGAAGTGAAACAACTCAGTGCTAATGTTGTCGCCCTCAATAAAAACATGCAGTCCTCCATCACTACCTCAATAGAGGAACTCAAACAAGACATGACTACCCATATTGAATCTGGCGTTTCCATGATATGCACCAAGATGCATATCCCTGTAGATAACCCTTTATCTGACCCACCTCCACATACCGAAGGTGAAACTTCCTCTCATTCCCATAATTTTTAGCACCATCACTTTCAGCGTGATCTACGCATTCCACAGGTGGATGTGACCAAATTTGATGGCTCCGATCCCATTGGTTGGGTAATCCAATTGAAACATTATTTCTCTTTATACGAAATTACAAATGACTTAGCCAAAGTCCGGTATGGTGTTCTCCATCTATATCAATAACATTGACAATGGTGGCAATGGAGAAAAACTTCTTGTCAAGGGTATATTGCTTGGACACACTTTGTGGAAGATCTTTATGAACACTTTGACACTGACACCAAGCATTTAGACCATTTGACAAAGTTGAAACAATACAGAATAGTGGAATACTTTATAGCTTCTTTTGAGCGCCTCGATTTTTGGACAGAGGGCATGTCTGATGCCTTTTTTCGAGAATGTTTTATCAGTGGCCTCAAGGATGAGATTTGTACCCATGTCCTCATGGATCGGCCTCAAAGCTGGGTGGAGGATACTAAAAGATCTAAAGAAGCACAACACATTGTATCTTATCAAAACTAAAAACCCTCCTNTTCATGGAACCTCCATTGGCAATCATGATTTGAAAGTTTTCGACTGCATGGATATAGCAATGGGTTTCTTGAGAAATGCATCGATGAATGAAATTATGAGTGCTACCACTGTCAACTAGGATGATGACCTTCCTATTGTTATGTATCCAATTAGCGTGAGGGTTTGGGGAGCAAAGAATCTAGTGAGTGCATTCAATGAAATGTCCAGTTCAATTTATGGTGGATTAGACAACAAATTGATAGGAGTTGGATAAAGTATCTCTAATTCATGAGAAACCTCGATATCATCGTCAACAACATCCTCGAAGAAGACCATGAACAAATTTTGTTCCTTACACTTGTTCCTTGGAAAGTATTTTGCATCATATTTATAGAAAATAACCTTTAGTTGATGTTCAACCACTTCTGCTCAGATTAATTTTTGGATATTGAGAGGGGTGGGATGAGGGGAAAGGGTGGGAAGGAGAGGGCATGTAGAGAAATAAGGTTTGTGGTGTTGGCATTCCTTGGCACATTGAGTAGCTTCTAGCCATGTTTTTGGGTGAGTCATGAGGACTTGGCATCATATTTAATCCTTAAGGCCATTGATAAATCATTATCGAAAAAAAAGTATTAAGCATGCCCTTTGTTCTAAAATATAATTATTTAAATGTAGCATTAAAATATTCCATGGTACTTGATTGTTTCAATTTGTTCAATTGACCTAGGTAGTGTGTATCAGTGTCAATGTGGTCAGAAAGTGCGACCACAAATTGTGTCCAGGCTATATATCCTTGGCATGATTTTTGATGTCATTTCAACAATTGGAAATGTTAAGGATCCAAAATAGAATGTTATAATGAAGTTTGGCCAAGTCATTAGTGTCATGCAAGGAGAATTAGTGTTCCATTTTAGTGACCCAACCAGTGGGATCTAAGCCATCAAATTTTTTCACCTCCACTCATGGAAGACATAGATCACGATGAAAAGGGCTGGAATGAAATTGTTGAGAATTGGAGGAAGTTGTACCTTCGAGGTTAGAAGGTGGGTCAGATGAGGAATGGAGTCTAGGAATGGGAAATTTTTCTATGACCTTGGAAGAAAATGAGTCATGCTGAGACTTGAGGTGGGATTCATGTTAGTTGGCAAGGAGGGAATTGATGTCCTTCTTCAGTTCCTCTTTCATGTATTCCATTTGGGACTCGATGTGGGTAGTGATGTTGTTAAGTACCTAACCCCCACATAGGTAGAACAATATATTCAAATGTAATAAAGGTCAATATTAATAAGGCCTTGCAATAAAGTAGAATAAGTCGAATGTAAGAAGACCTAATAGAAGTTTCTGCTTCTAGAAGGATATTCCTCTAGATGGTTATTTTNAGGCCATTGATAAATCATTCTCGAAAAAAAAGTATTAGGCATGCCCTTTGTTCTAAAATCTAATTATTTAAATGTAGCATTAAAATATTCCATGGTACTTGATTGTTTCAATTTGTTCAATCGACCTAGGTAGTGTGTATCAGTGTCAATGTGGTTAGAAAGTGCGACCACATATTGTGTCCGGGCTAGATATCCTTGGCATGATTTTTGATGCCATTTCAACCCTTGGAAATGTTTAGGATCCAAAAGAGGATGTTATAATGAAGTTTGACCAAGTCATTAGTGTCATGCAAGGATTCCATTTTAGTGACCCAACCAGTGGGATCTAAGCCATCAAATTTTTTCACCTCCACTCATGGAAGACGTAGATCACGATCAAAAGGGATGGAATGAAATTGTTGGGAATTGGAGGAATTTGTACCTTCGAGGTTAGAAGGTGGGTCAGATGAGGAATGGAGTCTAGGAATGGGAAATTTTTCTATGACCTTGGAAGAAAATGAGTCATGCTGAGACTTGAGGTGGGATTCATGTTAGTTGGCAAGAAGGGAATCGATGTCCTTCTTCAGTTCCTCTTTCATGTATTCCATTTGGGACTCGATGTGGGTAGTGATGTTTTTAGGTACCTAACCCCCACATAGGTAGAACAATATATTCAAATGTAATAAAGGTCAATATTAATAAGGCCTTGCAATAAAGTAGAATAAGTTGAATGTAAGAAGACCTAATAGAAGTTTCCGCTTCTAGAAGGATATTCCTCTAGATGGTTATTTTGATAGACATACTTAGTATAAATAGGAGTTGAGGGTATGATAAACCTATCTTGGATATTGTTGTAATAGAGCTCTACTCGACTAGAGGTTGCCTCCTTAAAGAGGCCCATGAACATTGCTCTTAGAATCAAAGTGCTCTTCTGGTGTTATTTTGATATCATTTCAGTGTTATTATGGTGTTTTTCTAGTTATATTGTTGTTTATCTGCCATTTCTAGCATTTTATTTATGTTCTCCGTACTTTTTATATCTAGAATATTACAAGTGGTATTAGAGAACTTTCCTCGGTAGAAATTGTGGGTTAAATGTTTTCAGGGTAGCGACGTATTTCGGCATCTTTAAGCCACAAAGATATGTCGTTACGTGCATAAAACCGCGGTTGAGGGATTCATACACACATGGAATACAAGTTGTACTTAAGAGCACATTTGTTGGCCACCCTTGTAACCCTTGTTGGTACCCCGTCGAGTGGTAGCACATCAAACAACACCTGTGTACGGATCGACCTATATTTCCTGAAGCCATCTTTAGATAAACCGATTGGATGCCTAACTTCTATAGTGCCACCAAGAACAACACTCGGGAAGATACTCTCTAGTACATGGGTAGTCAGGTAGTACGAATAAGGGAACGGTCTAGCCTCCTTAGTTGGTGCCCTAAGATATTGGGTCGAGTACTACTATTCGACCCCACACATATATTAGAGAGATATAACATAGGGAAAACCCTTGTCTGTAGAACCATTGAATACCTAACCTTTGGGGATGGAAACAAAAAAATTAAAATAGACAAGATCTNGTCCTTCTTCAGTTCCTCTTTCATGTATTCCATTTGGGACTCGATGTGGGTAGTGATGTTGTTAGGGACCTAACCCCCACATAGGTAGAACAATATATTCAGATGTAATAAAGGTCAATATTAATAAGGCCTTGCAATAAAGTAGAATAAGTCAAACGTAAGAAGACCTAATAGAAGTTTCCACTTCTAGAAGGATATTCCTCTAGATGGTTATTTTGATAGACATACTTAGTATAAATAGGAGTTGAGGGTATGATAACCCTATCTTGGATATTATTGTAATAGAGCTCTACTCGACTAGAGGTTGCCTCCTTAAAGAGGCCCATGAACATTGCTCTTAGAATCAAAGTGCTCTTCTAGTGTTATTTTGATATCATTTCAGTGTTATTATGGTGTTTTTATAGTTATATTGTTGTTTATCTTCCATTTCTAGCATTTTATTTATGTTCTCCATACATTTTATATCTAGAATATTACAAGTGGTATCAGAGCACTTTCCTCGGCAGAAATTGTGGGTTAAATGTTTTCAGGGTAGAGACGTATTTCGGCATCTTTAAGCCACAAAGACATGTCGTTACGTGCATAAAACCACGGTTGAGGGATTCATACACACATGGAATACAAGTTGTACTTAAGAGCAGATTTGTTGGCCACCCTTGTAACCCTTGTTGGTACCCCTTCGAGTGGTAGCACATCAGACAACACCTGTGTACAGATCGACCTATATTTCCTGAAGCCGTCTTTAGATAAATCGATTGGATGCCTAACTTCTATAGTTCCACCAAGAACAACACTCGGGAAGATACTCTCTAGTACATGGGTAGTCAGGTAGTACGGATAAGGGAATGGTCTAGCCTCCTTAGTTGGTACCCTGAGATATTGGGTCGAGTACTACTATTGGACCCCGCATGTATATTAGAGAGATATAGCATAGGGAAAACCCTTGTCTGTAGAACCGTTGAATACCTAACCCTTGGGGACGGAAACAAAAAATTTAAAATAGACAAGATCTATTGTCACACAACTGTGTTCGGGTTTCCAACTCACTACAAATTTATTCTTGGTTAAGAATTTGGGCATTTCATCACTGCAGTATTCTTCAAACAGTAGTATAACTACGAAGGTGTAAATAAAACAACCAAAAAAAAAAAACATTGAAATTTTTGCACCATTATTTGAGACCTATTCCACTGTATTTATCTCTTTGCCCTTTTCACATTCATACATATCATTTTTCAGCAAAAATTTTGACCCCACCTGCCCTGTTTCGGTTCCCTCATCATCATGGCCCATACCCGTAGCCAAGACTTGGAAGCTCGATTCAATACCTTTCGATCTAATTTCATAAAGACACAACAATAAGTGAAACAAATCAGTGATAATGTTTCCGCCCTCAATAAAAACATGCAGTCC
>JZKD02S2346711.1:6916-23898 GCA_000966675.3 Picea glauca
TAATCATATCATCTAATAAGATGCACAAATGTCATATATACAAAAATCAAACCCCCAATAGTCCACTCCCTGACTCGATCCGGAGTCCAAGGGGTTTCATTGATGCCTTTGTATCCTCGAGGTCCAAAATCCTACACACTCAGGAAAACCGAGTCAATAGCACTTGTCTATGTCAATACAACAAAATAAGAAGCCATCAATCCATAACGCCTCATAATCATAATCAAATACCCAATAGTATAATAATCTAGATCACTTGAAAGCAAGTGTCTTCAAAAAATAAGTTAGCTTAGTGAGCGCAAGAGCGAGATGTTACATACACCCCCTCTTGGTCTAAACTTTGTCTCGAAGTTTCACAGTATATAAGTGCCAAAATAATGTGTGTCACGGTATCATAAGTCTATATATCAAATAAAAATGGAAACTATTGGTGCATATCATATGCGTCCTCCCAGGTCGCCGAGTGCAGACTATAGTTGTCCCACTGGACCTTCACTTGATCTATTGTTCGACGTCGTAGTTGTCGAATGTGATGATCCATGATGCGGATCGGCTCAACCGTGAGCACCCCCTCATCTGATACCTGCAAGAAACTCATGTCTATAACATGTGTAGGATCACTAATATAATGTCTCAAAACAGATACGTGAAAAACATCATGCATACGCCTCAAAGAATCAGGCAAGGCTAGTCGATAGGCCACAGGCCCCTTCCTCTCCACAATCTCAAAATTTCCCACAAACCTAGGAGATATTTTAGCTCCCTTTCCAAACTTGATCGAACTCTTATGCAGTTTTACCCACAAGAAGACTCGATCACCAACTTCATAACTACGGTCGACATGGTGTGCATCGGCATAACTCTTCTATCGATCCTGTGTTTCTTTAATCCTTTGCCTTATTGTTTGCATTTTCTCTTCCATTTCTTGGATCACTTATGGTCCCACCAGGACCCTATCCTCAAGCTGATCCCAACTCAGAGGCATCCGACACGGTCGCCCATAAAGAAACTCAAAAGGCGCCATCTTAATGGCTCTTTAGTAACTGTTGTTATAAGCGACTTCTACCAGTGGAAAGACTTCTTCCCATCGCTTTTGTTGGTCCATCACGTACATGTGCAACATGTCCTCCAAGGTCTGGTTCATTCGTTCGATCTTCTCGTCAGTCTTCGTGTGATATGCAGTACTGAAGTTAAGTTGGGTTCCCAAGGCCTCTTGGAAACTAGTCCAAAATCATCCAGTAAACACCGATCCTCGATCGGATATAATCCTCTTAGGCACGCCATGAAACCTCACAATCTCACTGATGAAAACTCTATCTATGTCAAGTGCCTGATATGTCGTATGCATAGGAATAAAATGAGCACTCTTCGTTAAAGTGTCGACTACTACAAAAATCGAGTCATGTATCCTTGTTGTCAGTGGCAATCCAACAATGAAATCAATCAAAATGACCTTCCATTTTGATTCCAGAATAGCGTGTGGTTGTAGTAATCCTGTTGGATGTCTATGTTCATCCTTTACCTGCTGACATTCTAGACATCCGGCCACATAGTTGACTATGTCTGACTTCATTCCCTTCCAGCAGAATAAGGGTTTAAGGTCTACCTCATCTTCGTGACTCCTGGGTGAGCCATGTATACTGCTTTATGAGCCTCGTTTAGGATCAAGATCCTCAACTCGTCGTTCGGTGGTACGTAAATCTAATTTTTAAACCTCAATAATTCATCATTGTCAAATGTAAATCCTTCAAATATTGTTACCATCATTGTGTTTTGTCTAATAAAATCCGCGACCTCTTTGTACCGATCATCGTCACGTTGTAAAGTTAGAATATTTTCATGTAAATTCGTCTAAAGAGGCAACACTGAAAATATGTGTGGTCTTCGACTCAATGCATCTGCCACTCGGTTCACTGTTCCTTTTCTGTAAGAAATCTCAAAATCATACTCGCTAAGCAATTATGATTAATGTCGTTGTCGCACGTTCAGGTCGCTTTGCGTAAAAAAAGTGTTGTAGTCCACAGTGGTCTGTCTTTAGTTCAAACTTTCGTCCAACAAGGTAGTGTCTCCAAACCTTCAAGGCATATACAATCACTAACAACTCCAAATCGTGCATTATATAGTTCTCCTCATGCCTTCTCATTTTCCTCAAGATGTAAGCGATCACTCGATCGTCTTGCATCAAGACTCCACCTAATCCTTCCTTGGACATGTCAGTGCATACCAAGAAGTCTGCATCCATGTCAAAGACCTTTAATATCGATATTGTTGTCAACAGCTCCTTGAGCCTCCGAAATGCTTCCGCACATTTCTCGGTCCAAACAAACTTCTTATTCTTCTTCAGCAATTCCATGATCGGATTTGCTATCTTCAAAAATCCCTTGACGAATCGTCGATAGTATCCTGTTAAACCCATGAAGTTGTGCACTTCCGGGACATTCGTCAGGGCAGGCCATTCCATAATAGCCTCGACTTTTGTTGGATCCACGGCGATGCCTTCACCGGAGATGACATGCCCTAAGTAGTGAATCTTTGATTGATAAAATGAGCATTTGGACAATTTCCCATACAATTTGTGCTCTCGCGGACACTGTAGTACCAAGCGCAAGTGCTTGTCATGATCATTCGTCATCTGAGAGTAAATCAAAATATCGTCAATGAATACTTGGAGGAACTTGTCCAAGTACTCACAGAACACCCCGTTTATCAAACTCATAAATACCCTTGGGGCGTTTGTCAGTCCAAACGGTAAAATAGTAAACTCGTAATGTCCAAACCTCGTCTTAAATGAGGTCTTAGGGATGTCATCCTCCTTGATCCGTAACTGGTGATACCCTGATCACAAATAGATCTTTGAGAACACCGTCGCACCCTTCATCTGATCGAACAGATCATCAATCCTCGGCAACGGATACTGATTATTGATCGTTGCCTTGTTCAATTGACGGTAGTCAATGCAGAGCCTCCACGACCCGTCCTTCTTTCATATGAAAATAGCAGGCACGCCCCACGGTGACACAATTGGACATATAAATCTTGGGTCCAGTAACTCCTTCAGTTGCATTCTCAACTCTTGTAACTCTAGGGTCGACATTCGATAAGGCATTCTTGCTATCGGTTCAGTCCTCGGTTTTAGGTATATGGTAAAATCCAATTCCCTCTCCAGTGGCATTCCATGTAACTCCTACGGAAATATGTCTGCAAACCCTCTCACCACCGGAAGGTGTTCTAGACCTTCCACTACTCCCCTTTCATTTAATGCAAGGATCGCATAAAGCTTACATCCCTTGCACATGCTCTTCCGTAGCTGCAAGGAAGAAATAAACCTCAGGGAAACTCCATGGTTCCATCCTACAATCACGCATATTTGTTCCTCATCATAGACCAAGCTCAACCATTTTGTCTTACAGTTGAGTATCGCCTCATGCGATTCCAACCAGTCCATACCAATCACGACATCATAAGATCCTAAGATTGTGACGTACAGATTGGCCCTAGTGAAAAACTCTCCCAAGTTAAGGGTACAGCCTGCAACCTTCTGTTTGGCTCCTAAATCCATCTCTACAAAGCTAAACTCATCCTCATCGACTGCCTTTACCTTAATCATTTTTAGTGTTGCACCAGAAATGAAACTCTCGGTAGCACTGGTATCTATCAAAATGCTAAGAGTCTGGTCAGCAACGGTACCTGACGTCTCGAGCACAGTCGACTAGTGCTCTGCCTGGCAGTTATTCACCGTTGCATGAATCTGATGGGCCTTGCCCAAATCTCCCACGGTAGTGGGTCCAGCTAATCTAGATGCTCTATTCCTCTCCACTGGGCAGTCGCACTGGTAGTGTGGCTCCCCACAAGTCCAACACCCCTTCTTCAGTTCAGTACTCCTGGTACCCAAAGTAGAAGATGACGGCCCACCGTCATGGAATCCTGGTCTATTCTGCTGAACAAGCCTAAACTATTGTTGTTGCGGTCGACGTTGTTGCTGACGTTGTGGTCCCCTATAAGGTGTCCGTTGTTGAGGCGTTGGTCGTCGAGGTGTTGTGAAAATGGATCCCCTATGGAAGCCATGATATCCTAGCATATGTCTGGCTGGTGTCTGATGTTGTTGTGCACCAGATGACCCCTGCCCTGCTGGTCTCGCCAGATTCCTGCTCTGAACCCCGTTGATAAGCTCCTCCTCTTCTATGAGGGCCTTCTGGATGGCATCATGCAAGGTCTGAGGCATCATAATCCTAACCTTTGCATGTATGTTTCCATTAAGGCCGAACATGATCATGTTGACCTTAAGTTTCTCAGCATTAAGATGTGGAGCATACCGAAGTAGCTCCATAAAATGGGCCTCGTACTCGAGCACCGTATGGCCGCCCTGTCGTAAGGCGTTGAACTCATTGAGTTGACGCTTAATGAATTTCTATGATAGGTACCTCTCTCGAAATCGTTCCTCGAACAGTTCTCGTGACACGTCTTTGACGGCCATGTTCAGTTGCGGCAGGAGCGTCTTCCACCATAGAAGAGTTCTCCCCTTCAGTTGAAATACCGCCATGCGGACCTTCATGTTGGAGGTATAGTTGTGAAGTGAAAAACACATCGCCATATTATCCAACCATGCCGCAGCACCTACGTCGTCCGGGGCACCAAAGAACTCATGAAATTTCACCTTCTCGAGTTCGCGGTGAATTCTACCAGTACCAACCGGAGCGCGCGGTGGACCCTCAGGGGGTGTTGGCGCCCTAGCCTCCTCTCTGTCCAAATGGCTAATTAGTGCCTCAGATATCTGCTGGAAAGACCTCATCAACCCAACCACATCACCCACCTCTATCTGCTTCTGCCCAACAACTTGTTCGTCTCCCTGGGGGTTAGACCCCTTAGGCGTGGATGCTACTGGAGGCGTCGCGTCTCCTCCCCTAGCACCTCATCGTCGACCTCCACGGCATCATCTAATCATGATTACCTGCATGAATACAAGTCAACTTAATTAGAAACATTATAATCAAATATCATATCAACGAAATTCGTTGTGATCCCAAGTCGCGGGTTGAACCCGCTCTAATACCAAATGTAACGATCCCACCATTAGGACTACACGCGAAGTAGAAGTTCAATTTTTTATTTTTTTTTTAGGCAGTAAGGCTAAGACAACAACAGTTGAACCACAGGACTGACGACAAATGCAAACATGTAGTTCGGGCAACAAAAAACTATGACTCCACGCACTGGAACTAGAGCAACTGGGTGAATCCTGCATAGAACAACAAGGAGAAACGACTACTTGCCTGACGCAACCAAGACCACACCTACAAGCGAAGGGATAATCGACCCCTCTATACACACGGCCTTGACGAACAATGACTAGAATCTCAAGGTGTGCGAGCCCAACGCCCAAAGGCGTTACAACTCAAGCGCTAACAACCACCTACATCGATCAACAACGCTCACTCGGGAAGCACAGACTCCAGCCATGATATCATTCATCTCTATCCAATAGGGTGCACCTTGATCCCCTCATCCAAACTCATGTTGTCCCAAGGTGATAGGAGTGACGATAACTCTGGCGTAACATAACCTATCTTGGACCAAGGACTCAGGACAAATCCACCACTAGGATCCTAACAACTAACAAGAAGACTACACCCACACCGCGGCAACAGGTTGACTAGATGCAAGATGACGACCACTCAAAATAAAATGTGCAACTGTTCCGTGACTTCGCTGACAACCCAACACCAAAATCTGTTAAACAAGACGTCTAAGTGTGAAGGAGCGATCTATTAACAAGCTACTAGGGTCATAAGGGTTATCAAGAGGTAAACTATATTAGGTACTTAACAACATCGATAAGATTTGATTAACAAATACCCACTGCCCATTAAATTAAGTGAGCTACTGATCTACGCTAGCTATTGAAAAAATTCGACTTGCTGCCTAAATTCACAAATCTAGATTAATCAATTTAACATTATATAACAGTATTAACAATAACAATTTCCAACACTATTGAAATGCACCATGAACAAATATTAAGATGTAGCGGGAGGTCTATCAATACTAGCAATAATTCTATTTCAGACATTGACTAATAATGTCATTCGGGGTTGTTCTCTATTCTAGTAGATAACCACGTTTTGCTTTAATTAATATTAATTAGCATTAAGTGTCTCAGAGCAATCTATTCATTACCACGAACTGGGCAATTAAATGTGGGAGAATTTACTGTGTGCAACAGTGGATGGAAACGTAGCCTAACAGTACTGTCAGGCGTACAACGCTAAGCGTAAATAAAGGAGTCCAATGCTGAGCGACATTCTAGCCGTTAAAAGGGAGATTTTGTCTATGTTCTGGCGGTCCAGCAATGAAGACTAAAAACTTATTGTCGAGCTAATTTTTAGCATACATTCTTGCTGGAAATTTCCAGCATACGAAAATTTTACCAAGCGAAATTCCAGCATACAATAATATTACCAATCGCTAACTCAATAACAGTATCAAATCGGGTGGCTGTGTGAAAATCTAACTCACTCAATAGTTCAGAAGTGGGTCACTGGGTAAATAGCAATTCTAATCAACATTAGCAAAAACAGTATGTTGGGTGATATGCTAAATCACTTAGTGTTTCAGAAATATAATAAAATAAAAAATAAAACAGGGTTTATCAAGTTACTATCCATTCTCAGACTCCAACAGGAATCTTATTTTAATATCTTGGAAACTCCTTTTATAATTTTGTTGTCATTCTTATACAGAAAACTTGTTTTTAATATCTCGGAAACTTTGTTTTATAATTTCGCTTTCATTCTTATACAGAAAAATCGGTTTTAAGTATCTTTGTCGGTTTTAATTATCGTTGTCATTTTTATACATGAAACCTATTTAAATATCATTGTTATTAAATCTAGAATTGTCTTTATTCTATAAACGTTGTCTATTAAAATGTAATGTCTATAAAAGGTATGGGATGGTGGTCCAATAAACATGCTAATATTGTCAATCCAATGTAATGGATGACAACACAGTCAACACAATGGAAGTCAAACGCAGGCAAATAGAACACACTAATACACCGTCCCAAAAACGCAGCTACTATCAGTCTCAAACACAACATTGCATGGTCACAATGCAGCTATAAGTTCATCTTCCTTCCATTGTATAAACTCGTAGAGGTTTTTACCATTAAGGAATCTATTAAATACAAGACTTTGTTATCTAGTAGAAAAGAGGTCGTTGTCTACAAAACTAAAATGCAATCATAAGATATTGCCCTTTAAATATTTTATAGTTATCCACACAGCATATGGATATGGTAATTATCCTGGTTGTCTAATAATATTGCAAACAAAAACGCATTCCAAAGGTATTACCAAACATTACAGATTAGGACACGGTTTAAACATTCTGGATAATTACAGTTCAAATGATATTCAAAGATATTACCAGATCTTAATTCACGGTCTAAATTATATATGGCAACAGGGTAAATACCAAATCATAGTTTATATGAGTAAATTCGTTGCCAAATCAGCTTGATTTCGCTATCATTTAAATCTAAAAAACGCAGGTATACATTACAACGAAAATGTTGAGCTAAGTATAAAGTATTTGTCATCCAACTGTCAATCGATAAAAGGAAAAAAGCCTCCATATAAAATCATTGTGTAATAAAAATAATGACAAATGTTGAGCAAGGAACTGGAAATCGATGTAAATAAACATTGTTACAGCAATAACATCGCAGTCACTAAAAATTTCAATAACAGACACTGCCTCTCAAAAATGCTATCAAATTATTACATCGGAGTCTCTACATGTAGTCGCAAACAAAATACCCAACCAAGCACTGGGGATTCATCACAAAAATCGCAAAGATCATATCATCAACGCAGAGGTCATTTCAGTTGCAAGAGGGCGCAAGATAATCACTCAACTAGGAACAATCAACAGGGGTAGACAGCTAGGCGAACACATCCTTCGTTCATCATCCACACATAGAAAAGTAGGGCATTTGAATCTATAGGTCGCTATGCACCGAAGTGACAACCATCGATTCGGCTCCTGGCCGACTGCTCAGGCATGGACTGAAGACCTAGGGATGCGGACAAAAAGCACAAATCTTCACAACAATCAACATACCAAAGGGCAGTCTCAACATGCAGAGATTGAAAGTCGAGGGAATCAAGTCAAACAGCAAGCTTAAGGATTATGGGAAAAATTAAGTTCTCGATTGAATGCTAATTCCACATTTTTTTTACCCAATAAAAGTACATAAATAAAAGCGTAAAGTATAATAATAATCTACCATGCAGAAATAAAGGAAGCATATTGTAGCCTGAGTTGCCCACTCTGAGTCGTTGTCTCACACGCTCTGTGTTTCTCCCGCTTTCCAACCGATGAAACTTCACTGGTACCTCCCAGCCAACGCTAGGGGTACTCTTCTTCCCCCTTAGCCCCTTGAGCCATAAAGGGGCCACGCACACTAAACCTGAGAATTAGCTATCTCCCAGCTCGCCTCGCAAGGCTGAGCTACCACTCCTCATCGAGTTGGGTATCCCAACTCCCACAAGCTAAGTCAGTCAAGTCTAAAATTATTCAGCGTAACGATACGCATCACCAAAGAGATCCATCATCCTTCTCCTCCCTCCTTTATATAGAGTTTCTAATTCATTTACTTTCCCAAAATCCCATTTAATTTATTGTTCAATAATTTAATTCATAAAAATCCTCCCCGTACATGTGTCACCCATCCCCTTCATTGCACCATAGATTAATTTCATTAATTAATTAATTTCTCCTATTTCCCTCACCCACCTAAAAGCATTCCTAGAATCGCTCCTAGGTGTCCCCATATTCCCTTACACATTTTAAAGACTAACCCCCCTTACTAATTTACTAGTTGAGTTTAATTTAGAAAAATCTTAAATGCTAGATACCTTACTAAGTTAGTCTTTCTACTTTTTCTTTGTGTTTCCCTTTTCTTTTTATGTTTTCCGCTTTTTCCTAGTTTCCTAATTCTTTTAAATTTCCCTCTTTCCCTTTTCATTTAAAACTCAAATTGGCAGGTGTAGAAAATTAACATTTTTCCCTTTTTTCTTTTTAATTAATAAATTTTTAATTAGCATATGTGATAAAACCATTATTTCCCATTTTTAAATTTTATTCCCCAAAAGATTTTTATAAATTAATTGAATTACTTACCCCCCTTCTCTTCACATGATTAGTGACGATTATCATTATTATTTATTTATTTTTATTTTTATATAAATAGATAATAAAAAAATTATCACAAGTATCACTTAGACCTAGACTTTATTTTCCTAGGTTGGGTGACTTTTTATTAGGGAAATTGTTTTAACTCTTTCTTATCACATTATTCATCTTAAGGCCATCTAGGTTTATCCATTTATTAATTAACAACGCGACGTTCCCTTCAAGACGCACTAGGTGCTCCAAGGGTGTCACTCGCCTCATTTTGTTTCCTTTGCGCGATGTGCCCTTCAGGACGCACTATGTGCTCCAAGGGTGCCACTCGCCTCTTGATTGACTTGGTAGACATCAAAAACCCCTGGAGTCAATACTCCACAAGGTGATCTTGTGGGATACAAAGGGCCTCTAAGGAATAAGGCCCTTATTGCGCGCCCCTTAGAATCGTTGTGAGCGACTATCGCAATCGGCCCTCACAGCATCGTGGGTCTTCTCGAACTAGGTAATCGTTAACCTATAGTTCAAGCCACAGTGGGAGTGCTAGTAGGTTGTGGCAAGGATGTTGTCTACACCTCTCCCTCAACGTCTCTGGTTATCGTGTGTGACCCCTCTACTCCACATGTGAGTCTGATCGGCAAGATATCATCATCCTGCATTATCAATGAATCATGTCAGAAATAGTATCCATAATCATATCATCTAATCAGATTCAAAAATGTCATATATACAAAAATCAAACCCCCAATAATCCACTCCTTGACTCAATCCGAAGTCCAAGGGGTTTCAATGATGCCTCTATATCCTCGAGGTCCAAAATCCTGCACACTCGGGAAAACCGAGTCAATAACACATGTCTATGTCAATATAGAAAAATAAGAAGCCGTCAATCCATAACACCTCATAATCATAATCAAATGCCCAATAGTATAATAATATGGATCACTTGCAAGCAAGTGTCCTCAAAGAATAAATTAGCTTAGTGAATGCAAGAGCGGGATGTTACAAGCATCTAGGGTTTTTAAAAGGAAGATAGATCTTGGATGCAGTAGGCACTGCACAAGAATGCATCCATAGTATAAAAACCAAAAACCTGAAAGCATAATTTTGAAACTAGACCTAGAGAAGGCATATGATTATGTAAACTAGGACTATCTCAGGTTGATTCTTCTAAGGACTGGTATGGGCCTTTCGGTAACAAATTGGAGCATGAGCTATGTTACTACAACATCCTTTAGAATTATGTTAAATGGCGAATCTACCACCTTTTTCAATAGTGGACGAGGTTTACGTCAAGGCTACCCATTATCGCCTCTGTTGTTCATTTTGGTGATGGAGGGCCTTAGGTTAATGCTCAAGCAAGCTCAAGTTGAGAGTAAAATCATCGAGGTCAATACCTTAAGACTTCTTAAATGCATTCTATTATTTTTCTTGGATGATGTCATGATTATGTCCAGAGCTCGGGTCTCTGATTAGAGGGAGATTGAATCTATTTTGGATTTATTTTGTAGAGCGACTAGATTGGTTATAAACCCTCATAAATTCTCTCTGCATTACTCAGGTTTGATGGATTTTGAATTGAACTATTATAAAGATATTTTTCCCTATAACTTCGTTGACTTGGATGCGGGATTTCGATACCTGGGATTTTTCCTAAAACCTACAAATTATCGGGTGGATGATTGGAGATGGATGATAAAAAAATTTGAACATAGGGTCGACCTTTGGTGTCATCATTGGTTGACCATGGGCGGGAGGTTTGTCCTGGTAAAGGTTGTTTTGGAGAGTATACCAGTCTTTTCGTTGGGGATTGTGAACATTCCTAGCTCGGTGTTGGATAATATTAGACAGGTGATGTTTAATTTTTTGTGGTAGGGATGTGGGAAATCGATAAGGGTACACCTCTACAAGTGGGAGGACCTTGCCAAGCCAAAAGCATACGATGGTTGGGGTATAAAAATTATGTATTGGTTCAATAGGGCCTTGGCTGCAAACACCCTTTGGCGATGCCTGATGAGGGATGGACTTTGGCATAGAGTAATCAAGGATAAGTACATCTCCTCCACCTTGGTGGTTTCCTGGCTCAAAAGACCCACAGTAAGCTTATGAAAAGTCTCTAATATCTGGAGATGTTTACTTAAATCCTTTCATGTAGTGGCACATTGGACAGCATGGAAACCAGGAACATGCATGAATATTCATCTTGGACAAGACATGATTCAGGGGTTGGGAAATAGGTCTTTCTTAACTGGTGGTCTCTTAGAATTGCCAAGGGGAAGAGGTTGCCACTTTCTTTATCAAATGGTAGAATTGGGCAAGCAAGGGGTAATTTGGGCTTAGTGGAAATCAGTGTTGGATTTGGGATTCGTGGAAACAGAGGCATCTAAATGGGAAGGACTCTGTAAAGTGTTGAAGCATGCAAAGATATTTCTAACGGACTCTCCAGATGAATTAGTGTGGACAGGGTGTATCTCCACGGGTGTAATCTAAGCAAAAAATGCATATGATGCCATTGCTTTCAAAATCTAGAACAGGAGCGATAAATGGTGGCATGGTGGTTTATGGAATTGGGATTTGGCATTAAATTTGAAACCTTTCACATGGTTAATGATGGAAAACATGATCCTCTCTTGGGAAAATTTACAAAGAAGAGGGCATATTGGTCTGGGTATTTGCGCTCTATGTGAACAAGACTTCGACGACTCAACACTTGATGATAAATTGCAGGTTTACCCAACATGTATGGAAAGAGATGCTAGAAACATTAAATTTAAATTTTCTCTAGTATGGTACAAACTTACAATTTTGTTTTAAGGAATGGTTTCATTGGCATCCAAAGTGGAACACGTTGCCTTCCATAATTAGTTGGAGCGAAACTCTGCGATATTTGAGAATCCCCAGGCAACAACAACTGCGGTTCACCACAGGATCTGGGGTTGGATAGGGAGTAAAAAGGTGAGAAGAAACCCAACCTTAAAACTCAAAGTCCCACCGAAGATAAATGATGGAAGAATAGTGGGCTGGTTCGATGGAGAAACGCAACGAGGTGGTCATCTTTGTGGGGCAGGGGGAGTTATAAAACTAAATAATCACACAAAATACAAGTGGATGTTGAACTGTGGAACTGGAACAAACACGAGATTTGAACATTTGGGGGTGTGGGCCCTTTTGTTTTTGCCTACTCAACTTCATATTACGGGTTTACAGGTTTTTGGTGATTCCAATATTGTCATTGACTAGTTGAATGGAAAAGGTGACATTTAGGTCATGGACTTGACTTTTTGGAAACTGCGGATAAAGGCTCTCATGATGGACTTCACAATTTTAGAGTATACACATATCTATAGAGAGTTTAACCAGGAGGAAGATGCACTATCAAAACAATCATTATTACTTCTGGAGGGCAATTTAACTTATTTTCTTTTGGAGGAAAGACATAAGGGTCCAGACTTGTTTATAAACCTTTATTGTTCTCATTCATAGTTTCTGTTATTGCAATGTTCATTTTTAGTTTCCTGATGATATTTTATGGGTGATGACCTGTTATTTTGAGAGCACTCTAGGTGAGGGATTAAAGACTTATGTTCTTCAAGCGATAATCCTCTGTTTTGGACGGTTTTTAGCGTCCAAATTATGCTACAGCACTTCATATTTTGCGATTGGAAATGAAATTATGTATATACTGGAAAATTTATGTATGAGAGTCTTTTTATATAACTATATATAAAGCATATTTTTCCCTGGTGAATAAAAAAATCATTTCCATAAAATATGTCATAACTCCTCTCACATTGGAGCACCCTAGGAACATGTGCATTCTTTACCTTATTACCTTGAAATGTGCTTTGGATGCTTTATTGGGTGGAGTGCTCCTCTTCTCTCAGCTTCTTATGCTTTGAATGAGCCTCTAATGCTACATGTCATGGTCTCCATTAAGAAAGTAATATAATAGAATAGAATACCTTCATGCATGAAGTGCCTCACTGTAAATCATGCTCAAGACGCAGGGTGCTCCTTTTCATGTGTGCAATCTTGCTGGTGGAATGTGCCAAAGGGTCCATATTTCCTCCAAATATGTATATTGTGTCTTGAGAGCCATGAAGACACCCCAAAGGCATTCTTTAATGGAGAAATATGCATCAAAGTATATAGACAAGTGCCCCAAAAGTGAGATGTTTCCATATGTGAAATAATGCATCCAAAATGTGATCTCATCAACAAATTACACCTCCAACATATGAAATAAATGTATCACATGGATCTCTATCACTATCTCTCCTTCCAACATGAAAACATCCTCCAACATATGAAAGAAAGGTATCACATGGATCTCTATCACTATCTCTCCTATGCATGACAAACAAGATGATGCTTAAACCAAATTTCCAATACAATGCTCATGATTCATACCAAACTCCCAGAGTTCCCATCCCCTGGTACAGTGTTATTTAAAAGAATACCTCTGAAAATGCAAAATAAATCACACATTTTCAGGTAGTAACAAGCAAAAACCCCATTTCCATCCCTAGTTTTGGGATCGCAAGAATGGCCCCAGTGAGATCTGACCCTCCCCATTAAGACCACTCAGCTCTCTTACCTTCCCCCTAAAAAGGATTGAGTAAGCTAGGTGTATTTGGAGGAGAATGAAGAGGAGGCCATGAAGGTATCTGATGTTCATCACACACTTCCGGATGAAGAAGGGAAAAAATTTTCATATTTGGAAGAAGGTGAGATGTCAAAACCAATTACACCCTATCATAATGAAACAAAAGGAATGGACCGCGGTCTCTAAGAAGAAAAATAGCAAACCAACCCAGCAATCAAAGACCTACATGACCAGAAACTAACATAGGAATTTATTTTAGTTATGTATTGTGTCTGCATATAGTGGTGTTCTCAGTTTGTCCAAATCTACTCTTGTAAATCAAGTTTTGAAAGAATCTCTGGTAGAAAAATAACGACCATAGCTTGGGACTCCCCCAACCTGGTAGGTTCCCTTAGTTGGTCTCCCCTCTCTCACTGATCTTTGTAATTTTCACCATATGGGTAGAACTGTAGTTTTTGATGCAATACAATCTAGTCATTTCAATAAAAAAAATATAACTCTTTGTTGGCAAGTAAAACTCACCAATGGTGAGTGAAACGTGGAAATACTCAGATTTCAAGGTCCTCATGGGTTATTCACTGCCCAGGAAACTCCTGAAAAGGAAAAAAAAAAAACAACTCCCATTTTGAATTAATTGTATTGCTTAGTTTTTACCAAGTTTTTGCAGAGACCAAGTGGAACCCTTAGACTCCAGCCTCACAAAGTTGTTCAACTAGCCGAGTGTTTTTTAGCATAATTGTGAGCTCCTACCTAGATGATTTCCATTATGCATAACATACGCAATTCCCATCACTTTAAAAAATAATTATTTGGGAGAAAAAAACTGGATTAGTCTCATCCAGAAGTTGTCCACATAAATCCTCCTCAATTTTCAGCTAAATGCTTTTAAGGATGTCATTCAAGAAAAGATCAATAAATGTTAATTTTTGATCTATTATTAGGTTTCTTCTCAATTTACTAGATAAACATAGCATAGGTAGGATCACTGAGAGAAACACAATCACAATATACACAGCATTTATCCTTGGAAACCCTCATGGGGGAGAAAACCCAACGAAAAATTCCTTAATATAGATAGAAAATACAATGTCAAGACAATAAACCAAAATTCTAGAGAATATCCAACACTGAGCAATGTGCCTCTCTCTTCTTTCTTCTCCCAACTGCGGCTCTCCAAAATTGTGCACTTGTTGAGTGAATGAGTGAGTGAGATAATGAGGCGCTAGCCTCCTTTATTTATACTAGTTGGCAGACGTTGGAAAGGTGTCTCTTCACTGGGCAAGGACGACTTCTCTTCTTAGTGGTTAAAACCACTTTAATTAGGCTTGGGGGGTGACTTCTTAATTACCATAATAAAATTAGGGTTTGACCAATCCACAAAAGGGGATTTGGTCATTTACAATGCCCGACATGATCAATCCACAAAAGGGAATTGATCTAATTAATAACGACTCAATAATAAATAGAATGCTCTTTGCAGTTACAATATTTCAACACTTTGTTGGAAATAGTGTCATTAATGTGTTGTCATTGATGTCAAACAGTAGGACGGTATGCAGAGTTTGGGCGAAGGGCTATACCAAGCGCAAGTTATGGTTCTGCAATCCACATCATTCATTGGATCGCTTAAAGTGGAAGGATGGGATAAGCAAAGAAGAAGAGTCGTTGGATTTAAACCAAGGCAAAGAAACAGTGAAGACAGATCAAGTTGTCGATCTAATATCATGATCAACGAACAACATTTCATTTCGGGTTAAAAGTTGTGAGGAGGTTACACTTCGGGGAATCTCACTTCGGAAGAATTGAGAAGTAGAGAAATTGAATTACCCGAAGTCCCGAAGGCCGAAATGAATAAGGACCATTAGATCTAGACAATAAATGATGATTGTCAAATCAAGATGATGGTCAACTTCGATGTTGACCACTTCAGTGAAATGGAGTTGAGAACATGTAAAATTACACAAAGGTCGAAGTTTTGAAGCCACGAGGTTAAGACACGTAGCACTCATATTGAGATCCCATGTCATCAAGAGTGACATCAGCAAGGGCATGTGGCACAGTCAAATAATGACAAGTGTCAAGACGAAACCGGCATTTCAGGTACATGTAAATCACGAATCTGAGTGACACATGGCAGCCACTCATCCTGTGCCATGTCATCAAGTGACATCAGCAAGTTACATCACTCCAGGAGTTTTACTTCGGGAGTTTCACCACCAACAAATGTCCTAAGTCCCAAAATCTCAAAGTGGACATGAGTCGTCTGATCTAAAGAACACTTCGAGAGAGTTCTCAATCGTTGATCAAATATAGTGGAAGGATAGTGTAAGTGGAAGTGTCGACAGTCTTCCAACTCATCGGGAGATTTGTAAAAAGGTTGGAAGTCATGAAGGACAAAGTCCCGAAGTGCTGACAGTCATCCATCTCTTCGGGAGATTAAAATGTGATTGTTGATTCTGATAAGTGATCAAGCACTCGCTTGGCCTAGTACCTGGTCACCGCCTATGGTCATATGGAATAAGAGAATTAAAGGCAAAATATTATACATCGCTTGAATCAATAAACCCATGGTTTTGCGTTGTTGGTCATAGGTAAATGTCTTGAAGGAAACACCTCAGCAGAACTTGATTTTTGCGGTATTAACAGAGATTATGGTTAAGTTAAATGAAGAGGTGCGATGGTTCAGACGAAAGGACACAATGCGTTATATCTCACACCAGCTTGTAGATTATATAAACGAGATAGAGTGGTGAGAAGAAATGTGTCTTTGCAGTCTGAATCAGAAGATATATTAAATCACAAAAGCAGAGCGAGATGCAGTGAAGAAATGATACAGAAGTTTTCTAGATTCAGAAAACAAGGGTGGTTGGGTGGTGCAAGGGTAGGTTGGTGCCTTCAAGAGAGTTGGTGCTTCCTTGTCAGTTGTAGCTGACTAAACAGGGGGTCGAAGCCTCCTACCAGTTGGTGTTGGTGAACAAGGGTGTGGGTGCATCCTGATCAGTTGGTGTTGATCTAAAAGGAAGTACAACTTTCGTCTATGTAACATGTAAAAAAAAAAATTGCAGTTAATAGAAAAGTGTTTGTGGTTTTCCCAATTGGGTTCCACAATAAATATTGTGTTAAAATTTTTGTTTGCATTAACAAAAGAAAATTTGACAAATTATTGAGTCACTGATTCACCCCCCCCCCC
>JZKD02S2346733.1:10615-31373 GCA_000966675.3 Picea glauca
TCTCACTGCGGGTGGTTGGAACCTCCCCTCTTATGGATCCAATGCTAGATATACTCTATCAGGAACTAACACTTAGATGGGTGTCTATTCCACTTATTACACTCCATTCATGTATCTTTCATCCACCATGTCGGTTCCTTTGAATAATTTTCCCATGATAGGTCCTCATATATCCCTGGATATTTCATATGGGGAGAATCCGTTTTACGATTCGAGCTACCCTCTTTATGGAACCCCCTCACAAGGGGGAAACATATATCCTCACTTGAATAGTCCTTATCATACTTCTATTTCTTCACAGACTTCGATGATGATGCCCATACACACCTCTTCGAATCAATTAGGTGGATGATACTACCTTTCTGGACAGGGACAGGGGGTAAACTAGGACCCTTATTGGCCTGCAATGTTTCAAAGCCAATATTTCCTTGGACCTTGGCATTAAATGCCACAGCTTGTCGCTAGTCCAGTCACTGTCAGTCATACTAGATCTCCATCACCAACCTTTGCCAGTCATGTTGGATATGGCTTGACAACTTCTACAAGTCCTGTTGACAACTTGCACCCGACCATTGCTAATCATGCTGGGGGCACCACACTAATCTCCAAGAGTCGTATCAATGCCACCTCTCCAACCTCTCTATACCATGTAGGAGATGACTCTCTCACCTCTACCAGTCACATTGATAATATGTCACCAGCCATTTTGAATGACGTTGGCGGCATTGAGAATCCTAGACGTCTCAAACGTAAGCCTAAATTCCTTTGTAGGACTTGTGAAGGAAGTCACCTTACTCGTTTATGTTTATCCATGAATGGGATACCATAAGCATGGGAATCACCTAAAGGCCCTTCTGATTCTGAGGTGTATGTGGTTTCCCCACACCTTGTTCCTCCTTTGATTGAAACGACAATAATGTCGTTGCAATCTTTCCTTGATCACACCCCCATTTTCGAGGGTGATGTGTCCCTTATACCTGTTATCATGCATCCTCTTCAACCTAGAATTGAAGAAATGGTTGTACTAGTGCAATCTCTAGTCAATCCCGCTCTCTGTATGGAGGGTGATGCATCCTCCAACCATGTCATCAGTATTCCTGATCCTGCACCTTCTGAAGGAGAGAGAGTTTTACTCTCCCCGAGTCCTCTCCCTCCGAGTTTTGAAGAGATCACCTTCGATTGCAACGGTCTTGTGGGGTATCTGATGCCCCCACCTATGTATTTTCTAGCAAGAGAAATTATTTGATCTATCATAGAGACTATATAATCCATTAGTGCTTTATCCTCCTCAACTTGGAGAGCTTTGGGTTTTCCCAAGATTATGTCAGCTACTCGTAAGATATTGACATTCCACAGAAGTCCGACATGGGAGCCTTAGCCTCCCCCGTGACTTGCTACCTAGATTCTCCCAAATGAGTCTGAGTTAAGCTCTTTTCCTACTCATTCAAAAATAAAAAATATTGTCGAGTGATTTGTCCCTTTCACACTCATTAAATTGGACTTGAAAGTTCGTGAGTCTTAGTTAATCTCTTTTCCGAATCATTATCAAAAGGTGAAAATATTGCTGAGTGAACTTGTCTCTTTCACACTCGTAAATTTGTTTTGAAAAGACGTCTATTTGGCACAAGTTTATCCCTTTTTCACACCAAGTAGACTAAAAGACATAAAAAAGGAAATTTTTTGGCATTAAGTTGTGATTGCATCTCATTCCCTTGCTTGCAGTATTGAGACTATAGTCAGTTCTTGCTTTGCATTATAAACCATTTGCCGCAGAAGTTTTTCATCCTCAACCAAGTAGAGCCTTGTTTACATCCTTTGAAATTTGACACCCTATACCTATGAGGGAACATACCCCTGAGTTTCCATCTCCTACATGCATTTACCTGCATTGAGCATAGGCACGTTCCACTATTGGAACTAGTTTTTCTTACTTGCGACACTAGTTTCCTCCTCTGTATCATAGCATTCATTTGTCTATGAAAAAAAGAAAGATGGGAGGGAAGGGAGTATTATCTTATGTTGGAAGCAGTTGTGTCACCTTTGAATAGAGAAAAAATTTATTGAGTCCATTCATCATCATAATTTTTGGATTAGCATGGCCTTAGGAAGCTGAGCTCATTACAGAGTATTATCTACCGACTAGTTACTTTTCCAATCCCTATAGAGAATTCCATTGATGCCTCCTACATATCATGGTTTCATCATTGGTATATGTTGTCAGAGTCCTCCATATGTCTCATGCTCTTGTTAAAAGGAAGTCTTTCAACCTGTGTCAACCACTCCTCATAACTCTTGATTGTGTAGAAGACTTGAAGACATCACTATGTGGTCGAAACTTTCCTGAGTTGTTGCTTCCTTTTCATTGGACCAATACCTATACTACTTCAGTGATCATGGGAGATCATATTGTACTCTGTGGTATACAAATATCTTCATATTGGTTTTTGAGACTAGCTCTACCGGTTCTTGTTTGTGACTATGACAACTATTGGCATGTAACCACATTTGTATTTTCCTATTCATGGCCACAGACACTTGTTTGGTATATTTTTCACATGGATTTGCAGTGTAATTTTATTGGAAGCCATGTATGCAAAGTCAATGAAGAATGTAATGAGAAACAAGTTCATCCAGTTGGTCCCCTACCACTCCACTTATGGGTTATTTATAATGTATTTCAGCCATCACAGACACTCCTTTGACCTCACACATTAGGGGGAATCTATTATATCAAGATTTGCCTCATCCTATGTAATCTTGCACAGAGGGACTTATTCCATTTCCCTATGCAGACTTATCTTCCCTATTGATAAAATCCAGAGAAAAAATTAATATTTTTCCACATATACGCATCTTGCATACTAAACAACAAGCGTATACGTAGGCTTCTTCACTACAGCCCACGTACATCGAGATTTGTGCTAGAAAATAAAAATTAAATGTTGGGTTTCCATGTCACGATAGGAGATATCTGATCCTTGGCCTTCCATATACTGGAAACATTCTGACTTGACCATTCAGTTCCATTTTGAAGGCTATAAATGGGCCAATTCCGAGCTATGGAAAGAAGGAGAAGAATTCAACTTTGAGAGCAAAGTTACTCTAGAGAAATTATTACTTCATATTGAGTCTGCATCCCTTTGTCCTTTAAGTCTGAACAAGGTGTTCAACCCCCAAGATCTTCCCTTATTGACGGAGAACCCCATTGTCTCCCTTCTATGAGATTTCCTTTGGTGGAGGATTGAAGTGGTGGAGGCCCATCTGGAAGAAACTTAGTTTCTCGGTTCCGAACCGTGCCGACACAGAAGTCTATAATATTTGTTCTCCTGCTGATCATTTATTAATAGAAATAATCCTTTCCTGTCTAATTGATATCTTGAAAATATATGAGTTATTATCCATGGGCGTATTTTTTATGTTTATTAATGGATTATGCTATCTAATGTGCTAACTGTTTATATTACCACCATATGCTTTCTTTGCTTGTTTGTTGAGAACTAGTTGCAGGTATATAGCGTTGGGTTCAAGTGCTCAACGATGGACTTCATCGAACATCTGGATGAGGTAGGCCTCTTTCTTATCTCACTTGCATATTGGTTTATATAGTATATGTTTTGGATAGAGTTGATTTATGTAGTCATTTCCATATGTTGTGGTTTACCCTAGCCATAGAGAGATTTTCCTCGTAACACTCCCCAAGGAAAGTCTCTCTAGCTACGGTTTAGGCTAAGAGGGTGTATTCCCTTATACTTCTCTTATAAAACCCTTGTTAAACCAATAATGTGTAAGCATAAAGTGATGGATACTAAGGTGGGGGTGTATGCCCTTATGCTTCCCACCTATCTCTATCAAATAACCTTGACTTGAACAACCAATGATAAAAACAATGTAAAAACTTACCAATTCAAGGAAAAATATAAGACAAACCACCACAATAGCAAGAGAATAGCCTTCCAAGGATATCACTTCACTTCCATCAACCAATAATCCAAGAGATAGCCATAAAAAAGAACACAAGAGAGAGAACTAGTCAAATATAGCAAAAATTTCAGTCCAATACTTCTCACAATGGGAGAGTTGTGTTATGAAATGAGATCCTATGATCTCTATTTATACAAAATGTCTCCAAAATAGTTTGTCCACATAATTTTAGGGTAAACCACAAGACTAGGAGTCAACAACCCTAATATTTCCCCTTTTAAAAAATAATATTAAACAATTCACTTAAAATTTACTTTTACACAAAAAGAAACCCTAACTCAAGGTGGCGTCACCCCTTTAGGGGACGTTTTGACACTAGGAGCAAGTTGTTGGTGTTGGAGGAGTGTAGTTATGCTTACCAAAGATACATGTCAATAATACAAGTCATTTTCTTCATGGTCAAAGCCTCATTCTCCTCAAAACATCCTTGTTCCAATGAATGATAACCTCACCACCAAACCCTATCCCTCTTAGGTGAAGTCATGCCTCTAAAGGTGATGTTTTGCCTCTCCTAGAAAAATGTTTGGCATGTGAGGGATAAGTTATGTCATCCACAATGTCTTCTTGGAATTCAAAGGTATGTATCTCTCATTCGGCATGCAGGCCCTTCACATCCACCTGTGATCTTCATGCCCTGTGGAATCCCAAGCTAGGCTTGTCCATCCAAAATTGTCTGCCAACTAGGTCTTGCAAAGACAAATAAGCACGATATCCAAGGATATCAAGTCAAAATATCATGATAAGTAAATCAAGTCAATAAATGAGCTACCTAATCATGTGCATCAAATATTACCATGTCAAACAATCAAGTGCTCAAAGAAATTATGCGCCTTTTAAAGCTTGGATATGGGAGGGTTGACGAGGTGTCATATTGGCTAGATCTTGCCCTAGGTCAAGGAGTGTTTCCAAGATATCCTTATCTAAGACATGTAAAGTGGATGAAGTGGTTAAGGTTCAAGAATCAATAGGCATGGGTTTCATGACATACAAGGGGTTATAGTGTCTTATTCATGGGTTCCTATGTAGAGGGTGTGTGGCACCTTCGTTTGCAATACAATTTTTCCAAGCCCATCATTTTTCCATTATTTGTTTCTTTCAAAATTTAGGGACGAGTTGAAGACCATTGTCCTAGCATGGTTTCCAGATAATGAAAGTGTCACTCACAAATACCTAGTGGAAATGAGAATGTTGGATCATGATGAGACCCCCTTTCTCTCATCCATGCAACTGAGAGCCATTACCCTGGCTTGGTGACCAGATGATGGTAATGCCATACCACTAGATATCCATGATCATGATATGTCATCTTGTGATGAGACCTTCTATCCTCCAACTAACCCTTTAAGCATTCATAATCATTATTCTTGTGGGCCCCCCTTTTCTTACAGATAAGTGTTTCATTGTTTTCTTGGGGGATTCCCTAGGAGAATAATTTGGAAGATTTATATATAGTATTTTATCTTTTATCCAACAAAAATCCCTCTGGGCCTTCATCCTCTTCTTCCCATAGAATGAGGGACAACCCCTTCTTTGGTCAATACACCCTAAAATCCCAAGAGATAAAGAAACAATGGGTAAATAGTGATGGAAAGTGGTAAGTATGGCCAGGAATGGTATGATGGATCTTCAAGGGAGTTCCTAGTAGAAAAATAATTCCCGAGGAAGACCACTTACTAGGGCACAATGTCAACCACCAAGGTGAAACAAGGAAAAATGCATAATTTCCAAGCATATGTCATGAGATCTAAAGTAGTCTAAGATACAACATACTCAAATGCCTCAAATATTGAAATGACACTCACCATAATAATTGATTTGTACCTCATGGAGAAAGTCCCATTGCCTCTCGGAAGCCAGTTGGTGTGGTAGATTCCATATGAAAATTTATGACCTCTATGGTGGTGAGAAGGGTCTCCATATGTGCAAATGGATACTGATGGTCATGTAGCCTCTCGACACTTCATATCTGCAACACGAGGGCCTCAGGACACAATCTCCTTAGTTATCCAAAAAAATGGGGATAAGAGGCCGGACATGAAGTTTCAGAGCCCTGTAGCTGCAGTTTGGCAACTTCAGGAATCAATTCCTCAATTTTCTCACCTGGAGAGAAAGCTCATGGACATGAAAAACCGCCTCTTCAATATCCTACAGACCTGACAACACACTTCTTCAGTCCAGCTCCAAATATAGAAAAGGTACAGGTACATGTACATGTATAGTAACAAAAGGGTACAGATGACAACTCAGTGACTTAGGGAACAATGGTAGACTGATAAGGAAACAAACTGAGTCCAAATTATGTGTATGCATGTTCCCAACTTGACACTTGTCATGTTGAGAATTACCTTGGACCCACTTGCCCCCATCCTTAGAAATTAGGATAAAAAATATCCATACTTTATAATTTAATGAATATTAATATAATATTCCTTTGGGATTAACCTCCTCTAGCTTATCCCTTTATCCTTAAATTTTAGCCCCCTTTCCCTGTCTAATGGAGTTTAACTTCCCATACTCTTTTACATGGTTGGTCTGCGACAACAATGTGTTTTCATTAATATTTGCATGTGATTATGTATTACAATGATGGCTCACTGGCCATTTAACATCTGGCTCTCCAGCCTAATAACCACACAGACACTCTAGCCTCAAAATACATATACACAAAGGTGATCTGGCCCCAAAACCGAGCACTTACTCTAGTGTATGTAAAATCAAGATGGGGTGCACACTTCCTTTACTGAGCAATCCTCACACACTTACACATGTGCGTGATACATTATAAAGTGTGCACACTTCTTTGGTATGAGATTCCCATGCATTGACTCAATGCACGCAAAAACAAACCAAATACCTTGTACCATCATCTCACCAACTTATATGTATAATTACATTTACATTTGTATGTATAATTGGGGTTTTTCCTAAGGCTATTACATTCCCCTCCCCCTTATTTATGCATTGTACTTAGTGAAATATATACACATATACAACCAAAATTTCAAAATTATTCAAAAATATGTGGGTATTATGCCCACATAACATTCTCATGCTGCCAAGTTGCATCTTCAAGACCATACCAGGTCCATTGGACCTTTACTATCCCTACAACTTGATTCTAGACCTGCTTGATCTTCCAGTCCAATATGCACACTAGATTCACTTGAAAGTCACCCTCTTGCTCCCCTTGAATCACATTCCAATCAATGGCATGATCATCATCAGATACATACTTTTCAAGTAATGACACATGGAATACATTATGAATACACATTGATTCTATCAAGGCAAGCATATATTCTACAGAACCGATCCTCTCTAGGATTTTAAATGGCCCATGGTAACGCGCTACCAAATTTGAACAATTTCCCAACTTTAGGGAACTTCTCTTGGGTTTTACTTTCAAGAACACATGGTCATCCACTTTAAATTCCCTGTGAGTTCTTCCCTTATCAACATAACTTTTCTTCCTATCCTGGGAAGCCTTTAAATTTTGTTTTATCCACACCATCTTCTCTTCCATTTCCCTAAGTAATTTTGGTCCAACCACTACTCTATATGTTGGGTTGTCCCAACTCACTGGTGTGTTGCACTTTCTGCCATAAAGTGCCTCAAATGGGCTCATCTTTATAGATGCTTGATACCCCTTGTTATTAGAAAACTCTACCAAATGAAAATAATCCTCCCATTTGGATGGTTTATCCATCACATACATCCTTAACATATATTCTATCATCCAATTCACCCTTTTTATCTTCCCATATGACTCTAGATTATAATTTGTGCTAAAATTCAGATTTATTTTGAATCCATTGATAATCTTTTCAAAAATTTGATGTAAATTTTGAATCTTTGTCAGATACCATTATCTTGGGTATACCATGTAGTCGAGAAATTTCTCTCATATAAATATAAAAAATGTTGGTTTCCTTGTGTGTGAGCTTTACTAGAATAAAATGGGAATCTTTAGTAAGCTTATCCACCACTACCATGATAGAATCATGTTNATACATACAATGAAGTATTCATTTGGATAAAAAATCCCTATTATTGGAGAACTTGTTAATAAATGCTTCAAGTATTGGAAACTCCTTTCACAATCTGATGTCCACTCAAACTTCACACCCTTCTTCTACAAGGAAGTGATTGGGTGTGAAATCTTTGAGAATCTCTCAATGAATCTTCTGTAGTAACCTACAAGTCCCATGAGTGATCTAACCTCAAAGACATTCCTTGGTTTTGGCCACCCCTCAATGGCCTTTATCTTTTCTGGGTCCACTACTACTCCTTCCTCTAAAATGATATGGCCCAAATAATGAATTTTCTTATGATAGAATGAGAACTTGCTCAATTTGGCATACAATTGATGCTCCCTTGATACCTATAACACCATTTTCAAGTGTTTCTCGTGTTGTTCACCAGACTTAGAATATATAAGAATTCCATCCAGGAAGACAATGAAAAACTTGTCTAAGTATTCTATGAAAATACCATTCTTTAGACACATGAAGACAATGGGTGCATTTGACAACCTAAATGGCACCACTGTGAACTCATAATGGCCATACCTGGTTCTGAAGGAATTTTTTCTAATGTCTTCTTCTTTAATTCTTACCTGATGATAACCTAACCTGAGATCAATCTTTGAGAATATTTTTCCATCTTTCAGTTGATCAAAGATTTCATCTATCCTTGGCAAAGAATACTTGTTCTTCAAAGTTACCTTGTTCAACTGCCTGAAGTCAATGAAAAGTATCAATTTTCCATCCTTTTTCTTCACAAATAATATTGGAGAATCCCAAGGTGACACACTTGGGCATACATACCCCTTCTTCAGAAGCTCATTAAGTTGCATTTGTAATTCGTTCAGTTCTAGTGTACTCTTCCTGTAAGGGGTCTTGGATACTAGGGCTTCTCTAGGCATCAAATTGATGGAGAAATCACTATCTCTCTTGGGTGGAAATCCAGACATTTCTTTAAATACATATTCAAACTCTTTTAGGACTACATAATCTCCAATATTTGGCATCTTATCTTTATATGTCTATTCAATATGTGTTGCAAATATTTGACATCAGTTCCTATAACTTTTCTTCAGTTGCAAGGCTGTAACTTCTCTAACAATTATTACCCTGGGAATTCCCTGTACTGTCCTTAAGTCCCCTTCCTCTTCTAAGCAAGTAAATTCCGTATTGTAACAATTTATTATATCATCATTTTTTTCCAACCAATCCATACCAATTAGGTAGTCATAGGATCCTAAAGGTATGATGTTCAAATATTCCCTGGTGCGAAGTCCATTCTTGTCCATTGGGCATGCTTTAATCATCTCATTAATTTTCCTTTTAGCTCATAAAGCTAGCTACACCAACCAAAATTTTCCAAGATTTCTTCTTGGAAATTGAAATCTTTCCACCATATTAGGATCTATATAACTATGACTAGCTCCAGAATCAATTAAAATAACAATGGGTTGGTTTTTGATCTTACCTTTCACTTCAATATATGTGACTGAAACTCAGCTTGCTTGTTATCTAGGGTTCCGTATATCTTAGGTACATTTTTCCCATGTCCTCCATGGTATCAACTTGTTGTACATTGTGAACAATCCTCACTTTTTCACCTATGTGAGGGAAATCTATGTACATATGATCTCCCACACAACCCCAACATTGAATATGTGGTTTCCTTGGTATTTTCCCCAATGTATTGGTTATTTTGGGTTCTTTATAAGTTGGTTTTCCCTAAGAGTTATTTTTGAAGAATGGTGGCTTGATTTTCTTCTTGTCTTCCCAAGATTTTTGGAAAGTTTTTCTTCCTTTATGTTGATCATAAAGACATTTAGCTTACCTTATGGCTTCCTCCAATGTTTTGGGATCATCATATTGTATCTTTTCATTGATAAATAATGGAAGCCCACTCAAATACCTCTTAATATTAACTTGCTCATCCTTGATGAAATAAACATACTTCGACATCTCTAAAAACCCCTTTTCATATTCATCTATGGTGATACTCCCAAGATTGAGTTCAAATAACTCCTTTACTNCATACCTGGTTCTGAAGGAAGTTTTTCTAATGTCTTCTTCTTTAATTCTTACCTGATGATAACCTAACCTGAGATCAATCTTTGAGAATATTTTTCCATCTTTCAGTTGATCAAAGATTTCATCTATCCTTGGAAAAGAATACTCGTTCTTCAAAGTTACCTTGTTCAACTGCTTGAAGTCAATGAAAAGTATCAATTTTCCATCCTTTTTCTTCACAAATAATATTGGAGAATCCCAAGGTGACACACTTGGGCGTACATACCCCTTCTTCAGAAGCTCATTAAGTTGCATTTGTAATTCGTTCAGTTCTAGTGTACTCATCCTGTAAGGGGTCTTGGATATTAGGGCTTCTCTAGGCATCAAATTGATGGAGAAATCACTATCTCTCTTGGGTGGAAATCCTGGCATTTCTTTAAATACATATTCAAACTCTTTTAGGACTACATAATCTCCAATATTTGGCATCTTATATTTATATGTCTATTCAATATGTGTTGCAAATATTTGACATCCGTTCCTATAACTTTTCTTCAGTTGCAAGGCTGTAACTTCTCTGACAATTATTACCCTGGGAATTCCCTGTACTGTCCTTAAGTCCCCTTCCTCTTCTAAGCAAGTAAATTCCGTATTGTAACAATTTATTATATCATCATTTTTTTCCAACCAATCCATACCAATTAGGTAGTCATAGGATCCTAAAGGTATGATGTTCAAATATCCGTTGGTGCGAAGTCCATTCTTGTCCATTGGGCATGCTTTAATCATCTCATTAATTTTCCTTTTAGCTCATAAAGCTAGCTACACCAACCAAAATTTTCCAAGCTTTCTTCTTGGAAATTGAAATATTTCCACCATATTAGGATCTATATAACTATGACTAGATCCAAAATCAATTAAAATAACAATGGGTTGGTTTTTGATCTTACCTTTCACTTCAATATATGTGAGTGAAACTCAGCTTGCTTGTTATCCAGGGTTTTGTATATCTTAGGTACATTTTTTCCCATGTCCTCCATGGTATCAACTTGTTGTACATTGTGAACAATCCTCACTTTTTCACCTATGTGAGGGAAATCTATGTACATATGATCTCCCACACAACCCCAACATTGAATATGTGGTTTCCTTGGTATTTTCCCCAATGTATTGGTTATTTTGGGTTCTTTATAAGTTGGTTTTCCCTAAGAGTTATTTTTGAAGAATGGTGGCTTGATTTTCTTCTTGTCTTCCCAAGATTTTTGGAAAGTTTTTCTTCCTTTATGTTGATCATAAAGACATTTAGCTTACCTTATGGCTTCCTCCAATGTTTTGGGATCATCATATTGTATCTTTTCATTGATAAATAATGGAAGCCCACTCAAATACCTCTTAATATTAACTTGCTCATCCTTGATGAAATAAACATACTTCGACATCTCTAAAAACCCCTTTTCATATTCATCTATGGTGATACTCCCAAGATTGAGTTCAAATAACTCCTTTACTKTCTTGTCACAATATCTCTTAGTCAAGCATTTCTTTTGAAAATACCTCTTGAATTCCCTCCAAGTAACCTTCTTCTCATCACTGTGTTTCACTTGCACAAATTGRTCCCACCACATTGATTCTTTTCCCTTGAGATGATAGATGGAAATTATTCCTTCTGTTTGTGAATAGTAAWTATCCAATTGAAAATACTTCCTCGTGCCTAGAATCCATGTCTCTGCATCCTCATCCTTCTTGTTCTCACCATCAAATGTAGGAGGCTTGATTTTGTTCATTTCTCCATGTATCTCATCCACCCCAAACCTCTTCTTATGTTTCTAGAAAGGGGATGCAATTGAACTATTGTTTTCTCTCCTATCTTAATGCCTTGGGGAGTGATGGTGATGTCTAGAAACACTTATTGTTCTTATCCTCTCATCATGAGACTTATGACCCCCTGATTTTCTTGACTCGGTCTCCTTATCCATCTTCTTCTCTATTATGTTAAATATCTCCATTAACTTGATGTTGAATCCTTCTTGTTGCTATTTGGCTTTCATAAGCCTCTCATTATCATCCTTATAAATTTGTACACCCTTTTGCAAAATTTTTATGGTCTCTACCAAGTTCATGCTTTCCTCCTTGCCTTCTCCATGCCCATTTGAATTTGTACCTTCATTACCCATACTGGCATTCATCCCTATGATCTCATATTCATGGTTGTAAGATCTTTGTGCATATTCCATTCCTTCCATAATTTTTAACTTTATGTTGATCATGTTTTGATCTAAATGTTGTTACTTTGAAAAATGTGCAGGAAACAAGATTTGTTAGATTAAACAATTTAACAAATTCACGAAATTATGTAAAATTTTGTTCCAAGAATGCATCAGAACTCTTTCTTCTGATTTATTGTGAAATTAATTATCCAGATCAATTTTATGGGTAGATATTTAGACTCTTTTGTCCAATACATTTCCAATGACTTCTCCCTTGCTCAATTATGAGTCTTCAGCAAACAATTATGGTCATTTGAAAATTGTCCATTAATTCCTTCTGTTCACACTTCAACTAGGTGCAAATCTGGACTATAATTATGCATTTTTTCATCTGCTCCACTGGATTTTTGGCAGGATCCAAATTGGGTTCCTTCATAAACATATTTTGGACATGCTGTCCAATTTTCACCCCCATATGAGCTTCAAGTTGTTAGATACAACCTACTGAAGTTTCAGTCCAATTAATATCTTTGGCCGTAAATGATACAAGTGCCTTTTATGCCCTCTTAAATTTTTTTAACATGCCCTTAATTTTAATTTGTCTCCACGAATGTGTTCTATGGTTCAATATCTTTCCAGAGATTGCTCTTGTGCATCAATTTGATTTAGGAGCAGGACGTTATGGCCTTCAAAAGTTAATCCGGGCTTAAAATTTACTCTCCATTGTTCGAGTTGTAGATTAATCATCCTAACTCTATTTGACGAATGGAATACATTGCTAGAAATCTATCACCAAGCTCTTTCATTTGAGTTGCAAAAAATGTAATTCAGGCACACTATTTTTTAGTAGCTAAAAACATTGTTTAGGGCCTAAAAAATAATTGGTTTTATGTTTTTGTAGACTACTAAATCGACTTTGTGTGCACCGATTCGAAAATATACGCCCATATTTAGCATGCGCAAGTTCTACATGTGTGACACCAAAATGTAGCACATATTGCATCACACACCTAGATCCAGTGTGCACCACTTTTTTGTCATGCCAATATCTAGTGCATACAAATTTTGTGTTGCACGCCAATATCTAGTGCGCATAACTTTTGTATCGCGTACCCATATTTTGTGCGCATTGCAAGCTCCACACCACACAATGCCAAGGTTAATTTCACTCACACTGCATGCCAATACTCCCTGCATTCTACCAATCTAATTTCACATGGTATGCATATTTAATGCACATGCATTGCATACCAAAATTGCATGCACACCAACAGATTTTATCTGCACTCTGCCAACACTCAAAGCGCACGCCTTGCGCATGAATATTATGCATGTTCCACAAGATCTGTATTGTGGAATGAAAAATTTAAGTGCGCTCACCTGGGCACCACTATTATGCGTATGCCACAAATTCTGCACCACGTAGTGCCAAAAATTTTAGTGCACACACCCGCGCACCATTAGTTTTCCATGCATCACCAGATCTGCACCGCACAACGCCAAATTTGACTGTGCACATCCATGCACAATTATTTTTCCAAGCATCACCATATTTTCACCACGCAACATCAAATTTTAGTGTGCACATCCAAACACGATTATTTTTTTGCGCTCAACTGTTTTTTCCATAATTTTTGTTACAAAAATTGGGGCTTTTTCCTAATTTCACCCAATTTCATCCTGGACGCCATGACCACTCTGTAAACTAAAAAATTTGGCCATATACAGGCCTGGATTTTCCCCATTATAAATTGACATTGCTTAAATTTAATTTCCATCTCGATTCTTCACATGACCCATGATATTTCTCTCAATTTTACTACAATAATTTAATCACAAGTTGCAAACCTGCTCTAGAAATTAAGTCTCTGCAGATTTCCGCTTCAACATTATGGTAAATTAGCCCATCCAATATTAGTGTTTAAAACTGGGCTCTGATACCACATTGTAACATCCCCAACCACCTGTCGGGCTATTCCACTTAAAATTGCAAGCTCTGATACTAATTTAAATCATAAAAATACTCCGCAAATGCACAAATTCATACAAAATAATAAAAAAAATAAGCATGCTACACGAGAAAATTCCACGAAAAAAATGCACAAATATTAACACAACATATGAATTAAAACACAATTGACACTTATCTTTGATTTAAAAGAACAAAAATTGTATGCAAACCTTCCACGTTCCTCCCAACCTTAGACCACACTGCTCACAACTCTTAGCAGTGGGTCACCCCCGAGATAGGAATAAACTTCACCTAGGTAAAGGAGTCCTAACCCAACTAAGGTATCTTAGACAATAGTAAATATCATTCACATATGYCGACTCAAACTAACAACCTACAGTCTTGTATTCCCCACATTCATGTCCCACCCAAGGAAGTGTACCCCTTCTCTACTCAAMAGTCCCTCAACTACCCCACTTCCTTTCTAGGGCTTCAACAACAGGCTGGACAAGAAGTCTTAGAGCCCTGTAGATGTATTTTAGCACCTTCAGGAATCAATTTCCAGTAATTCTCTCACCTGGAGAGAAATCTCACGAGCCTAACAACCTGCCTCTTCAATATCTTATGGGCCTAAAACCCCACTTCTTCAGTCTAGCTCTAAAGCTAACCAGGGTACAGATATAGTAACAACAGGGTACGGATGACAGCTGAGTGAGTCAAGAAATGATGATAGAATGATATGAAAATGAACTAAGTCCAAACTATATGTATACATGTTCCCAACTTGACACTTTTCATGTTGAGAACTACCTTGGACCCACTTGTTCCCATCCTTAGAACTTAGGAGAAAATAATTATCCATACTTTATACTTTAAGGAATATTATTATAATATTCCTTTGGAATTAATCCCCCCTAGCTTATCCCTTTATNCAAACATGATTATTTTTTTGCGCTCAACTGTTTTTTCCATAATTTTTGTTACAAAAATTGGGGCTTTTTCCTAATTTCACCCAATTTCATCCTGGACGCCATGATCACTCTGTAAACTAAAAAATTTGGCCATATACAGGCCTGGATTTTCCCCATTATAAATTGACATTGCTTAAATTTAATTTCCATCTCGATTCTTCACATTACCCATGATATTTCTCTCAATTTTACTACAATAATTTAATCACAAGTTGCAGACCTGCTCTAGAAATTAAGTCTCTGCGGATTTCCGCTTCAACATTATGGTAACTCAGCCCATCCAAGATTAGTGTTTAAAACTGGGCTCTGATACCACATTGTAACATCCCCAACCACCTGTCGGGGTATTCCACTTAAAATTGCAAGCTCTGATACTAATTTAAATCACAAAAATACTCCACAAATGCACAAATTCATACAAAATAATAAAAAAAATAAGCATGCTACACGAGAAAATTCCATGAAAAAAATGCACAAATATTAACACAACATATGAATTAAAACACAATTGACACTTATCTTTGATTTAAAAGAACAAAAATTGTATGCAAACCTTCCACRTTCCTCCCAACCTTAGACCACACTGCTCACAACTCTTAGCAGTGGGTCACCCCCGAGATAGGAATAAACTTCACCTAGGTAAAGGAGTCCTAACCCAACTAAGGTATCTTAGACAATAGTAAATATCATTCACATATGTCGACTCAAACTAACAACCTACAGTCTTGTATTCCCCACATTCATGTCCCACCCAAGGAAGTGTACCCCTTCTCTACTCAAAAGTCCCTCAACTACCCCACTTCCTTTCTAGGGCTTCAACAACAGGCTGGACAAGAAGTCTTAAAGCCCTGTAGATGTATTTTAGCACCTTCAGGAATCAATTTCCAGTAATCCTAACAACCTGCCTCTTCAATATCCTATGGGCCTGAAACCCCGCTTCTTCAGTCTAGCTCTAAAGCTAACCAGGGTACAGATATAGTAACAATAGGGTACGGATGACAGCTAAGTGAGTCAAGAAATGATGATAGAATGATATGAAAATGAACTAAGTCCAAACTATATGTATACATGTTCCCAACTTGACACTTTTCATGTTGAGAACTACCTTGGGCCCACTTGTTCCCATCCTTAGAACTTAGGAGAAAATAATTATCCATACTTTATACTTTAAGGAATATTATTATAATATTCCTTTGGAATTAATCCCCCCTAGCTTATCCCTTTATCCTTAAATTTTATCTCCCTTTCCTTATCTAGTGGAGTTTATCCCCCCATACTCTTTTACATGGTTGGTCTGCAGCAATGATGTGTTTTAATTAATATTTGCATGTGATTACATATTAAAATGATTTCCCACTAGTCATTTAACATCTATCTCTCCAGCCTAATAACCACACAGACACTTTGGCCTCAAAATACATATACACAAAGGCACTCTAGCCCAAAAAACCACAGACTTACTCCATTATACACAAAATCAAGATGGCACACACACTTCCTTTAGTGTGAAATCCTCAAACACTTACACATGTGCATGATACATTATAAAATGTGTGCACTTCTTTGGTATGATATTCCCGCGCATTGAATCAATGCACACAAAACCGAAGCAAAAACCTTGTACCATCAACTCACCATCTTATATGTATAATTATATTTACATTTGTATGTACAATTGGGGTTCTTCCTAGGGGTATTACAGAGGAGATACCCTCGATTGAAGTTTTATATTTGAAACTTACCAAAAGGGTCAAAAATATATTCTTGGTTGAGTGTTTCTAGTTAAGGGCCATTTCAACTTATACTACTCATAGTTAATCATTGTAAGTGTGTTTGTGGATTCACTAAGATTCTTGGCATTATGTGATAAACCCTCCTCATGTTAAATATGATAGTTTAGTGATATACATGGGTATGTTAAATATGCTAGTTTATTGATATACATGGGTATGTTAAATATGCTAGTTTAGTGATATGTAGGGGTTGGATGATCTAGTTCTATTTTTGTTAATAAAATTTTCAGATCTTCATTATCTATTTTTTGTTGTATTTCTATTACAATGGCTTGAATCATTGTTATTGCATTAATTTTATTTCCTCATGTATCATAAATTGATTGAATACTATACTCAACCATGTGTTCCATGAACCCTCCTAGGAGTTTATATTGGTTCATATCAAAGAGAATATTTTATTTTCCCTTTTCTATTGTATTTTCTTTAGCCTATGGAGGATTTATACATTATTTTAGTTTGGAAGTGATTGACATATTTAGAATTATAGGGTGATGCCTCTATTTTCCTTCAACAACATTTCCATGCACTAACTCAACGACACATTGGGACAAGATGTGAATTCCCCATGTTCCACCATGATATATGTGAAAAACATGGTATAATAAGAGACACGAAGGTATAGGGATGATATGTATGACTATTTTGTTGAATTTATGAGGAGAAGAATTCTTGTAGGAAGCGATCATCAAAATGTGAAACCTAGAGTTAATGCACCATTCAATGGGAGAATTTTGATTAAGTTTAAAGTAAGTATTGTCATTCCATTATTTGAAGGTGAAATTGATGTAACTACTTTGGGTGAGTCTATCCAACAAATGGAGCAATAGTTTTCTATGAACAATGAGGAGAAACTTTCATTTGCTACCCTTAAATTTTCCTCAAATGCACTTTGTTGGTGGTAATCCTTTTCTTAACAGAGGCGGGATGTGGGTGAGACTGTGGCCATGTGGGAAGGCCTAAAAAAAACCATGAAGGCCAATTTCTATACCAAGAGAACGCCTATTGGACTTATGTCATGATGATCATATGTAGTGGTAGCAGTTGCACTAGAAGTAGGGCCATTGAATTCCTAACTACAATGTAGATTTTAAAGTGACACTACATCGATATGATCTAATGAAAAATATTGTCTTCTTGACCACCAATATGTATGAAGATTCTTATTGTTTCATCATGAATTTAAAGGATAATTTGAAGAATCACATTGGTAGAGAGGAAAACAACAAGATTAGTCAATGAGTTAGAAAATTTCCTAACTTGAAACCTATTGGTGACTAGGAGAGAAATAAAGGAAATTACAACTGGAACTCGAATTAATAGATGTAGAGATTCCAATCCTCTAGTAGTTCCAAGAATCTTTCTCATCTGAGAAAGTCATGTGAACATCACAACAAAATGTCCCATTCCAATGAAGAATGTAGGTCACAAAGATGGTGATGGATAAAGGTCAAGCTATAATCACCGATCCATAACCTCAAACTTGTCTAGCAAGAAAAAATTGCATCCCTTTGTCAGTGCCATAGAAAAATCCCATTGACATGACTCAATAAGAAATAATAGCAAATATAATTCAACAACTGTGTATTACTACTCCAAATGAGGAATAAGAGAGACATGTTAATGTTTACACCAAGCTATGGTTGAATCAGGAAACCGTGTCCACATTATCATTGATAGTGGGAGTATGAAGAACATTAATTATGTTGATGTAGTGAATATATTGAGATTGAACATCAATAATTTCCCACAATTTCCTTAATGATCCGAAAAGATCTTTTAATGAATGTAGTTGAGTTTTTAATTGCATGTGATTATTAACCATTGAAGAAGCTAATGAAAGAGGATGAATATGAGAGAATATATCACAACCATAATACAAAATACATATCTGAACTGAAGCAATAAGAACATAAAACCATAACAAGAGAAGTGATAATGGAGTTTGGCACAAAATTGCTTATGTCTCCGGGCCTTTGTCTTAGTGGGGGGGGCTTCCTTATTTCTGTTCAAATCTCAAAAAGTACATCACATCAATGTCATTAGGCTAAAATAATAATCCAGTCATGTTCTTCCAGACCTATAGAACCCAACAGAAGAAACGGCACGCAAAATGGATGACCGGAGCTCCCAAAAATGGCCCGCAAGCGTTTGCTCCTCAACGGCTTCCATGCATAAAAATGGTTTTGGATTGGCTTCCCTTCAGCATAACTCTTCTTTGAATGTCCTCCATGGTCTCAAACAAGCTTGGTTTTTATAGATATGAATTTGGTTATCATTCCCCAACTTCCTCCCAAAATCTGGGCTCAAAAAGAGCCCAATATCTCCCAATAATGGCCAAAAAACCAATTTATGGGCATAATATTAGTCAAAATCCCCCAAACTATACAAAAACCCCACTTTTATTTAAAAATACATAGTAATCCCCCTTGGTCTATGTACACTCCCTCTAAAACTGGTCATATGAAGTCCATATGGCCAAGCGCCAGCCCTTTGGGCTGCGCGCTGGCCTTGGATAGGCTCCAACCCTTGGTCGTAGGCGCGTTCCATGGGACCTGTGGTCTATACATACACCCTCGCATGCTAATATAGTGATAAGCCCCTCAGTTTTGTGGGATCTCCCTGAGATCCGAGGGCTAGGGCCTATCTCATATCCCCGTGCTCTGTGGTTATGTGGTCACATGTGTTGACAAAATCGTGGGCTGGGGCTATGCCCCAGCCCCCTTCCTCTCCAATACATATTATATTTAAACTTAAATACATTAATTATGGATTGTTAAAACAAGCACTACCCAATGGTGCATTTGCAAAGGGACCTTTCCCAAGTCATTGCTCCTCCACAGGTCACAAGTTTGAAACTAGGGGATGTCATAACAATTTTTTCATGTGCCATCAAGCCAACCACAGGGTGCCACGTGGCTGCCCATGCCTAGGCCATGTGGCACATCAACATTTGACCAAACTTTACCATGTGTACAACTAAGATTGGATCTGCCTAGTTAACTGCTGCGACTTGTCACACTGCCATTGGTCCAAGTCTGCCTCATGAGGTGTCATTGGTGATGTCATGCTGACGTCAGTATTGACTTTTTTCCGGTCCTTTGACTTTTTTTAGCTGTTTGAGAAAATGGTCAAAGTACGATAAATCTCGCATACAACGTCTGTTTGAGAAAGTAAATATACTGCCTGAATCAGTGCGACAAGACGGTCACAATGGAATTGGTTTCGTCCAATTCTAGGAACTTTCATTTTTGAGCCTTGTTGAGCCCTGTCAGGCTCTTGGATCCGATTCTGGATCACACCTCCCCACTAAAGGACCTTTTGGTCCCCAAAAGGTTACTAACCAGTTGACAAGCTTGGGATAGGCCACCCAACTTGTCCTCTATCTCTAAACTCTGTCTTGTGCACCTGTCTCATCAAGACCAACTGTAACACAATCATGAAAACTGACAGCATATTGTTAGCCATTTGAACCCTGTTACATCTTAATGAAGCCACTATCATCCATGTAGACAACATTGTTAATGATAGCATCAAACATTCGACTACAAATGAGTTGATATACTTGTAATATTTGCACGACATGAGCTTATCTTGAAGCATCCTATGATTGATTTTCCATTCAACAATCATTTCTTGTTCTTGCTTAAGATCGATTACTTCATTCGAAACAATTATTGGTTTGTTTCTTTCTTGCATTGCCTTCTTTAATTGTTCCATATTTTGAAGTGTTTTATTTTCTTTAACATGATGTCAAGCATGAACCACATAATCTTGACCTGCTTTGGTTAATTGATATTGATTCATTTCCCTGTAGAAGATTGCCTTA
>JZKD02S2346755.1:46769-67765 GCA_000966675.3 Picea glauca
TTCTCAGTCAAAGCCTCAAACACTTTGAATTTTTCAAGTGCTTCAGATTTTTCTTTCAAAAAGGCTACCCAAGTTAGTCTAGAATAGTCATCAATAATTAACATAAAGTAATTTTATTTTCATGTACCTTCTTTCCTTGATGGTCCACATAGATCCATGTGTACTAACTGGAGAGGTTTTTCTATTGAAGGAAAGTTTTTTTATTTGAATTGAGTGCGAGTAAGCTTTCCTATCTGACAAGGCTTACAGATAGAGTCATATGGCTTTGATATCTTCGAAATATCTTTTACTGCCCCATTGTTTTTGAGCTTGATTATGTGATCAAAATTTAGGTGACCAAGTCTCCTATGCCACAGCCAACTTTCATCATATTTTCTTAAGTTGCATTCTTCTTCTTATTCTTCTTTTAAAACATAGACATTGTTTTCTGTTCTTACACCTTTTGCAACTAGCTTACCTGAATCCACATATTTGATTTTACAGTCTTTAGAGGTAAAAAAAACTTCACATCCTTGGTCATAGACTTGACTGACACTAAGCAGGTTATGTTTCAAATTCTCTACAAGAAGCACATCTTGAGATTTTCTTTTTCCCCTACTCAAACTCACAATTCCTTTACCTTTCACCTTTCCAGGTGCATCATTTCCAAAGGTTACATTCCCTGATTTGCTATCACTTAGAGTTAGAAACTTACTTATGTCTCCAGTCATGTGTTTGGAACATCCATTGTCAATATACCAAGGATTTTTTTTATTTTGGGCTGATAGTGCTAGTCCACATTTGTCATCTACTTTCTTCTTCCAGACTTTGACATTTTCATCAGTGGGATTCCGATATGGGTTATATTTCTTTAAATGACAGTTTGTTGCCTTATGTCCATAATTATGACAGATGTAGCATTCTAGTTCACTGAATAAAAGATCATAACGATTGTTATGCTCATAACTATTGTTGTGTTTCTCCTGTGTCCTTCTTCCAGTCATCACATGATTCATAATTTGTGATTGTTTGTTTCTTGGTTGTCTCAATCTTTGTTGTGGTAGATAGTTATTCATTGAGTATCTTGATTGTTCATATCTAAATCTTAGAAGACAATTTATAGCTTTGTGTCTAAAATTAGAGCAAAAAAAACAATAACCATAGAAGAGATTTTTGTACCTTGAAAAAGTATGTCTTCTTTGAGGAGGTAGATTTATTTCATGCCGATAAACTTTCTGGTCTACAAATTCTATTTTGGGGTTTTCCCTTTCATTCCATCTTGATGGCTGATTTTCTTTCTTTGTCTCTGCAGAGTGACTTTTGTCAATGTTTGAGGATTTGACAAACTTGATAGATTCTGTGTTACTTGGATGATCACTACTTGATCCTTCTTCATATCCCAATCTAGCTTTCAGCTTTGAATTTCTTTGCTAATTTAGAATGGAGGTTAATTCTTCTGATGCTTTTATACTTGGCAGATTTTGATGATACAGTCCTTTGAATTTCTCCATTTCTTTTCTAGTCTTTACTACTTCTTCTTCTAGAGCTTCACACCTGAGTTTCTTCTCTAACAGTTGTTGTTTCAATATGTCTTCTATCTTCTTTGCCTCTTCTAATTCCACTTTCAGCGGAGCAAAATCTTCATCAAGTTTTTTACTATCTTTTTCAAACTGTGTTAACACTTGTTTTAGCTTTCTATTTTTATATCTGAGTCTATCAATTTCTTCCAATGCACTAATTAGTTCTCCTTCCAAATCCACCATAGCTTCTTCCTCATTGTCATCACTACCTATGCTTTTATTATCATGATCCTCTTTGGACATAAGTACAAATTCATTTGTCTTATCTTCACCGGATGAGTCACTATCAGTGTCTTCTGAGGAATTGTAATTATTTGCAACCAAACTTTTCTTCTTATTATATTTCTTGTACTTATACTTCTTTTCATCATCAGAGTTCTGGTCCTTTTTCTGATGGGGAAATTTAGATGCAAAATGACCTATCTTACTGCAGTTAAAGCATTTGAAGGGAAACTTCCCTTGATATTTTCCTGATCCTTTCTTTAACCTTCTCACAAATTTTGCCTCAATGTCATCAAATTCTGAATCAATATTCTTGTCTGCTTTAAAAGATGCTTCTCTAGTACTGGATTTATCTTTGTTAATCCTCATTTCATATGCAGTTATAGTTCCTAGAAGTTGATCAATGGACAGAGTTTTGAGATCATTTAATTCTTCTATTGCAGATACTTTTGGATTAAATTTATTAGGAAGGGATCTTAAAATATTCTGAACTAAGAGTGAGTCATCAAACGTCTCACCTAGACCCTTCATGGCATTTACGAGTTCTTCAACTCTTAAAAAACACTTGCTAATTGTTTCATCTTCATTCATCTTTAGTTGTTCAAATTTCAATATGTAGGTTTGAAGTTTGGCACCTTTTACTTTCTCATTTCCTTCATAATTGTTAACAAGTTTATCCCACATTGCTTTGGCAGTATCAAGATGCATCACCTTTACAAACTCAGCTTCAGCAAGCCCATTCAAGATAGCATTCATCCCCTTAGAATTAAAGCTAAACTCTAACTTATCATCCTTGTTGGCTAGCACAACAGGCTTTGTATATCCAGTCTCTACTACATCCCAAACATCAGCACCCAAGGCCATTAAATATGTTCTCATCCTAATCTTCCAGAAGGCAAAATTTGTTCCATAAAATAGAGGGGGCTTAGAGGCTGAAGTCCCTTCATGACTTTTCATGTTTAAGCTTATAGATCTACCTTTAAATAAAAGGAACCCGCTCTGATACCAATTGTTGGAAATACTAAAACAACTGAGAGGGGGGGTGAATCAGTTGTTTGTGAGCTTAAACAATCTTAAGTCTATTAAAAAATTATTAATCTTTCTTCATGTGGTCATCAACCATATACAACATATGGACAGTAAAAGTAAAGACCATCAGTCACACATAAAATACACACAGAGACAGATTTTCACGAGGAAACCCATAAAGGGAGAAAACCTCTTCTTATTCGAAATGATAGGCAGTCTTTTTCAGTTCAATACATCATTTACAATTGAGCACCAACTCAATGTGAGGCTGCTACCTCTATTTTACAAGCTGCAACTTGTTTGAGAGCTACAACTCTCTGGTTTCTCTAGCACCCACTAGAAGGAAGCACCAACTCCCTGAATGTTCCAGCACCAACTAGATGGAAGCACCATCTTCCTGAATGTTCCAGCACCAACTGGATGGAAGCACCAACTTCCAGTTACACAGGCTCCAACCTGTATAACAGAGAACACTTGTTCTCCCTAGCACCACCCTGCCACCCTTGTTTCTCTGGCTACAACCAGATGGAAGCTACAACTTCCTGTGTTCAAGCTCCCACTTGAACCTCTGAGGACAACAGTCCTCCCGAGCACCTCCCAACCACCCTTGTTTATAATAAATAATGAATACACGGACAATTACATAGATAAATCAAATCTTACCATTCTTTCTTTGTATCTGATCTTCAACAAATTGTTCTACAATTCTTTTCTTCTTTTGTTTGTTTAGCAGATTTGCTCTGCATCACCTTTTCTGTCATTCTGCTCTACTTCTTCTCTGTCTGTCATTCTTCTATGCTTGTGCTCTGCATTTCATCTCGCTCTATGCATTTTCTTAATTTCTTGCTATGCCTCTGCTCATTTTCTTTTTCTTACTGTTTACTCATTTTTCCTTCAGAACGACTAACTCACACAGTCTGTTTTCAACTTCTTTTAAACACTCGAACAGACGATTCAACTTCCCATCTCCTTCGGCAAGAACAATGAAAATTGTCCCTGTAACTGAAACGTTAACACATTTACAATCACGAGTCCATTTCACTTAACATATTCGTAACAGAGGAATTAACTGCAAGAAAGAACGGTAACCCTCCGATCACAATCTAGGTTTATCCACACCATTGGATTATCTTTATTATTCTTTCCTTATAAATCAGGTTTTGACACTTTCAGTGTCGAGATGCACATGTACTCGGAACCCCCAATTCTCCGATCCCCGATGTGCTCCTTTCCCGAGCTTTAGCCCCTTCCGGCTACACAATGGTCCATGTGACCAGCTATCACGTGACCACCACCATACCTCTCGTCGGGGTTTTGGGGCTTACGTTGACACTGTGCATATGCCTCTTGCACCCGTGATATGTTGATCCCCGACTTCCTTTGTACTCTTTACACCTGTCCTCCACTAACTCCTGGGTGGCCCGCACGTTATATGCCTTATTGGGAAATCGCATATCACGATTTCGCAATGTCTAATGTTCAATGTTTTTGTCAATACCAAAACCCGATCCCTGAAATTCCATATAGAAAACAGATCAACGATCCAGATTATATCTAGATCTAACGGTGGCTATTATATCGTGATTTCGGGGTTCTTGATGTCAAGTGATTTTGGCATTTCAAAGTCGTGATTCGTGAAACTCCGATGTGGAGTTTGATCAATGGTTCAAGTGCAATCTTGGCTCAACGGCTACGATTGTGTTGCAATATCGCATATAGCGATTTCGGCATTTCTGTTGCATTGTGTTCTTGTCTCCTTGATTTCGCGATCTACGAAACTCCGATACAGAATTGAATCGATGGTCCAGATGCGATCTTTATTCAGCGGCTGTGATTAAATCGTGAAATCGCACATCGTGATTTCAGGGTTCTCGTTTTCAAGAGATTTTGACATTTCAAAGTTTCGATCCCTGATCCCCGATACTCCATGAAGAGAATCAACGGTCCATATCACTTCTAGCTCGACAGCTCAGATTAGATCGCTATTTTGCACATCGCGATTACTCCCATTTCTCCTTGTACTTTAAAGAGTGTGCAGGTTATCCTTGATCCGACGATGGTTGGGTCTTGCACTTGGATCTAACGATCATTGACTCTTCTCCACAACCACAATTGTACTCGCCATCAATGATAAGTATACACTGCCTATTCTTTGTCTATTACATATTTACCAACAGAAACTTCCCTTGAACACTGAGGAACAGTATAAGACTTGGCAGCATAAACATAGAGTGGACAAAACATAATGTAGTGAGTGATGAGGAATTATTTGGATGGGTCAAAAGAGTATAAATAATCATAGGATTGGTTCATTGTGGAGGTTTAATGGATTATCCAAGTCTATGGTAAAAGTGAAAACAAACGTCGTGTTCAAGGGAAACTCCAAGAGCTTCCTGAAAAGATTTCAAGAAACTTGACCCACTTCCTTCATTTTTTTTCCCCCATCCAGATAGATGAGTAGATATTTTTTATTTAACGAGCTCGAGGAGGATAACACATGATCAATATAACTCACCTTTGGTAAGTTCCTCTTCCTTTATTTAATGAACTGGAAGAAGTAAGGGTTTGTCCCCATATGGGTCCTTCAATGTGTAGTTTAGCAAGTCCAGAGAAGAAAAACTTGGTGGTTTTTCAAGTTTAGAGGGTCTGAAAATAACTTAAAGGAGACTCCATGGATGAATTTTTCATAAATTTATTCTCCCACGCCCGAAAAAGGTGTAAAACAATATAGGGGAGAACTCTTATAATCATGCTTTATTAGAGTGTTCCTTTGTCGTAATTAGTCTTGCGAGGCTGAAAGAGAGATAACATATCACTCAAAAGACTCACTTTCAAACCTTTTAATGAGTGTGAAAGGAAGCAAGATCACTCGACAATCTTTTCATGCTTAGAGAGTCTGAAAAGAGCTTAAAGGAGACCCCAAAGAGTTCATTTTTCATATAGATTTTAAGAGTCCGAAAAAGAGATAAAAGTGTACTCGATAACCTATTCTCACGTATTTACGAGCATGAGAAAAAACAAATACTAAGATTAGTAACTTAGTATCATGTATTTACGAGAACGATAAAGAACAAAGACTAAGCTCATTGATGGGTGTTCTATATGCACTAAATCCCTCAATTAAATTGTCAACCCAGGGTAAGTAAAATTAGAGTTGTAGCATTATATGTGCCAAGGCATAAAATCTAGAGGAAGTATAGTCTAAATAAGGAGATGGTCTATCTGAGGGCTAATATACTTAATAAAAGACTATCAATGAGTGAACCCTATCAAGTAACTTAAACTATCTACCCTAAGCAACTTTTAAACAATGGATCTGTGGATTGTTCCTAAAGAAGCAAATGAAAACCCTACTTTGAACAAGTTAACCTATTTAATATAATAAGAAAAAACAAGTCATCTATTTAGTCTATTCAAATTAATGAACAATAGCAACAACAAACTAATCTAATCAATCTATTCAAATTAATGAGCAATTCATAGATGATTTTAGGGGCTAAATTTTGCAAATGGGCTAATTTTCCATGGTTTTTCTCAAAAAACGATTCGCCAATTTCTGTTTTTTCTAAAGATGATTCACCCAAATTTCATAGAATAAAATTATTTTACCTTAAAAATCGCCAAAAATTTATAGAAAGTATACAAAATCCTTATAAATTTGAATATTTTTACAAAACTATCACCAAACATTTTACATTTTAGAAATTAAGTACTAGTAAGATTAGCCCATGTTTCTACATTTTAATATAAATTTCCATCCTTAAAATCATCCATGATGAGCATCAACAAGTAATCAAATAAGAAATCAAATAACTAACCCATTGAAACTTCTTCAACAATTAAACTAATAAGCAATCAAATAACTAACCTATGGAAACTTTTTCAACAAATAAACTAATCAAAACTACTCAACAGGTAACTAATCAAACTATTAAGCAAGTGAACTCTATTCTTAAGATAAAATCTACAATTACTTCTAATCTGCAAATGGAAATATTAACCTATTGAATTAAAAAACATCATGACAATATTCAAAGATTAATCAACAATTACTCGTAATCTGCAATAACAAGAAACCTCAAATATAATGATGATAAGTATGTCTTTTGTGTCTTATGGCATCACGATGGCATCTAACGATTAGTGATAAATCAAGAGGAATAATTTCAATATTAACTTCTATGGAGAAATGGAAAGTATGAATCAGGCAATCTAACGAGTGCTTAGCCATCATAGAATAAATATCAACTATCCTGAAAATCCATGTGATGTTTAAATTTATGCATTAATCATCAACAATAAGAAAACACTATTCTACTTAATTCAAATGCTCTCTTATGCTAATGTAAGCAAATTCACACACTTAGAAACTCGTAACTAAAACTTAACTCAAACTCAAATTTCTAATTCAAGTTACAATTTAAATCTAGAACAGAAATTTCATGAAATAAACTAAACTAATCCTATTCTTAACAATTCAAATTGCATGTTAAAATGCATATAAAAACATAATTTCAAATTCTACTTCTACCTTAACCTACTACAGGAAAATTGATAAGCAAACTAGATAAGAAAACGAAGAATCAAAATCAAAGCTAGCAACTATTCATCCATCAAAACTTTGCCAAAGAAACTATATACTTTGTGTTAATTCAATACTTTGTTTTAATTATTCTAATTCAAACTGTAGAAATTCAAACTAGCATTTAATCACACAACAAGGTTAGTAGCTAATCTTGCAAGTTATTTACTAATTAATTAAAAAGACACAACATATTAACAACTATCCTTCACAAGCGACCTGTAAAAAGGAAATTAAAACAATTAAGCTATGAATAGAAAACACACAACATATGAAATGATAAAAACACATATAACAAAAAATGGAAGAAATGAAAATTGCATAACTCAAATACACAAGCTAACTATCTAACAATTCACCTAGACCACAGGTGGGGCCCCCAACAGGTCTTGGCTACTCCTCAACAGTGAATCACGAGCTAAATCAACATGATTCTAGCATTTAAATTAAAAACACAGTCTTGCACAAGTTTATAAAAATGTCTTGAGTTACACAGCAAAAAACAATTCTATCTTCGCAATTCTCAACCTCTCTGTCTAACCACTACTATGGTATTTATAACAATTACAATTCTAGAGGTTGACCACTGGAATGGTCAACCTCCTCTAAAAAAAACAAATTTCATTAAATACGCTATAACTTATTGTGGCTTCTATAAATCAAATGAGCCACTCAACGCTCAGCGTAACGACTTAATCCAGCATGTCAAGAGATCAGTAGCTAGAGGCCATGAGCATGAACAAAACCCATGTCGTCAATTTTCCCAACACAATTCGTCAATATAACAACCTCCAACTCGCCCATGTTTTTAGTGCTAGATGCAATGTCGGATGTAGTGTTGGATGAAGTACCGGACGTAGTGCCGGATGGAGTACCGGATGGGCTACTAGATGGAAAAATTCCATGTGATTTTTCCCTCTGACACACAGATCGCGCATTAGCTTCTTGTAATCATTAAATTGAGATGGATTAAACTCAAAATCATCAGAAAACATCAATTACACATACCTGGCATAATCTATGATGATTTGCTATGAAATCCTTTAAAAAATATTCAAAATGGTTATTACTACATACATAATATCGGTAAAAAAGGATTCAATCAACATCATTAAATAATGAAATCATGAGCCCAACATTACCCCCACACCTACGATTTTGCAGGTCCCACTGCAAACAAAAATGAATTGCCCCATATGACTAGACTTGTTGAGAAGGATTAACTTTAGAATCTTCTCCCTCTTGTCCTAAATATTTTGTCTTGTGCCTCTTATGATATTTCAATTGTGCTATGAGGTTGCGATTGGTATTGGTCATTTTAACAACCAATCGCTGGAGGGAATTCACCTTTGCTTGTAGTATTGCATTGTCATGGTGAAGATGCTTATCCAAACTCTTCCTCTCTTCCAATTGTTGCAGCAGCTGAAACTTTTCCTATTGTAATTTTTCAATGGCTAGAGTATGATCAGATATCTTAGAGGAGGGCTTGGATCCCTTGAAGGATGTAGAGAGTCTATCAGTTTTGGGATCTGGTGTAGGCATCTGTGAGGTAGGAGTAACAGGGGGTTTATGAGGGAAAATAGGTTCAAATTTTGTCTCTCTATGAGGCTCCAATTCTTCTGCAGACACTTCCCTAAGTCTTTTGTGGGGCTTTCGAGATCGGAGGATACTTGGATAGGATCCGAAGTGGTTGGGGTTTTTTCATAAGGTTTTCCTCTTGTAATTCGGGCACTTTTGCGAAAAGATCCTCCCTTGAATCGGTTAGCTCCTTTTTAATCCACTCCTTCGAGTATCCCTTATCTCCAAAGATATTCTGAAACTCAGGTTTGAAGACCATGTTGTAGCTCACTCGTAGCAACTAGTGGTGTTTAAACCAACAATCTCCAACTCTTGGAATCTTTGTGGCAGAGGAAATTGATTCCTTAGTGACCATGAAGGTGAGAGACCCCATGTGTGCCATCCTTCCATATAAATCAAGGGATAATTTCATAGACACGTCGTCATCATGGCCCTACAATTAAGCCAATAATGGTCCCCACCTTGCCTGAAGGAACACTTCCCTGCACTGTGCGAACTCGGCGATAATAAAGAGGTCAGCATAGGAGGACGGATCATACCGTTTGGGCATGGTGGTAGTGTGGAGAAAGAATAGAGAGTGGAATTCGACAGAGGATGAGTGAAATCAGGCTAAGGATGAGAGCAATTAAGTAGAGGGTGAATGCAATTGAGAAGAGGATGAGATAAATTCATAAATGGGATAACTGTGTGAGCGATCCCTTGATTTTTTAATGTACCCAAAGTTGAAACAATTTCATTCATTGATGAATTCATCACACACGAGTTTCCATGTGTGTTCATGAGTGCATCGATTTTGAATTCAAAGAGCATCTTTTGGGAGGCAATTGTAATGATGAAGGAGTTAGATCAATGTCCAAGTCATAGACTTGGACATTTGATCATAAAAATGTTTAACAATTGTATCATTTAATCTCAATTTCCATTAACTAACTCAAATAAATTCAATTGATTCTTGGTTACCTGAAATCCTGTACATTTACTATATGTATACATCTCGTCTGATCCTTCATATGGTGCATCGTCTGATGCCTCATATGGTCTTTTAAATGGCACCTCATACAACACTCCATATGGCACTCCATATGGTATTCATGTGGGAAATGAAATTTCTTCATCCTGTAATGGATATTTAATCCATAGCACTCAGTCTTAAAATGATTTTGATGGTCACAGTGAATAGGAGCAGAGGTAGGATAAGAGTGTTCTTGTTTTACCATCATGATCAGACAATTCATTCATCTATATTGCATGTTATAAGGCATGTAATATCAACTCTGCAATGAACAATCTATAACAAAAATAAACCAGTTAAGTGGTCTATTAAGGAAATGTACAACAATTTATAACACACAAGAAATATTTAGCATTTCAAAAATAAAATAACTGTTGATGTAATAGCTTGTATCATGAAAACAATACAGAGAAATTTTTACAAAGAATTTACTTCTTCTAGGAAGTGTTATCAGTTGTCAACTCATGAAATCCCTCCCCCACACCTAAGTATTGTGACACCTCAAAATCAAAAATATAGGAAACCAGTCAATTCTCCCAATAGCCGAAGATTTACATCTTGTTAAGTGTAGAGATAAATTTCACATATTGTTCTAACTAGACGGTTAGAATATGGCCCCACCTATAGGATAGAACATACTACATATAGTTAAGAGAGGTAGGTGAGAGATTTTCGAGATAGTCTCAAAGTTAGTAGTTCCCAATGGAAAATTTATGGAGTTCATTGACCTTATCTTAACCATATATACTTCATGTCAAATTTGTCTACAAGTAATGTCGTACATCGGGACAAGTTTTAAATTTCTTATTGTTTTTTGTCAGATTATCATCCTCGCTAGGTAGAATTCCCCACTACTAGCAATCTTGTTTAGTCCTCCGGTGGGTTTACCTAGTCATACCACAGGTCGGTACCCACTGCTAGCAGACCTGTTCAGTATCCTGAGGGGTTAGTTTCTTACACCCTGAAAGATTGGCCCTCCATATTTTAAGATTTTAGTATGATTTCTTTGTGCAAGAAGATGGGCGGGAAACTCTAAAAACAACTTTTTCTCTTTTTTCAATTGCAATGTTATTTATGTTAGAGGATGACTTTCCATTATATATTCCTTAGTCATTGCCCTGATGTAAGGGGTACTTAAGCATAAACATAGAGTGGACCAAAACATAATGTAGCGAGTAATGAGGAATTATTTGAATGGGTGAAAGGAGTAGAAAGAATCATAGGATTGGTTCATTGTGGAGGTTTAATGGATTATCCAAGTCTATGGTAAAAGTGAAAACAAGCACCATGTTCAAGGGAAACTACAAGAGCTGCATGAAAATTTTTCAAGAAACTTGACCCACTTCCTTCAATTTTTTTCCCCCATTCAGATAGATGAGTAGATATTTTTTATTTAATGATCTCGAGAAGGATAACACATGATCGACATAACTCACCTTTGGTAAGTTCCTCTTCCTTTATTTAACGAATTGGAAGAAGTAAGGTTTTGTCCCCATATGGGTCCTTCAATGTGTAGTTTAGCGAGTCCAAAGAAGGAAAACTCGGTGGTTTTTCAAGTTTAGAGAGTCTAAAAAGAACTTAAAGGCGACTCCATGGATGAATTTTTCATAAATTTAGTCTCCCAAGCCCGAAAAAGGTGTAAAACAATATAGGGGAGAACTCTTATAATCATGCTTTATTAGAGTGTTCATTTGTCGTAATTAGTCTCACGAGGCCTAAAGAGAGATAACATATCACTCGAAAGACTCACTTTCAAACCTTTTAATGAGTGTGAAAGGAAGCAAGATCACTTGACAATCTTTTCATGCTTAGAGAGTCTGAAAAGAGCTTAAAGGAGACTCCAAAGAGTTCCTTTTTCGTATAGGTTTTACGAGTCCGAAAAAGAGATTAAAGTGTACTCGGTAACCTATTCTCATGTATTTATGAACATGAGAAAAAAAAAATACTAATATCAGTAACTTGTTATCATGTATTTATTAGCACGAAAAAGAACAAAGACTAAGCTCGTTGATGGGTGTTCTATATGCACTAAATCCCTCAATTAAATTGTCAACCCGGGGTAAGTAAAATTAGAGTTGTAGCATTATATGTGCTAAGGCACAAAATCTAGAGGAAGTATAGTCTAAATAAGGAGATGGTCTATCTGAGGGATAATATACTTAAGAAAAGATTATCAATGAGCAAACCCTATCAAGGAACTTGAACTCTACCCTAAGAAAATTTTAAACAATGGATCCATGGATTGTTCCTAAAGAATCAAATGCAAACCCTACTTTGAACAAGTTAACCTATTTAATCTAATAAGAAAAATAAAGTCATCTATTTAATCTATTCAAATTAATGAACAATAGCAACAACAAACTAATCTAATCAATCTATTCAAATTAATGAGCAATTCATAGATGATTTTAGGGGCTAAATTTCACAAATGGGCTAATTTTCCATGGTTTTTCCCAAAAAAAGATTCGCCAATTTCTATTTTTTCTAAAAATGATTCGCCCAAATTCCATAGAATAAAATTATTTTACCTTAAAAATTGCCAAAAATTTATAGAAAGTATACAAAATCCTTATAAATTTGAATATTTTTACAAAACTATCACCAAACATTTTACATTTTAGAAATTAAGTACTAGTAAGATTAGTCCATGTTTCTACATTTTAATATAATTTTCCATCCTTAAAATCATCCATGATGAGCATCAACAAGTAATCAAATAAGAAATCAAATAACTAACCCATGGAAACTTATTCAACAATTAAACTAATAAGCAATCAAATAACTAACCTATGGAAACTTTTTCAACAAATAAACTAATCAAAACTACTCAACAGGTAACTAATCAAACTATTAAGCAAGTGAACTCTATTCTTAAGATAAAATCTACAATTACTTCTAATCTACAAACGGAAATATTAACCTATTGAATTAAAAACATCATGACAATATTCAAAGATTAATCAACAATTACTATTAATCCACAATAACAAGAAACCTCAAATATAATGATGATGATTATGCCTTTTGTGTCTTATGACATCACAATGGCATCTAACGATTAGTGATAACTCGAGAGGAATAATTTTAATATTAACTTCTATGGAGAAATGGAAAGTATGAATCAGGCAATCTAACGAGAGCTTAGCCATCATAGAAGAAATATCAACTATCCTGAAAATCCATGTGATGTTTAAATTTATGCATTAATCATCAACAACAAGAAAACACTATTCTACTTAATTCAAATGCACTCTTATCCTAATGTCAGCAAATTCACACACTTAGAAACTCGTAACTAAAACTTAACTCAAACTCAAATTTCTATTTCAAGTTACAATTTAAATGTAGAACAGAAATTTCATGAAATAAACTAAACTAATCCTATTCTTAACAATTCAAATTGCATGTTAAAATGTGTATAAAAACATAATTTCAAATTCTACTTCTACCTTAACCTACTACAAGAAAATCAATAAGAAAACTAAATTATCAAACTAGATAAGAAAACGAAGAATCAAAATCAAAGCTAGCAACTATTCATCCATCGAAACTTTGCCAAAGAAACTCTATACTCTGTGTTAATTCAATACTTTGTTTTAACTATTCTATTTCAAACTACAGAAATTCAAACTAGCATTTAATCACACAACAAGGTTAGTAGCTAAGCTTGAAAGTTATTTACTAATTGATTAAGAAGACACAACATATTAACAACTATCCTTCACAAGCAACCTACAAAAAGGAAATTGAAACAAGTAAGCTATGAATAGAAAACACACAACATATGAAATGATAAAAACACATATAACAGAAAATGGAAGAAATGAAAATTACATAACTCAAATACACAAGATAACTATCTAACTAGTCACCTAGACCATTGGTGGCCCCCCCAACAGGTCTTGGCTACTCCTCAATAGTGAACCACGAGCTAAATCAACATGATTCTAGCATTTAAATTAAAAACACAATCTTGCACAAGTTTATAAAAACGTCTTGAGTTACACAGCAAAAACCAATTCTAGCTTCACAATTCTTAACCTCTCTCTTTAACCACTACTGTGGTATTTATAATAGTTACAATTCAAGAGTTCGACCATTGGAAGGGTCAACCTCCTCTAAAAATAACAAATTTCATTAAATATGCTATAACTTCTTGTGGCTTCTATAAATCAAACGAGCCACTCAACGCTCAACATAACAAATAATCCAAGATGTCAAGAGCTCAGTAGCTGGAGGCCACAAGCATGAACAAAATCTATGTCGTCGATTTTCCCAACACAGGCTACCGATATAACAACCTCCAACTCACCCATGTTTTTAGTGTTGGATGCAGTGTCAGACACAGTACTGGATGAAGTACCGGACACAGTGCCGGATGGAGTATCATACAAGCTACTAGATGGAAAAATGCCATATGATTTCTCCTTCTAACACACAAATAGCGCATTAGCTTCTTGTAATCATTAAATCGAGCCGAATTAAACTCAAAATCATCAGATAACAACAATTACACATACCTGGCATAATCTATGATGATTTGCTATGAAATCCTTCAAAACTTCTTCAAAATAGTTATTACTACTTACATAATATCAGTAAAAAAGGATTCAATCAACATCATTAAACATCGAAATCATGAGCCCAACATTACCCCCACACCTAAGATTTTGCAGTTCCCACTGTAAACAAAAATGAATTGCCCCATATGACTAGACTTTTTCAGAAGGATTAGCTTTCGAAGCTTCTCCCTCTTGTTTTGAATATTTTGTCTTGTGCCTCTTATGATGTTTCAATTGTGCTCTAAGGTTGCGATTGGTATTGGTCATTTTAACAACCAATCGTTGGAGGGAATTCACCTTTTCTTGCAGTATTGCATTGTCATGGTGAATATGCTTATCCAAACTCTTCCTCTCTTCCAATTGTTGCAGCAACTGAACATTTTCCTATTGTAATTTTTCAATGGCTAGAGTATGATCAAATATCTCAGAGGAGGGCTTGGATCCCTTGTGTTAGCAATATTTCTTGTCTCAGGATTAGGCGTACCCAGGAAGGAGAAATTGACGGTCAAGGTCTTCCAGAGAATATCAACTAAATCCCGTCAGTCGTTATATCTTGAGGAGTTGTGTAAGGTTTAAGCCCTAGTGTGCAGAGGAGGAGTCCCGGGGGAGGTCATCGGGATATTGGAGCATCGGAGTATCGGAGATCTCGTGCACAAGGAGTTCATGTATTTTGAAACCGTGAACCTCGAAACTCTGATGGGGAGTTGGACTGCGATCACATGGAGCGACGGTCACATTGACCATGAGTTATAGCCAGCAGGGGAAAACGCACAAAGGAGCGCATCAGGGATCGGTATATCGCGAGTCCTGAGGACTTGCACATTTCGACATCAAAAATATGAAACCCCGACAGTGGAGAATAAGGCTATGGTCTTATAGGGAGGCGGTCATGTGGACCAGGCGCAGCCAAAGGGCCAGTACGTGGAAGCGCTCATCGGAGAATCGGGGATCGGGGATTCATGAGGACAGTGGTTGGTGGCAGCGGAAAGTCCGAAACCCCGAAACCCCGATATAGAGTCAGGGATCACCATGGCTAGGAGCAGAGGCTGAGAGGAAAGTTAGAAGGACTTGTGTATTGGGTTTGCACAGTGATTCCCGAAAGGAATCTAAAGAGCCGCTTTGGCTCAGAAGAGGGGATTCAAAACGATCTTGAGAGTAGGAAGGCACGATGATGTCCCAGGTACCGATTCAATGTGGGATAAATCCCAATAGCTTCCAGGAATGAATGAAAGAGAGGGTGGTTGAGGCCTCGCCTCAATCATTAATTGCAAGGCATGGAGGGTCTGACCAGCAGTCTACTCAAGAGGTTCCTATGTACCCATTCTTCCAGAGAATCCAAGCCCGATTTCGCGACCAGCCAGAGGAGGTCTACACACGCTAACTCAAAATTTAAATGGCTCAGCTACTCCCCTTGCTGGAGCCATGCGTAGTTAAGATGGCGTCTTTCATGGGTGCACGATTGTCCTGAGTCTGCATGGGCAGACTGTCAGAAGCCATGCAGATGCAATTATTTAATGCAGCGTCTTGTTTTTGCTGTTGTGGTGGTTTTTGAGTATATGTAGGCATTTTTGCCATTTTTGTAAGCATCGATGGTTGAGTAGAGCTCCCTAATGTAATGTTCTAGAAGCTATTCTAGTTTTCAGATTATGCATCTGCATTTGAGATATCTCATTTATGACATACAGTTTTTCTTGTTCCATCTAGTTTTCGTCTCATGCTTAGAGAGTTCGTGACTGACTGAGTCGTGCGAATTATTACAGTTCTGTTATGATAAATGATTTATCGTTGCATTATTGTATTCTATGGTTTTTGTATTTAAGTGAAAGAAGACCTTGCATTTGGATGCCTTCTTCTACAATCTGTTAGGAACTTGTTGTTTGTAACAGACCTTCACACTGCTTCCATACAAGTCTTCCATCTGTTCACCCTTTACTACACTCACTGTCTGAAGTTTATAAAGACCTCACTCACCCATGCATGCCTGGCCTAGTTTAGAGTTGGAACGATATCATTTTGATTTGGCTTCCATTCGGTCACCCCATCTATAAACAAACTGTGACATAAAAATTGATGGGCGTCGGGCTTTGCTCCTGCAAGCAATCTAGGAGTGACTTCTGAGGCTAGCATTTATAGCACCGTTGTCGGGGACGAAGTTGAAGATTTTCCCTGGGAAGAATGACATTGAGTCTCTGATTCTGAAGGTGCATCAGACATCAGAGCCCTTAAATATTGCTACTATGCACCTGGCGACTCCACTGTGGCGACTCCATTGTCTCTGCATCACTGTTTCGGCTGTGACTACTGTTAGCACACCTAAAAGCTAACCCTAAGGAGATTTCTCGAGAAGGTTTCAGCGGCTACTTTCTCAGCCTGAGGAGCTTCCTAGGGTAACGACACATTAAGATCTGGCCTTTGATGGTGAACAAGGACCAGACACACTTGAAGCTGCGCATCTTTCACCTGGCGACTCCATGATTCAAGGATCGATTGGCGACTCCACTGGTTCGATATGGAGGAAATCCTGGCTCAAAGGTTTGCTTTCTGTGACTTTTTTCAGATAGATGGATTTCCTAATGCACTTCCTGATAGAGGCATCTGGGAAGATTTCCTCCCCGAATTTCATGCAAAGGATTGGGAGGTACCGGCTGAGCATTTACTGGACTTCCACGAGGCTATCCACCGATACAATATCACACATGAGGATATCCAAATTAAGCTCTTCAGGTTTTCCTTGAAGGGAGCTTCTCTTGAATGGTGTCGGTCTCTTCTCGTTGCAAGCATCCGCTCTTTAGCAGGTTTTCATACAGCTTTCAATTCATTTTGCAAAGACTACTATCCAGTTGTTCGCTTGTTTGAAAGTTGTTGTAAAGAGTTTTCTTCACTTCATGAAGCCTTTGTTGGCCTTGAAGATCGTGTCCATGATAAAGCCTTTTATGTGGAGGAAAGCATTTGCCATGAAAAAATAGAGGTGTTGAATGATATCAGTGGTGTTAGCTCGAGGTCGGAAGCATCAGACATCATATCGGATGCGTCTGTTCTTTTATATGTTTCTAAATATCAACATGCCTCCTGTGGAGATTATGAGTTGGTAGAGCAGATGTGGTCCATGATAGTTGGCTCACCTAAGTATCAGGTTGAAGCAGATGTTCCTAGTAGCTCTGCTCATGATGACGAAGACCCTCTTTTTTTAAAAGAAGGGTTAGTTATGGAAGAGGATTCTTCTTTTTTCCCCCAGGGGGTTTCTCACAATATATTTTCACCTGATATTAAAGAGAATAAGATTATGTATGAGCAACCAAAAGCAATGGGTCCCACTGTCCCTGAAACGAATATTTTTGATGGGATCACCATTCTGAAGGAGGATCATAAAGATAAGGGTCAGCCCCTTTTTGATGAATATTATAGTGATGATGAGCTGCAATCTTATCCTACATTCAATCACTATAAACATATTGAAGAGCCAGTCAGCGAGTAGCCACTGCTTGAGATCAATCGGCCTACGTCAGCTGTCCACCCACCTGTGCTTACCATAGATATTCAACCACACATCCACAATTGTGTGGCAAAGGAGGTTTCCTGTCGCCAATTTTCTGGAGTTTGCCACTGGTCCTATGAGCCTGTGAAGGAATACATGGAGTCGCATTTCCTTCATAAATTCGAGCTTCCCTATTTCATCTCAACTCAAGCCTGTAAGGAGGAGTTGAAGAGTGTAATTGTTCTGCTTTCATGGTTACACCATCTGTTGATGATCATTGACAGAAGGAAGGAGCTTCTATCTAGGAAGATTCTTGAATGGCTATGGTGGAAATCTGCTTTCACCTAGCCCCATCTAAAGTGTTTTATTAGTTTAGGATTGTATATAAATAAGCTCCTTTGAGCATGTATCTTTAGTTTGTTACTTTTATTTTTCGGCCTGTATTTTCAGCAGCAGGATGTTTTGAGCATGACTCCATAGCCCAACAGCAAGGCACTGAAGCTACGGAATGAGTTCTTAGAGCATCACAGGGATGACTCTATCCCCCATGGAGCCTAATGTTAGCGATATTTCTTGTCTCGGGATTAGGCATACCTAGAAAGGAGAAATCGATGGTCAGGGTCTTCCAGAGAAGATCGACTAAATCCCGTCAGTCGTTAGATCTCGAGGAGTTGCGTAAGTTTTAAGCCCTAGTGTGCAGAGGAGGAGTCTCAGGGGAGGTCATCGGGATATTGGAGCATCGGAGTATCGGAGATCCCGTGCACAAGGAGTTCGTGTATTTTGAAACCACGAACCTCGAAAATTTGATGGGGAGTTGGACTGCGGTCACATGGAGCGATGGTCACATTGACCAGGAATTATAGCCAGCAGGGGCAAACACACAAAGGAGCGCATTGGGGATCGGTATATCGCGAGTCCTGAGGACTTGCAAATTTCGACATCAAAAATCTGAAACCCCAACAGTGGAGTATAAGGCTACGGTCTTATAGGGAGGCGGTCACGTGGACCAGGCGCAGCCAAAGGGCCAGTACGTGGAAGCACTCATTGGAGAATCGGGGATCGGGGATTCACGAGGACAGTGGTTGGTGCCAGTGGAAATTCCGAAACCTCAAAACCCCGATATAGAGTTAGGGATCACCACGACTAGGAGCAGAGGCCGAGAGGAAAGTCAGAAGGACCTGTGGATTAGGTTGCACAGTGATTCCCGAAAGGAATCTAAAGAGCCGCTTCGGCTCAGAAGAGGGGATTTAAAACGATCCTGAGAGTAGGAAGGCATGGTGATGTCCCAGGTACTGATTTGATGTGGGCTAAATCCCAGTAGCTGCCAGGAATGAATGAAAGAGAGGGTGGTTGAGGCCTCGCCTCAATCATTAATTGCAAGGCATGGAGGGTCTGACCAGCAGTCTGCTTAGGAGGGTCCTGTGTACCCATTCTTCCAGAGAATCCAGGCCCGATTTCATGACCAAATGGAGGAGGTCTACACACGCTAACTCAGCATTTAAATGTCTTAGCTACTCCCCTTGCTGGAGCCATGCGCAGTTAAGATGGCGTCTGTCATGGGCGCACAATCGTCATGAGTCTGCATGGGCAGACTATCAGAAGCCATGCAGACACATTTATTTAATGCAACATCTTGTTTTTGCTGCTGTGGTGGTTTTTGAGTATATGTAGGTGTTTTCGCCATTTTTGTAAGCATCGATGGTTGAGCAGAGCTCCCTACTGTAATGTTCTAGCAGCTATTCTAGTTTTTAGCTTATGCATCTGTATTTGAGATATCTAGTTTATGACAGACAGTTTTTCTTGTTCCATCTAGTTTTCGTCTCATGCTTAGAGAGTTCGTGACTGACTGAGTCGTGCGAATTATTACAGTTATGTTATGATAAATGATTTATCGTTGCATTATTGTATTCTCTGGTTTTTGTATTTAAGTGCAAGAAGACCTTGTGTTTGGATGCCTTCTTCTACAGTCTGTTAGGAACCTGTTGTTTGTAACAGACCTTCGCACTCCTTCCATACAAGTCTTCCATCTGTTCACCCTTTACTACACTCACTGTCTGAAGTTTATAAAGACCTCACTCACCCATGCATGCCCGGCCTAGTTTAGAGTTGGAATGATATCATTTTGAGTTGGCTTCCATTCGGTCACCCCATCTATAAACAAACTGTGACATAAAAACTGATGGGTGTCGGGCTCTGCTCCTGCAAGCAATCCAGGAGTGACTTCCAACGCTAACACCTTGAAGGATGTAGAGAGTCTATCAATTTTGGGATCTGGGGTAGGCATTTGTGAGGTAGGAGTAATAGGGGGTTTATGAGGGGAAACACGTTCAGATTTTGTCTCTCTATGAGGCTCCAATTCTTCTGCAGCCGCTTCCCTAATTATTTTGTGAGAGCTTTCGATATCGAAGGATACTTGGATAGGATCCGAAGTGGTTGGGGTTTTTTCATAAGGTTTTCCTCTTGTAATTCAGACACTTTTTCGAAAAGATCCTCCCTTGAATCGGTGTTAAGAACCAAATATCAATATAGCATAGAAAAACCTCAGAATAAGTACTCAATGCCTTGAAAAGGAGATAATTTCAAATAATAATCCTCTTTGAGGGGGCAACCTCCTTTTACCCCACATAAATGTTCAAGTACAAGATTATTCCAATTGAAAATGTCTCCTTGGTATATATAGGAGACTAGGAGATATAATTACAACTAATGGAACAAATCCGACATAAATAAAATAACATTACTAATGTAATATGTCCCAATTAAGGGGTAATTAGCCAATATTAGTGCTTAACATGCCCCTCCCCTTGAGACAAGTGTTGTATACAACGCTTGAGTAGCTCTGGATTCTTTTGTATAAAAGAATCATCTTCCCAAGTGGAATCTTCAGCCTATAGTTTCCTCCATTTAATGAGATACTCTGAAATGGATCTATTCCTCAGCTGGCGAATTCTTGTGTCAGTGATGGCTTCAGGCTCCA
>JZKD02S2346755.1:70747-80963 GCA_000966675.3 Picea glauca
TTTGGCTAATTTATAGTGAATGAAATTATGAGTACTGCCAGAATCAATTAGGACTATTACCTTTTTATTTTTGATGTATCCTTCAATCTTGAGTGTTTGAGGAGTGTTAATTCTATCCAATGCATTACACAATATCGTGGGAGTCAACTCTTTAGATGAAATTGCTGCTGCGTTTTCATCTTGAGATGGTTCTTGTTTTTGTTCCTTCCTCTTCACAATCTATGTAGAATATTTTTTTCTCACCACACTTATGTCCCTTACTGTACTTGTTGTCACAATTAAAGCATAAACCTTTTTCTTTTCTTTCCTCCAATTGTTGAGGTGTCAACCTTGTAAGTTGAGGTTTTTTAGATGAAGTAGCATTGTTATCTCTATAGATGTTAGGATTGGTCCTTCTAGTAGCCATAGCCATATTTTTACTTTCAACATTTCTTGCCACCTTAAATGGATTCTCCAATGATTTGGGTTCCTAAAAGCGAACCTCATGTTGAATGTTATCCTTTAAAGTTCCTACGAATACATCAATCAAGTGTTCATATGGAATATTTGTTACCTTTATATTCAATCTTTGTAAGTTCTCAATGTGCTCGATAATTGAACCCTTTTGCTTGAGATTTGTCAATTGGCTAAAGAAGGTATTGCCCCATGTATCCTCATAGTGTGATATCATTTCTTCCATGAAAATTGTCCAAGTGATGAGTGATTTGCGATAAAAAATCTATCAATACCATACAAATTGATTGGGTTCTAAATATAAAGAAGCAATTTGTACCTTTTGTATATGTGGCACATTATGTAGATCAAAGAATTGATCCATCTAAAGTATACATGTGATTGGGTCCTTGCCATCAAACTTCCTCACATCGATCTTAGGAACATGGTTGGTATTCAACCCAAAGTTGGAGTTTTTCGATTCATGATTCACCTTCCTTATGTCTTCATCATGAATTTCATGGGATGCATTTTCACTTTCAAGTATCTTCTCTGTTACGAAATTTTTCAATACTTCCATGATCTCCTCTTTTAAACCATCCATCTTTGCCTCCAACTTAGCTTCCATCTCTTGTAGTTCATATTTTGTAAATCATTTATGTCCCTATGCATTTCTTCACCTTCATCAAGAGTCCAAGTAGGATTGTCTAGAGGCTTATTTGGTGTAGAAGTTCCCTTTTTGGGTGGCATGTTGGCCAAGTATCACTTTTGAACCTTGATTTTGAGGTGGTTCTGCTAGACAATATTTCTTCTGTTGTATCTCCCAAGTTTCAGCCCTTCTAGGTATGAAACTTTCTTTTATGTAGTTCTTTGATATTTCTTCTCTGCAATTCCACAGGTCTGATCACAATTGGATGTGCCAAGTGGAATTTACGGTAACTTCCCCACAACTTGCTGATTTTTGGCCTTTCCATGAGATCTCACTTGTATGGTGTGCCCCACACAAAATAATTGATATAAAATTCTAAAACTCAAACCAAAAATACTACAAATTGTCCACTATCCAATGAAACTAGTCCCACTCAATTTGGATACTCTAGGAAGAATTTATGATTGTTTTACCTAGAACACCTTATTGGTACTAGTCAATAGGACTAGTCAAATACCCTATCTTCCACAAGGTGTATCTAAAAATTTAAGATCAACCAGAAGCTAAACGTTTTACCAAAGATTCCTTACTAATCTATGTGAATATTCTCCTTAGTTCAGGGTCTGAAACGTTACATAAAAAGGTTTATAGGGAAAATTCCGCAATGACTCAGTTCAGGATGATTCCAGAATCCTATCTTGTATAGGTTGTATCTATGAAAGTATAAGGCCTCAGGAGATGAAATTTTAAACCAACGTACCTTGATCTGTCTATTAAATATCTTCCAAGTCATTCATTTTGAAACGTTGTAGAAAACAAGTTATAGTGAAAATTCCAAGGTGTCTCAGATGTAGCAGCGAAACCTCAAGACCTTGAGCTCTGATACCATATGTTAAGAACCAAATATCAATATAGCATAGAAAAACCTCAGAATAAGTACTCAACGCCTTGAAAAAGAGATAATCTCAGATAATAAGCCTCTTCGAGGGGGCAACCTCCTTTTACCCCACATAAATTTTCAAGTACAAGATGATTCCAAATGAAAATGTCTCCTTGGTATATATAGGAGACTAGGAGGTATAAATAAAACTAATGGAATAAATCCGACATAAATAAAATTACATTACTAATTTAATATGCCCCAATTAAGGGGTAACGAGCCAATATTAGGGATTAACAATCGGTTATCTCCTCTCCTATTTGTGGGGACTACAGGGAAGTCTTGTTGAATTAACTCTTGTAACTTTTTGGGTGCAGGATAAATATATGTTGAAGGCATTGGGGAGTTATCAATAGGATTCTTAGTCTTGTTACCTAATGAGGCTGCAGGGGCATCAACAAGATTTTTGGTCTTTTGTTCCGGTAAAGGGATAGATTGAGTAGGAGGGTTTGGAGTCTTTAGAGAATGGGGTTTGGATGGAGCAATAGTCCCTAGATCAAGTGTTTTCTTACTAATATTGATTGTAAGATGAGGGTTTAAAAATTGGTAAATGAACTCATCCCATGTTTTCCCTTGGTTTTCCAACTCGGCTAACACGAGTATTTTGAAGAGGCCATGGTGGAATAGGATTTTATGGGGATTGGTTATATTCTTTCGTACTTGGGAAGACATATTCTCAAGACTTTTTAAGAAGTAAAAAGGGGAATTCAATGTCTTATTGAACTAAAAATGAGCTAATAATCTAAAGTGGCGGGATTTAAAAATGGAATATCTACCTTCACAAGTTATCATTCTGGTGATGATTATCAGATGGTTAATTAGCTCCTCTTTAATCCACTCCTTGGAGTATCCCTTACCTCCAGAGATATTCTGAAACTCAGGTTTGAAGACCATGTTGTAGCTCACTCATGGCAACTGGTGGTGTTTAAACCAACAATATCCAACTCTTGGAATCTTTGTGGCTGAGGTAATTGATTTCTTAGTGACCACGAAGGTGAGATACCCCACGTGTGCCATCCTTACATATAATTCAAGGGATAATTGCATAGACACATCATCATCGTGGCCCTGCAAATGAGCCAAGAACGGTCCCCACCCTGCGTGAAGGAACACTTCCCTGCACTGTGCGAACTCGGCGGTAGAAAATAGGTCAGGATAGGAGGACGAATCATACCGTTTTGGCATGGTGGAAGTGTGGAGAAAGAATAGAGGGTGGAATTCTATGGAGGATGAGTGAAATCAGGCTAAGGATGAGCGCGATTAAGAAGAGGGTGAATGCAATTAACAAGAGGATGAGAGAAATGCATAAATGGGATAACAGTTTGAGTGATCTCTTCATTTTTTAATGTACCCAAAGTTGAAATGATTTCATTCATTGATAAATTCATCACACACAAGTTTCCATGTGTGATCATGAGTGTGTTGATTTCGAATTCAAAGAGCATCTTTTGGGGGGAAATTGTAATGATGGAGGAGTTAGATCAATGTCCAACTCTTAGACTTGGACATTTGATCATAAAAATGTTTAAGAATTGTATCATTTAATCTCAGTTTCCATTAACTAACTCAAATAAATTCAATTGATTCTTGGTTACCTAAAATCGTGGACATTTATTGTGTGTATACATCTCGTCTGATCCTTCATATGGTGTGTCGTCCAATGCCTCATATGGTATTTTAAATGGAACCTCATAAAACACTCCATATGGTATTCATGTGCAAAATGAAATTTGTTCATCCTGTAATGGATGTTTTATCCATAGCACTCAGTGTTAAAACGATTTTAACAGTCACAGTGAATAGGAGAAGAGGCAGGATAAGAGTGTTCTTGTTTTACCATCGTGCTCACACAATTCATTCCTCTATCTTGCATGTTATAAGGCATGTAACCTCAAATCTGTAATGAACAATCTGTAACGAAAATAAACCGATTAAGTGGTCTGTTAAGGAAATGTACAATAGTTTATAACACACAAGAAATATTTAGCATTTCAAAAATAAAATAACTGTTGATGTAATAGCTTGTATAATGAAAGCAATAAAGAGAATTTTTTACAAAGATTTTACTTCTTCTAGGCAATGTTGTCATTTGTCAACTCATGAAATCCCTCCCCAACACCTAAGTATTTTGACACCTCACAAAAAAAATATAGGAAACCAGTCAATTCTCCCAATAGCCAAAGATTTACAGCTTGTTAAGTGTAGAGATAAATTTCACATATCGATCTGACGAGATGGTTAGAATATGGCCCCACCTATAAGATAGAACATCCTACATATGGTTAAGAAGAGGTAGGCAAGAGAGTTTTGAGATAGTCTCAAAGTTAGTTCCCAATGGAAATTTTATGGAGTTCATTAACCTTCTCTTAACCATACATGATTTGTGTCAAATTTGTCTATAAGTAATGTCATACATCGGGACAATTTTTAAATTTCTTATTATTTTTTATCAGATTATCATCCTCGTTAGGTATAATTCCCCACTACCAGCAAGCATGTTCAGTACTCCGACGGGTTTACCTAGTCATCCCATGGGCCGATACCCACTACCAGCAGACCTGTTCAGTATCCCAACGGGTTAGCTTCTTACACCCTTAGAGACTGACCCTCCATATTTTAAGATTTTAGTATAAGATTTTTTTGTGCAAGAAGATGGGGGGGTAGCTCTGAAAACAACTTTTTCTCTTTTTTCAATTGGGATGTTATTTATGTTAGAGGATGAATTTCCATTATATATTTCTTAGTGATTCTCCTAATGTAAGGGGTACTTATGTGGATGTAGCCTATCTAAAGATATGATATAATCAAACATTTTTAGTGTGTAGTGGATGGTACCAATAGGAAATAACATAAAGGTATCTTTAGGCTCAACTCACTTTCTTCCCTTTTTTTTATGTTTCCATGGCTAACTGCTAATCAGACCTCCTTGTTACTCTTTAATAAAGATACTTTACTCACTTACTCAAGGTTCTTGGGGAAACTGTATGAGTGACCTCTAAGCTTGATGGTTACAGTATCACTTCCTTATATAATGGTGAAGGTTCAAGAGTAGCTGCTAAAAAATAAGATGAAAATATTTGCAAAAATATGGCTAATTACAGTAAGTCATTATTCAATTGATCCTTGACAGAAAACAAGGTTCAAGTATAGTAATATTTTGAAGAAAAATCCTTCCTTTAAATCTCCTTGAAACTGTCTATTCCTGGTGAAATAAATACCTACAAAAATATCTAGAATTGTCTATCAACAAAATTCAAAATTATTTACATATGTACAGTCGGAAATTCAGAAAACATTCAAGAAAAAGAGGGGACTTCCCCATATACTAAGGCCAATGCCTTGTCAGTTAACATGACCTATATAAAATCTTCTTTGGAAATGGGCATGTGATAAAGTTTGAGTCGGTGTCTATTTACTACAAAGGAGCTTGTCCATCGTCAATTGTTTTGATTTTCATATCTCCATTTTCATATACGGTGACTACCTCGTAAGGACCCAACCACTGAGTGGTGAGTTTTCCTTTGGAATTTTTAAATTGGGAGTCAAAAAACAAATCCCAATCACCAGGTTGGAAGTGTTTCTTCTTAATAAACTTGTCATGCCACTTGCTCCTATGGTTTTGGACTAATATTGTTCGTTGGATAGCATCTTGCCTGATCTCATCCAACTCATTTAATTGTAGGGATATTTGTTTTTGAGTGTTACACATCAAAATTACTCACTTCGATAGTGTCGCAAGTGTCGTCATTACAAGTGTCACAAGTGTCGCAAATGTCAAAAAAAGCATATTGCCATAATTCATATGCCGTGCTTATAATGACATCAGAAGGACACTTGAAACACCTCAAACATTTTATTTGGAAGAAGAGGAATGGGTTAACAAGGTTATGAACCTCTTTCCATTTGAAAGAACCACTAAAAATTGAGTTTCAAAGGAGAACGCTCCCCTATACCACTGTTAGGAGTGTTGGCGCTCCCCTATACACTCTTAGTGAGCGTTATAACGCTTTGTCTGCCCTTTTTGAGGAGTGTTGCTACTGTTAGGAGTGTTGGCACCCCTCTATGCATTGGTAGGGAGTGTTATAACGCTCTGATGCCCCTTTTGGGGGAGCACTACCTATTCTGGGCGAAAATTAGTTTGTTGAGAAGAATGAGAAAAAGATCTCTTCAATCTCTAAAGGCAGTTGGATTTGAATCCTTGGTCAATCCATGATCTTAGGGAAGATCCCTAACTGAAGGAGGAAAATCCTCAACTTACCCCAAAGATATATCAAGTGTTTGGGCCTCTCTAAACCTATATAAGCAGGCCCTCTCATGGTGAAAAGGGGGAATGATTGGAGGCATGAAACCTATGATCTCATAGGAAACACACAGTGAAGTGGAGGGAGAAAGTATTGTGAAGCATCCAACCTATGGTCTCATGAAGAAGGTGTCTTTCAGAACATCAGCATTCAATGTGTGGACTTTTTGAGCAAGGGTTCAGATGAGGAAGACTTGACGAAGCTGCTACACTCGCATCTATGGCTATAAGCATTCTTCATTGTTGTTCTCATTAATATAATATGCTTGGCCTGTTTCTTTCAATTCTATGTTTGATCTCACATGAATTCATCTCTAATAGATCTATTAGATATGAATTCATGTGAGATCAAACACAGAATTGAAAGAAATAGACCAAGCATATTATATTAATGAGAACAACAATGAATATGCTTATAGCCATAGATGTGAGTGTAGCAGCTCCGTCAAGTCTTCCTCATTCGAACCCTTGCTCAAAAAGTCCACACACTGAATGTTGATGTTCTGAAAGACACCTTCTTCATGAGACCATAGGTTGGATGCTTCACAATACTTTCTCCCTCCACTTCGTTGTGTGTTTCCTATGAGATCATAGGTTTCATGCCTCCAATCATTCCCCCTTTTCACCATGAGAGGGCCTGCTTATATAGGTTTAGAGAGGCCCAACCACTTGAGATATCTTTGGGGTAAGTTGAGGATTTTCCTCCTTTAGTTAGGGATCTTCCCTAAGATCATGGATTGAACAAGGATTTGAATCCAACATATTATATGTTGTATGTTTGTCAGAAAAATGGCCACCACAGGGTCCATCATGAAAACTTCGTAGGATTTTTGGTATCTCATCTTCTCGGACACATCTACGAATAATCAAGTCTGGACCAGTATGAAAAAGGTCATGACCAACCCAAGAGTAATTGGCACTTTGCATAATAATTCTACGTTTTTCATGAGGTGACAAATGAGACGGTACATTCCTAGTAGCCAAATAGTTTTCCATATCCACAAAGCACGAGGTATTTATAGAGAGGGAAAAAGGGTGCTCATCTAGGAAACTATCATCAATGGGAATATCATCATCCTCATTTTTTATGCGTGAAAGAAAATCAGTTACCAAATTATCCTTTCCAGGTCGGTCAAGAATGGTGATATTGAACTCTTGCAATAGCAAGAGCCACCTAGTCACTCATCCATTAGTTATGGGTTTATTCATGAGAAATCTAATGGAAGAATGATCTATGTGTACAAATACTCTGTAACCTATGATGTAGTGGCGAAAATTATTGATAGCATGAACTACTTCCAAGAATTCCTTCTCGGTAACTATATAGTTTAACTTGACAGGGGACAAGTTATTGTTCACAAAATAAATGGCATAGGGTTGCTTGTCTTCTTTCTTCTCTAATACTCCTCCTATTGCAGTGTCGAAGGCATGAGTGGATATATGAAATGGGAGATCCCAATTAGACCCTCTAAGAACTGGTGCCACATAAAACTTTGCTTTCAGGGTTTCAAAGGAAGTTTGACACTGCTCAGTCCAAAGAAAATCAACATACTTTATTAACAATCCAAACATGGGTGCAACAATCTTTGTGAAATTTTCAATAAACCATTGGTAGTATCTGAAATGTCCAAGAAATATTCTCACTTATTTTTGAGTCTTGGGGGGTGGAATTTTGATGATGAACTCAATATTTTCATGGTAGACTTTAATCCCTTCAAATGAGATGTGATGTCCTTAAGTCAATAATATTTTACATTTTTCATGACTTAAATATAGTTTCATTTATTGGCATCTGATGACAACTTTTTCTAAGTTATCTAAGGCTTCCTGGTAAGTATTTCCATATACTGTGAAGTCATCTATGTATACCTCCACACAATCATGAATAAGATCAGCAAATATCCCTATTACTGCCCGTTGAAATGTGGCAAGAGCATTACACAATCCAAATGGTAATACCCTATAGGAATAGGTTCCCCAAGGACAAGTAAAGGTAGCCTTGTCTTGATCATCGGGTGCTATGATAATTTCATTGTACCAACTATATCCATCTAAAAAGGAAAAATATTTCTTTCCAAATAGGGTATCCAAAACTTGGTCAATGAAAGGAAGGGGAAAATAATCCTTTAGAGTGGCCTTGTTAATATCCCAGAAATCAAAACAAATTCTCCATTTCCCAGTCACTTTCTTTGTAACCACTAAAAGCGGGGATACCCATTTACTGTCAGAGATGGGATGAATAAATCCAAAATTTAATAGCTTTTGGATCTCCTCTTTTACTATATCCTTGAGTGTTGGGTTCATCTTTCTCTACGGTTTCCTAATAGGTGTTATTTCCCCCTGGGTATATATGCGATGAATGCATGTGTCAGGGTGTATACCCTTCATGTCAGTGTATTCCCAGGCGAATTCCCCTGATTATTTTTTAAGGATACTCACTAACTGTTTTTTTTGGTCTGCATTTAGTCTGTATTTTATATGTATAAATATCCCCAGACTTATCTCGTAGGGCATGGTAAAATATGTCAGATATGAAACCGATGGGTCCAATTGTTCCCAAAATTCTTCACCAAACATGTATTCAAATTGGGGAAAAGATTGTGGAAAATCAACACACGTGATAGCAGAAATAAACTGGTTTATCACATTTTCTATTGTGTTCTCCTGAAGAGCCCAGGAATTATCACTTGGAAACACGGGTTCTTCCTAGTCTTTATTCTCATATGGACATTCAAGCCACAATAGATTCTCCATAATAGGTTTGGATGGTGGATATATGGTGAGATTTTGGATAGAGAGTCCATTTCAGATGGTCATTTGTCCCTCCCTACAACTGATAAATGCATTGGTTGTGTATAACCAAAGTCTTCCCAAAATAACAGGATGGCCTTTGGTAGGATCCTTTGAGTGGATGATCGTCTCAACCATGACTAGTTTTGGATTAGTCAACAACCCCAACTTGAAATAATCATAAATTTGTACTTGTAATTAATAAATATATGAAACTGATACACAATGTTCTTCAGTGTGTTTGATACAATTCCTCCAAGTGGCACTACTTGTAACCTCTCATAAAGGCGTTATAGAAAAAATGGCATACCTTGCTTAATTCTGGCTTATTCCAGAGAGTGACCTTGTAGAGCATGGACCGCATAAAATATTCATTGAATTGATCTAAAACTATTATGAAGAATAATATAGACTGTACCCTAACCAACACAATTTGTTTCACTGAATTTGGATCTGTTATGAATAAGTTATGACGTTTTTACCCGAAACACTTGTTTTTGACTAGTTTCAAGACTAGCCACAAACCCTATTTTCCACGAAGTGTAACTCAAACATTACAATGACCCACAAGATGAATTTTTTACCACAGATACTTGGATATGTTTTCTCAATTTAATATAAATTTCACAGTCTGAATCATTATATAAAAAAAATCTATAACGAAAATGGTGAGATGACTTGTAAATAACTAACCTTAGAAAGCACCATCAAAAGAATTTATCCTTCCTTTCATTTTGGCCTTCTTTTCTTCACCTTTCCTCAGAATTTTGGATTAGATATCCTTGGTTACCTCAGACACATATATATATTAAATATTCTCAAGTGTAATTAAAATGAGAGAGCCTTGCCTCTTATTTATACTCTCCAAGTAGCTTTCTTAAAAACATCTTCTAGGTCACTTGGCCCCACTTTTCGTATTTTAGGGTTAACCCACTTCTAATTTCTCCATTAAATTTATTATTTAAATAATTAATTTTGTATTTACTTTGAATTATATTACACTCATCACTTCACTTTATTATTTACCTTTTAAAATCCCTTAACCCACTTTGACTACTTTGACCTTTTGGGGCTTCTAGATGACATGTGAGGGTCCTCCAACTTC
>JZKD02S2346755.1:89215-102909 GCA_000966675.3 Picea glauca
AGTCTTTCACTCTGTATTTTTACAGTCTCTGTACATTTCTTTCATTAATAGAAATCATGTATTACTATATATCTATGTTTATGGTTTCATCTCTAATACATTTTTGTTATATTATTGAATATCTGCGATATCTCTATGCATTTCCTTATTATATCTCCACTCTCATTTCGTGCCGAAAATAATCCGGATCAATATCAGATGCTGAAATAAATATAGAGACAAAAGTAAAGACACCAAGTCAATAATCAAAACATATGAGACATAAAGAAATCTTTTATTTCATTCCAATTCATCCAATAATCGTTCTCTTTACAAAATTTCCTGAGGAAGTTTTGGACCAAAGTCAAACTTAGACGTCCTCGATGAAACATACAAAAGGACTTCTAACAGAAAATAAAAAAACTGAACTTTAAAAGATGGATCAGCTTGCCATAGATTGTTGCCCACTCAACTCTACATAATAGCCTTTGTCAGTCATGAAATCTAATTCACAAACAGACAAGTCTACACAGACTATCAAAGATAGACCAACACCTATGAAAAGAAAATGTCTGAATGATGTAATTCAACTCTGAATCGTGTTGTCTACAAGAGGACCTTGCTATCATAAAAAATAATTAGGGTTCTAATGAATTAAGGAATGAATGAAAACTAAATTATCTCAACAAAAACTCAAGAGCAAACCTTAGTATGCTTCTCCTTCTATTCTCCCCTTGTTCCTCCCTTTCCTTTTTCTGTTAAGCAAATAGAATTGGTTGAATTATTTGAACTACTTATTTAGTTAAGTTAACTAAAACTCAACCAACTTTTTAGTTAGGGGGAAAAGTAATAAATCATAATAAGGGTTTTTTAATAAATAATAACTAGTAGGTGGGACCCCTTGTAACTCCCTTTAGCTTTTAACAATCATAACACAACTAGTTAATTAAACAAAACATCCCTCCTTGTGACTCCCATCATCACATTCATATTTGACTATTTATCTCAATGATAATTGAAATTCTTTCCAAAATATATTACCCATATATCCAAAAATAGTGTGTTGTCCAAAATTTCAGAAGTCATCTACTCTCAACAATTAATAAATAAATAAAACTTAAAATCCATATTTCCCACTCCGTGAGGCAATCTTTCCCTTGTTGTTGCGGTCACCTTTTGATCTCTCTAAATTTTCCTTAGGTTGTGCGAAGCCTTTAGGCCTAATCTCGTTGATCGCATGAGAGTAATCATCTCTCAAATGCATGCAGGAGGACATAGATTTATCAGATTCATTTGGGGGTGAGAAAGGGGCAACAGTGGCTTTTCCTTTGTCAAGGGCATGGTGGGCCTCAGTTTTCAACCTTTTTCTTGCATGCGAAGACTAAACTAGTGAATGGACAGGAGCATATTGGACAATTTGATTGATAGGTGGGGGAGCAGGTAAGGACAAGTTAGGCCAACCACGATGTTGGGAGACTATCAGGTGGACAATCTCTTTCCATCCATTGTTCTCAAGAACTTCAGGCTGTAGTGATACATGAGGAGGCACGAGGATACCAGGGACCTGTGGGGCTTGGAAGGGAGGCCTTTCGGGTCTAGGTTAGACCACTCCTTTCCCAATCCAGTTAAAAAAATTAGCTTGAAATAGCTTGCCTAAATCTTGCGAGTCTGCATCAAAGTGTATAGATAATCTTGGCCTTCTAGGGCCCCTGTTCCAATTACCTCTTCCATGGATACCTCTACTAAAAAATCCCATTCCTGTATGTATAATTGATTAGCAAATAGTTTCTTTAACAGCCATACATGACAACTCTTTTAAAATATGAAATAAAATTTGGCTCAGCAACATATTAGACTCATGAAATCCAATCCATACAAATTGTTTAATAGTTTTCAATGAGCAGTAAGTGAAAAAAGGTTATGGGATATTCGAGGGGTTGTATTGAGCAAAAAATGTTAAAATGAGGGGGGAAAGATCATGATTACTGCTCACAGACAACAAACAATCAATTGTAATGTAAAACAAAGAATATATCATTGTACTCCATCCCTATGATCTTAAACTATCATAATACAGAGTTTCCCTTGACTATAATTAAATTTTAGGAACATGGAGTGGATAATGAATATGGGAAGGAGAGGGGATTGCAATGCGCGAAAAATGAAATAATGGTAGGGAAAAGAGTGAATATTGTTCGTAAAATCAATTAAGTAATCCATGAAACAATTTTGTATTTGATGCAAACGATCCAACACCAACTAAATAGTTAATGTGATCAATTAAACAATTATTGTGTCTTAATACTTGGTTACTGCCCACATTTAGATCTTTAACACTTTTAATTAATACAATGTCCCCATACTCAAAATCAATATGCCTTTCAAACATCCTGTATAAAGAATTATGTTTCCTCATGTTTCTTCCATTTAATATTCAAAACAAAATCCCAATGAACACAACGTTGTTTGTTTCAACTTTTTTCAACATCAAAACATTAACCACTATCCATAAATTAATTCCTCAAATCAAACACAGACACAAGCTCTTTTAAAACATGCCAAATTCCATTCCTTAAACCAATTTAACAATTAAATTACAATGAAACCATACTACTAAAAACCCCGTGCCCATCTCTGATGGTGCAATAAAATGATACGATGCACAATATACATAAAGCATACACAGTGGACAACCAAGCCACAATCCTCAATACTTCAAATTTCAATAATCTTGATTGGGCAATTAAAACACACAGTAACAATGACCATCATTTCAATTTATAACATGTTGTAGGAAACATACAGAACAACACATAACGCAAAGAAGAATTTATGTGAATGTACATATCTAATTACTCCCAATAAAACCATAAAACTGTTGGGAAAATAACTGAGGGGGGGTGGGTGAATCAATTATATATATAAGCTTGAAAATTTTCTTGTTCTTTTCTAAATCTTTCTAGATTATTATTTAATGTGTTGCTGATAAATTAGCATGCATAGATATACAATATTTGATCAATCACACAGAATACACAGAGACACTAATTTTCACAAGGAAACCCATAAAGGGAGAAAACATCTTCTTCTTAGGATGTCAGTCAAGATCCAACTTTCATGTACATCACATTCTTTGAGCACCAACTCAAATATGAAAATACAACCTCTAATAACAAGCTACAACTTGTAGAGAGCACCAACTCTCAGATTTCTCTAGCACCAACTAGATTGAACCACCAACTCCCAGGTTTCTCTAGAACCAACCAGATGGAAGCACCAACTCCCAGTATTCAAGCACCAACTTGAATAACCGATTATCTTCTTGATTCAAAGGTCCTCTCTTTCAGCCGTGTTTATACCCCATGAAGTATTTACACCCCAGAAGTATGTACACTCTTCCACGTGGGGGAGTGCAGAGGGGGGGTACCCCCTCTTCGGGGCCCGAGGGGAGCTATCCCCCCAGTTGGGAGGTCTAGGGGAAAGTGGGCCCCCAGCGGGGGTTTGAGGGTAGCGTCCCCCGATGGAGGTTTGGGGGAGAATCCCCCGAAGGAAAAATTGCCTTGTAAAAGTATATTGTAATTTCATTGTAAATCTGGACCATTCATTATAAGGTCGCAGATCTAACGGTAGAAATTATGTTAAGGTTTTTTCCCTATAAGGCAACCCTCTTTTATGAGAAAAATGTATTGCAGCTATGTTTGATGGCAAATATTGTATTCTGAGAGAGGAGACTGTGAGAGAAAGAAGAGGAAGTTACAGCGGGTTTTGTTGTAGGTTGTATCCCTTTATTTGCTAGATAATAATAAAGGAGGGACCTGGCAATTTCTCTGGTGGACATATCCCACACTGGGTGAACCATGTAAATATATGTCTCTCTTTTATTGTGTATCTTCTGTGTTTTGTTTCCACATTTGTTTTATTTTATTGCTCCAAGGTCCTATTTTTTCTAACATTGAGGACCACAGTCCTCCCTAGCACCACCCTACCACCCTGATTGAATCTTACAAAACTTACTTACTTGATCTATCTCTGATATGATCTATTAAAACGTTGAGTCTCCTCTGCCTTCTTCAGCTTCTATGCCCTTTTCCACTTCTGCATCTTTCTATGTTTTATGCTCTGTGCACCTTTTGCATGATATATGTTGTGCCTCTTCTATAATATTCAAATCCTACAAACAACCTTCTTCTACCCACATGAACAACTAACCCGAAAAAATGCACCTTTCTTCTCTGATCAACATCTTTTTATCGTGCCAAGACCTCTACCACATCATGCATGCAACTCTTCACCTTCTCTGGAAGTTATCCACAGTATGTTCATCATCAGTGGTCGTTATACTGATATTATTTTTCTTCTCTTCCAGTACGACCCTTCATCTTCTCTATCACAGTTGAGTTTATCTAACAATTAATGGAGGTCTCTTCTGACAGTTACATGAGTTCCTCGTGAAGAATCTCCTTGTGAACTTCACCTGCGCGAACTAGCACCGCGTGCAAGTTCCTCTTCACATGTCCACAAGATGTGACCACATGCTAACCAAAAAGGCGCTTTGTGACTTTGTGTTTCACTATCTCATGAGTTATCTCTCCTCCATTCTTCAAAGTTCGAGCTCTTGAACTCCAAACTAAGTCGGTCCAGATCAACGGTCCACAACCCTCAGTGATCTGATGGCCCAGATCTCTCCTTCTTGAATTAGGACTTCGATACTTCACATTTTGGGACTTTGGAAATTAGCTCGCCCCTTTCTTCCAAAACTCAAACCCCAGATATACGCTTGCCAAATCAATGTTCCAGATATCTCCGTGATCCAATGGTCGAGATATCCTCTTTGCACTTCAAGACTTCATGACTTGCGATATCGGAAGTTAGATCACTTCCTTTCTTTGATTCCCAAACTTGCACTTGCATAAGATCAATGGTCCAGATCTCTCCATGATCAAATGGTTGAGATCAATTTTGTGAACTTGGACTTCGTGAGTTCCTATCTTGTGCATCACTCCTACTTCTAGATTTCTCGATTTGTGAATTAGGGAAGCATTGATCTCTCGCCATGTTTCCTTCCCAACACCAACGGCTAGGATTTCCTTCATGATTTTGAACTTCGTGAGTTTCCACTCATCTCATTGCAAATATTTCAAAGTTTGAATCCTTGAACTCTCAGATATGCATCCACCTATCCCCCTCGATGATGGATGGTTCCAATAGACCTCGAAACTTCGGGACTTTGTGAGTCTACTTCTCCTATGCACTCTAAAGGAATTAAGGCATGTGCACTTACCTCTATATCCAACGATGGTTGGTCCATGCACTCAGATATAACGCCTGGGATCTTTTCTCCTCCTCTGTATGCTCATTCCTCCTGTCTGGACTCTGATCCAACGGTCCAGATTCTTCACAGTGCTCGATCCGACGACCACTGTCACTTCTCCTCCTGATATTATGATCTCTTCTGACTTAGAATATTTTCTAAGTATTCAAAGGTTTCATCCTCCGACCCTTCTTCTACGAGATTGGTTGAAGGGTCTCATCTTCTCTTTTCTTCTTGATCTCTATCTTCATAAAAGAGGACTTCTTCTAGTGCTCTCATCATTGCTTTCCTATCTTCCATCATCATTGTTGTTCTTGCCATCAATGAAAAGTACACTCTTCCTATAAACATGCCAACAAAAACAATGTTGAGTTATCAATCCAACTGTTACAACACAAGGAGGCAGTGACTATATGCCCATTATCATTCCCTTTTACAATTTCTCTAATCAACCAATTAAACCATGCTGAGTTATCGATTCAATTGTCATAATAAAAGAATGCAATGACTATATACAAATAATCATTTCTGATTATAAATGTGTAATCAACTCTATCAACAGAGACAAGCCAATAATCAAAACCATTGTCGACGTTATTCCACAAAATCATAACAGTCAATAAGATACTCGACAAGATATAACTGGCTCAATTTCTCAAAATCGGGCTCTGAATAATCAAGGGTTCGCTCAGTGGAACCAACACAGGGAGACTGGATTCGACCATACCAATAGAAGGTGAGAACCCTTTGAGACAACATGGTGGACACACAAGACACATAACCACTAGCTTGCAAGACAGGGTGATAGTTCACACTAGATAGGGTAGACCATGGTGCAGAAGAGTAGAGTTTTGTTACTGGTGAGTAACCAACAGAAAAACACGCAGGGGCATAACCCTCATTTTTTCCCCAAAATGTCGAATAATACTGATAGAAATGCAGAGCCTAGGTAATAGCAACCAACCCTAAAGAAATCCCCACCATGATAACCAACTATGCAAATACCAATAACATAAAACAAGCCCACGACCAGGTGTAAAATGATATGTAGTGACCCAAAGGTGTTTCAAATCATACACAGCAACCCATAACACCAAATACAATTGGGTATGGTTACAAGGAATGTGAGGATATGGCCAGAAAGTCTAGATGGAATGAAACCCTCCAAAAAAACCCATAGAGACAATAGAGAGCCTTTGCAGCTTCCACCACATAGACCAGTCAATGAAATCATGACTTCAACCATCAAATTTTCCATTTGCAATGAATAACACAGAAACAACCATTCCATAGAAACACCAAGAGTTTACACAGTTGCCAGCCTCAAGAAAAACATAGACCAATATATTACCGAGTCAATATTTATTTCATAAACAGAGTGAGTTCATGGATGGGAGAAAAAAACATACCTATAACCAAATGGCCTTAAAAATGCAAGCTTGGTTGAGAACTTCCTTCCTCGCCTGGATATCAGAGCTTAACCACAGCAAAAATCAAATGAACAATAACCAAGCTAGGGTGATGACCAGTGGGAGAGGTATGGAGTGACATGTAGTAAATGCATGTCTCTTCCATCCTCTCTTCATTCAATTATGTAGTACACGACAACCATCCAACCATTAATCCATTCCATTAATCCAAGCATCGAAACTAACATATATTGCTTTCCAAATGCGCCACCCGATATCATATTAACCATTTCTAAAACATACCATAACATATATCAAGTGTGCCAAGGATAACTTAATAATAATCGTATATCCACTAACATTACTAGTTAGGACTAACAATAATCCTTTTAATTTCATTTGCACATAGTATAGCATAGCATAGTATATCCTAGCTCGCCTTTCTTGTATTTTTTCATAGGTCCCTTTTCCATTGATCTTATTTGTTGTTACTAACATGTATCTTTTGCAAGTGTAAGAATCAAGGCGCCAATAGCAATTGTAATAATAGTTAACATAAGCCACCATGACATGGAATTTAGAGTTTATAGCAATAGAATTGTTATCCCCCACTTTTAGGGATAACCGAGGAGATTATGTCTCGAGGCCCACAAGTCATAGACATGGAGTACCGAGAACTAGAATGACTTGAGAATGGCCCTAGAGGGCCCATCTTTTCTCCCTTTCAGAGCCTCCACTTTGTCATCAGTAGAATCATCCATCACCTCGGCTTGGTCCTATATCAGAGATGGTTCTTTCTCCATGAGGTAATGAGTCTGGGTATCATGGTATGTGTCACTCTGATCCTAAAAACCTTTGAATATGTGAATTTAATTCCTTTTGTTTCTAACGGGTGCTTGGATCTTATACTTATCCACTTGACCATGTCTGGGGGGGATGAAAGGATTCCCTAAAAAGCTTGTTCCCATAGGTTTTGAGTTTCCACTAGAGGGATTTCTGAAAATTCATCGTCTTATTTTGTCATACTTACCACTTTCCATCTTACTTCCCGCTCATCCATCCCATTTCATTGGTCCAGGAATTGGGTTTGCCAATCATTCAAGGGTTGCACCTTGCCTTGTGGGAAGAAGGGGCTAAAGGCATGTTGTCGTCCTTATACACACTTGCAAATGTGAGCTAAGTTCAACTCACTTAGTGTGTCCTTGGAGGCACAATGCCTAGGTTCACAGCCCACGATGTCACTTTGACTAGAACCTCTTCCGTCTAGGCTTACTCCTACGGAAGCCAAAGGGGGTAGACCTTAGTTACTAGATGTGTTAGATTTAGGTTCTAGGATTTAATTTTAGTTTGTTAAGGTTAGAGGGGATTCTAATCCTAATATGTTAAGGCAACCATGCAAGATGCAAGGGTTAGCATGAAAAGCAAGCCTTTTCCCTAGGTCAACTAAGACTAGTGCCTAGAAATTGGGCAAGGGGTCAACTATGTTCAAGAGTGATTCTTTACAAAAGATTACAAATTACTTACAATTTTACAAAAGAATAAATTAAACCAATAAACAATATCATGTACAATTACTTAAAATAAATGATACAAATTATACAAGAAAACTGACCATGTTTATCTTTTTATGTGTGCAGGATACAAAAGATTAAAGCATCAAAACATATCAGAACATATATGAGATCATCATCAACACATTATACCATCACAAAATTACAAAGATTTGGAAGAGTTAAGCACAATTATTATGAATATTATTGAAGATGACCTACACTCTCAATTTATTAAACCCCCAAGTGTTTTATTAGATTAGGTCCAGGGTTTAATAGTTAGGATTTTCTTAAGATTTAACAAATTTTATTAGATTTCACCAAAGCCTCCTCCTCCTATTTCCAAATAATTGTTGGATTCTCAAGATAGAATGGCAACGAGGCCAACCCTAGCAGAACTAGTCAGCCCAGAACAAGAGTACTTCTCGGAGAGGACACACACCTGGTGCGCCACAGGGAAGTCCCTTGCCACTACCCTATGTTGTTTTCCTCAAGCCCTATTTTAGATGGTGAAGATGGTAGTATAAGGTACCCTAAAGTAGTCTATTAAGTATGTATAATGATTAGGTAGACTTTTAGGTGATTTTTAGAGTGTTTAGAAGATTTTAAAGCACTTTTTAGGTGCAATTTAGTGATATGGCCGAAACTGTTATTAACTTTATTAGTGTGTTGCTTAAGATTAAACCATTGAGTAATGTCAACACATGTAAAGAAAATAAAGAGATGGCTGAAAGAATTAAAGATGCTATCACATGCACAATAGTAGTTTGTTGAGAAACAAGAGATTTATGGCAAGAACAACTTGCCTTTAAGAGATGAAAGAAAATTTATATGTTTTCCTACTTAACCATTCAACACACTTCAAGCCAAAGTAAGTGGCTTCCAATAGATATAAACAGTAAACCAATGAACCAATTACTCGTTAAGAACTTAAGAGATATAAAGCATTAAGATTAGATCATGTGCATAAGTAAGGAATAACAAGCTTGAAATGAAACTAAGCAAGATCCAGTGAAGTATTTTAAGTGTGTTGCCCAATGGGCTTAAGGTAATGAAATAAATCTATATAATAAGCATTAAGAACATTAAACCATTAGATCACATTGTTGCACCTTTTTTTCCACCTATATGAGAAAAATAGAGGTGCTTGCAAGCTTAGTTGGGTTTGCTAAGTAGGACAGCTATAAGGAAAAGGGTTAGAGAAAGAAATATAAAAGAACAACTAAGAAATAAACTAAGAAATAAAATAACAACTAAACTAATGAGCATAGGGACATAAGGACAAAAGAAACAATAAGACCCATGTCACCAATGGTAAGGTTTATATCAGTGAAAGAAAACACCAAGAATAAAGAGGACCATGAGTCCCTTCTTCCTCCAAGGGAGGGCTCTTGGACCCCCACAAATAAGCTCTTCTTACAACTTTGAATGAAAATGGTGAAAGAATTCTTTGCTAATCCACTCAAGGGGTGAGATGGATTGCCCAATGTAATGGTGCTAGTATACTCTTGCTGAGAATAGAGGATTCCTCAAGAGAATAATAATAGCATAACTTTGCTATTGAATTCCTTAAAAAATGAAGTGCACCCATGGCCTTTTTATAGAACCTCTTTGAGGTATTGTGCAACTAGCTTGTAGTGTGGAAAGAGGCTAATTAGGACATTTTTAGGTCTTTGACCAGCCACCCAGTCAGATTCAGTCCAAATTTGAGTGTCAAATCAACTTGGAAGTTGAGCCAGAAGTGGGTGAGAGGCCGACCACCCTCATAAATGCGTCGTTCTTAGATGTGCACAACTTTTAGTGACCACAGTCATGCATCGGGCGCATGTGCGTTTTTCCTGCATTTCTGTCTTGCACATGTGTGTGCACACCCTGTGTAGTCATAGCACACTTTAATTTTGTCACTGGTTGTATAGTTTTTTCCCCTTTGGAAATGATTTTGTGGTAATTTGGGTCCATGGGTGACCTCATAACTCTTTGGCGATGTTGAATTCTTGTAACCATTTGCAAACGAAATTTCAGTGATAACAGATGCCCCCTGATGGATGAGGTTAGAAGCATATGTATAGACAAAATTCATCAATGTTTCTTCTACCGAGAGTGTCGTTGTAAGAAAGCGATGGTGGGATTTTCAAGAGATACTAGTTGGAGGGAGAAGGGGACCTGTAGAACCCAACCTTCCATAAGGTGTGTAAAAATAAACTATGTACAAATGAGGCAGGCATGCCCCATGCTCATGTCATGTAACTCAAAAAGGAATGGTGTGTTGATGTAGACAACTGCAGCGCCCTCGGGGGTGGTCGTGATAAAGGCAGAAGAAAATTCTGCAGAGGAACATACTCTGAACAGTAGGCAGTGACATCTGTAAGAAATATCACGGATTCTGTAGGCATTGATAGCCTAGCCAAGTTTAGAGGTCTTCAGAAAATATAAGAACAAAACTACAATAGTCGCAAAGTAAGACCCACCATAACATGAGAAAGTGTTGAAGTCGAATGTTACGGGGGTCAACGATAGCAGGGAGTAATTGTGGTTCTCCCTATGCCATTCGAGACCTCTCTTTGGAAAGGTAATGAGAATCAAGATATTGTCGCCCTTTTGGAAACTGTGTTGATGTCGAAAAAAAGGGGGATGCGACTCCAAGAAGCAAAGGGACTCGTGAAATCTACTAGGTGAGGTTAGGAACTGGAGGAGGTACATGGATGAACTCAAGATGTAGGAAGACTCAATACTACCCTTGGTTGGGGGTATATGTGAGGTATAAGTGGCCACAACCATTTAACTAGGTCGAGTGTCAGGGGGACAACAAGACATGGGATAAGTTGTGCCAGAGGCGGGACAAAGTGAACAAAATCAGAGGGTAGAGGTAAGTGGCATGTGGGATACTCGGAGTATATGGATGATGTCAACAGGGGTAGATGATAAGGAATACCCCAAACAAGGGTGACATGGGTTGCATTTTCCAAAAAAGGGAAGAAATTCGTCAAAGGTGGCAACAAAAGGAGATGTAAATGATGGAAACAAAGGCTTTTTACAATGTATCAAATAAATAAAGAATAATTTGGGATGAGTGTACAAATACATAAACAAGTTCCCCAGTGTAATATGGTTGGGCCGGTTAGGGCGCAATTTGCTTGGAGAACTGGTGGAGGGTGGGGGCCCCATGGGTGGGTTTTTGTATGAAGTAGGTGAAATGAAGGGAAATTTGCAAAGGGGCAAACTGATTGTGAATGAAGTGGAGGGTTCATGATACTGTGAAGGTGCAGTCAAAATAGAACCTTGAAGAGATAATTTAGGAGTCTAGTGGGAAAGCTAGCAAAATGAGGAGAAGGAGTATGTGGCTGATGCGCGACATGATGTAAGACTATCAGGACTCCCATCCCTAAAGGGTTTGAAAAATAACATGAGTGTCAAAGTGAAAAAGGGTGCTATGAATGGGACAACTCATGTGGGGGAGAGTGTTATCAGGTGATAGTACCTAAGATGCAATGGAGATGTTGGTACTGTAGAGCTGGAGATGGGGATCCTAGAGGCAAATGTCAGAGGGTGTGATTGGAGATGCAATTGAGATTCAAAGGGAATGATTACATGCCGGTGTTGATTATATACCTGAAGGGGTTGCATTGATGTATGATGACCAAGTACCTCCACACATGAAAACCAAATACCCGACGTGAACAATAACTGAAGAGAATCGAACATATGAGCATGTATTTGATAATTTTGAACATGAGCATGCGTACCTGGACGGGGTATGAAAAAATGATGCTCTGGGGGCTAAGGATAAAAAGTGGCCCGAGGACTGTCTTGATGGAGATGACGGGATGTTGATCCCGTGGCTAAAGATGGATCAAAGAACAAACACCCGGATCTCCCGGAATGGTGATTGGAAGTTTGGCGGAAAGGCCTATATATAGTTGTAGGGCCCACATTGCCACCTCATTTGTACTTGCTACCAGAGTGACTAGACGAGAGGTATTCAAAAGAGATTTGGAGATTCTGGGAGAATGAGGCAGTTGATTCAGGACCAGTGAGCTTCAGGTTAGTAGTCTTATCATCCTTCATAGAAGTAGGTTTTCCATTTAGGGGTAGGGACTGTACGGAGGGTTGTACAGGGGATTTTATGGGTGTGGGCCCCAAAGTGCACAGGCAATTCAGAAATATGTGTGCACAAGTGCGTGCCTATTATACAGATAGCCACACATGGGTGCGCTCGTAGGGGGGACAAAGGCACGCATGATATGCATGCTTGTTTGCTACACAGTCGCGCATGGGTGTGCGGCTATGTAGTGGACAGGCGTGCTTTGATGCGCACCTGTGTTCATGACAGGGGTGCATGGAGGCACCCCTATAGGGTGGGCAGGCGTGCATGTATGCGCACTTGTGATATGGATAGGTGAGCATGTATGCGCACCTATGGGATGGACAGGCACGCATATGTGCACACCTGTGGGGTGAACAAGCATGCATGTGTGCACACCTATGGGTTAAACAACTGTGCCTTGGGGGAAAGGCTGACATGTGCAAAAATTATCTTTTTTAATGTGTTTTATGGTCAATATGGCTGACCTAGGACTGTATTATGTGGTTGCAAGTGATCATTTGCACAATGTCGGTCCATTGGCGAGAGCAGGACTGGTCACAACTGAGGGATGTCGTGGCTATTGAGGAGCTGGGGGTTCATGCCACTTTGGCATCCTATGGGTTGCTAAAGTTCTTTGAGTGCTCATTGATACGGGCATAGGAGTATCTCCTATAGTTTTTGATCTAGATGTAGAGTCTGGACCTGCATTGCTTTATGGTGTGGGGAGAGCACATCGCCTTCACTGCGGTGGACAACATATACTTTTTAACTGGGCTCCCTTTTCGGGGAACACCCCTACCGGCGGAGCCAGTGTTACCTGCGAACGTGTCGTTAGTGACATTAGGTCAGAGGTACTACTCGAGGGAGAACTACATGTTGAGCTCCATCGTGATCATCGGGGTGATGGATGCTCTATCGCATCACTGTATAGCAGTGATGATTGTGAGGGTGTATGGGTCCCTCGTGACTCAGCGGATTAGTGGTGGTACGTTGAGCGTTATGGGGAGGGCACTAGCCAGTGAGAACTTTTCCTGGGGGCGTACGCTATATGCCAGAATGGTAGGGCAGCTAGACAGATGTCAGTCTACTGACATCGCGGACTTTGCCTTTGGGTCTATCTTGGTGGCCTGGTTTTTGGAGAGGGTGCCTATGTTGCACCCTAGGATTTTATTGGGTGCTCTAAGTGCATGAGAGCCATGATTGAGGTTGTGGTTGATGATATTGGTTCGCCACGGTCAACACAGTGATGTTTTCACGTGGTAAAACCCCTACGAGGAAACATCCACAGCCCCAGCCAACGCGGCCACTTGGAGCAATTTATTAATGCAAAGAAAAAGATTACAGAGAGATTTTACAAGAGA
>JZKD02S2346755.1:111586-123990 GCA_000966675.3 Picea glauca
ACCAAGTAGATCTTAACTAACTCCTAAGTGTCTAAATATCCTAACAGTGAGGGTAGTCATTTTTTCACAGCTGAGGCAGCACAGGTGTGGTGGCATATGCTGCAAGTTATACTGCAGTATCCTTATGATAGTGTTGACTTCCAGGGTGATCCAAACATGGTGTTACCCTTCGGGGAGGTTTTTGATCACTGAGGTATGTTTATGAGTTTTGATATGTTGATTTTTTAGATAGCATGACATGTGTATTTTGTATAGATGTTGATACTATAGTTTGGTTTTTTGTATGTGCAGATGTGGGACCTCGCGGGTGCGAGGTTGAGCTACTGAGAGCATCGGTTCGGAAGGAGTCAAGGAGACCACCGTGAGGAGGTCCGCAAGAAGGAGAGAGACGTCGGTGCGAGGACGTCGAGGTGAGACCAGCTGAGGATGAGAGAGCAACGAGGAGACGTCGTTTTGATGACCCAGGTGTCGGGCCATTGCATGCTCCTCCAGTGAACATCGAGGGAGATTTCGAGGATATTCGCCACCGCCTGGAGGTGGTTCTACAGGGTGTGCCTGAGGGCATGTGGTCGCACATCCAGGATGAGGGCATCCTGGAGTAGTGTGTGGGAGTGTCGCCACCATGGGGGGGCATGGTGTGGTGAGCAGCAGTAGCAGGTGCTTCTATGACCAGACAGTTACCTCCTAGTCCGAAGGGACCAGTAGTGGGTGGGGGACCACTGCCTGAGGGAGGGGCAGGAGGTGGTGCTCTAGAGGCACCTTAAGTGTCACTCTATGTATTTTTGTATTTTGTATATAGGCTAGTGAGCCCATTTTGGTGTAGTGGCACCAATTTTGTATCGAGGTGCTTCACTGGCCTGCGGATGTTTGTATATTTGTATGTAAACATTTTGATGGAACTGTGGACCGATTTATATATGTATGAGTATACATTTTGGGGTCAATGTGATGTTTACATGTGTTTTGTTAATGTGTTGATGATGTCTAATCTATATATGTTGTGACAGTTTTTTGATAGTTTTATGTATCTGTAGAGGTATCTTGATGTGATATATGCCAATCTAACACAATGTTAGCTAAGTTATATGTAATTTGATTCAATTGTCTTAGAATATGTGTAAATGTAATGAAATCAAAATGTCGAGATAAAAGTCTAACTTGCAGGTATTTGCGAAAGATGCAAGGATCGCGAATGCGGTACACATTATTGAGCTGGAGGATGACTAGTTGAGAGTCGAGAAAGATGCTAAGGTGACGAATATGATGATGTTGAGCATCGGCGAGGAGGCCAATGGAAGCAGTGTATTTGTCTTGGTTGTTGTTTGTTGAACCCAAACATATGTTGCTAGAGTGGAGCATTTCATGTGAGGGGGTATAGAGGGCCCAAGCTGTCGAAGCGAGATTTTGTGTCCAACGGCTGGCACCGTCAATGTAATTAATGTGGTAGGCCGGTGGAGGAATCATCTGTCAATAGCATAAATAATAGTTTAGACGTGAGGGATGGAAAAAATATTAAAAACACTATAAAATAAATAACCTAATGTAGAATGGCTACGCTTAGGCGTAAAATTTCTTTAAGTATAACCCATTGACGGGTTCTTTGAGAGAGAGGCCTTCGAGGGAAGCCAGGATGTATGTGCCTTTCATGAGGCAATGTTAGATAATGTAGGGTCCATGCCATAGTGACTCGAATTTTCCATGACCAAGGGTATGGTGAGCGATATCGTAAGCAAGGACAAGGTCGCCTTCATGAAATGAGGGAAGGTTGACATGGCAATCAAAGGTGGCCTTTGACCATTTTTTGGCTTCCTCATTGTTTTGTAATGAAGATCGACGATCTTTATCCAGGGACTCTAAGTTCAACAAGCATTGTTCCATTGGAGCAGTGCCAGGTAATAGCTCAATTGCAGTGCGTAAGGTGGGAATTTCTCACTCGATGGGAAGAGTGGCCTCAACCCCATGGACTAGATGAAATGGTGTGAAATCAGTGGTCATTTTCACAACCGTACGATAAGTCCATAGCATGGAAAATAACATATGATGTCAATTGGTCTTATGTTTATTAACCGTGTGTTGTAACATGGTCTTGAGGACCTTGTTAACTACTTCGATCTATCCATTATACTAGGGGTAATATGGTGAGGCAAACTCGTGGGAGAATCCTAATCGAGATGAGAGTTCAACGAAAATCTCATTCTCAAAATGTTTCCCATGATCGGAGACTAGTTGGAGTGGTACTCCAAAATGATATATGATGTGATTAAAGAAAAACCATGTTGCAGTGTCATCGGTGTTGTTGAAGGTGGGCATAGCTTCAACCCATTTTGTGAAGTAATCGACTATGAAAACAATGTATTTGTGTCCATTGCTAGATGGGGGATTACAAGTCATGAAGTCGATGCCCCATTTACAAAAGGGGTCGGCAGTAATGACTGGGTGAAGAAGAGCAGGTGGTGCTCGTGCTTTGTTGGCATAAAGTTAACATTTCTCGCATCACTTCATGGCATGAATGCAATCGTGAAACAATGTAGGACAAAAATAACCTTCTCGTATGATTTTATGAGCCGTGGATATTCCCAAAAGATGGCCCCCACATATGTCGCTATGTCAGTCATTCAAGACTCTATCGGTCTCGTCAATAGTTAAGCATCAATGAAGTATGGTTTCAACCCCTCGCCGATATAAGATATCTTCGATGAGGAGATAGTAGGGGTCCTGGTGGTGAATATGACAATGATCATCTCATGAGAGGTGGTTACCGAACTTTTGGGTTTGGAGGTAGACGAGGAGGTCGTCGTACCAAGGATCATCCGAAGTGATGTAAAAGAGATGTTCGTCGGGGAAATCAGTATTGATAGGGGCACTGGTAGTATCGGAGGGGAAGCTCATGACCAGTTCGACGAGTACGAGAGCTTTCTTTCTCTTGGGTGTTGAAAATTCAAGATCATACTCCTGAAGGATAATGATCCATCGGGAAAATTTGCCATTAATTTGCCGACGGCTGAGCAAGTATTGCATAGGGTTGGAATCTGCTATGACCTTAGTCGTGCGAAGCAGAATGTAATGGCAAGGTTTTTGGACTACGAGGACGACTGCAAGGACTAGTTTCTCTTCGTTTTTAGACTTCAAGGGTGGCCCTGAGAGGTTTTTACTAATGTGGTAAATGACATGCTCATGATCATCATCACCGATTTGAATGAGAACTCCTGTTACTAAGATGATTGATGCTGATATGTAGAGGATATAGTCGCGATTATAGTCGAGTAAACTAATTAAAGGGGTGTTAGATAGTGTCGTTTTAAGATCATCAAATGTGTTTTGGGCATGTTCATCCTAGTGAAATGGGATGTCGTGGCATAGTAGGCGAAGGAAACCGTGTGCTCGAGTGGCATAGTCTGAGACAAATCACCGTAGAAAGTTAGATTTTCCATGTAGGCTCTGGAGTTGACGTAAATTCCGGGAGGTGAAATTTATGTGATGGCTTGGAATTTGAGGGGGTCCACGGTAATACCACTTTGGGAAATGATGAATCTGAGGAGGCACCCCGCAGTGACGTAAAACACGCACTTGAGGGGATTCAAGTAGATGTTGGGTGTGTTTCTTGGATCGAGCTATGAGGTCATCCAAATATGAAAGGATGATATGATCCAGATCATGAAAAATGTATGTCATAGCCCGTTGAAAAGTTGTGCCATCATTCTTTAATCCAAAATGCATGACACAATATGAAAAAGTACCCCAAGGGGTAGTGAATGCGGTTTTGTATTGATCAGCTGGGTGGATTTAGATTTGATTATAACCAGAAAAATCATCCATGAAGGATAGAGCCTCGTGGCCAGTGGAGTCAACGATAATTTGATCTATGAAAGGCATTGGAAATTTGTCTTTGGGACATGCGTGATTGAGATCACGAAAGTCCATGCAGACACGGAAAGTGCCCTGTTTTTTGTTAATGGGTACAGGGTTGGAAACCCATGATGTATAGGCGATGGGGTAGATGAACCTAGCCACGCGTAATTTGTCAATCTCGGCTTTGATGGCCACTACTTTAGATGGGTGTAGCGGTCACTGTTTTTGATGAACTGGTGTAATTTCAGGCCAGGTGTCGATGTGATGTTCGATGATAGAAGGTTCAAGGCCAGGAATTTTTGTGTATGACTAGGAAAAAATATCCCGATATTCTTGGAAGAGGGATTTATAGGCGGTGATTTCTTGAGGAGTGCAAGTGGCGCCAATGGTGATTTCCTCGACGACTCCATTTTTTATGGAAATATCGATTTGGATGGTCGGGGAAATGTTAGCCATGTTGCCTTCTTCAAAAGCATCAGGGGCAAGAATGGGGTTTTTGAACCAGTCGATATGCCCTGATGGGATAAAATCCTTGGTTTCGACCGCGTTTATGGGGTGTTGGTTAGAAGGTGTGGAGGCTTCCTGTGGAAAGAAGAGCGCTCTGTGGTGTAGCGCATCCCATGGGTAGTCGGGAGTGTTTAACTCTTTGAGTATGTCCTCGTCACAGTGGAATTGGTGGGAATATAAGGGGTCGTAAAGAGTGATATTGGTCACTGTTACCGTGTGGTTGTCCCCTAGAGATGATGAAGCAGCGGGAATGATGCAATGAGATTGTGATGGTTCGCTTGACATAAACCAAATATCGAAGTACTGAGGAGTACTAATGGTAGTTGGATGTAAAATTTCCATAGGGAAATGAATGGGAGAATTGGGAGGGTTAGGGGGTGAATCCTCTAATAAGTCATCCAAGAACCATGGAGGCATCGGGAGTGCCTCGGGTTCAGGAGAAATGATATGAAGAATCTCTAGTGATGAGGCAAGGTCAACTATCGATTCTGTAGGGGTCTGAATCAGGGTCAATTGGCATTGCCTATATTCAATGATCATAGGACATTGATATGTAAAATGATATAAGGATTAAAATAGAGAACAAGGGAATATCATACGTTCATTTACTGAAGTTGTGACATAATGGATGTCAGTGATTTTTTGTACGGAGAATGTAGCTGGGTTGGGTTCGTTCTAGAAGCTTTGGTGTACTGCGGCTAATGTCTGTCAGAAGCGCGGAAGTGATGGGCAATGGTGTGTATAATGGCCATATTTTGAACATATAGTGCAAGCAAATTTGGTTCATAGCCCTTTACCACTTGAGTGAGGGGAGGTAGCGGTAATACTTTCTACAGTGGCAAGAATTTATGGTGTTTGATTGAGTGGAATCAGGTTTCATAACTCGGGTAGAGATGGGTAGTTATTGGTTTGGTGTCCATCTTTCTCACATAGCGCACAAGGGGGTTGGATGCATGGGGGAAGTGGAGCTATGGGATCCTTCTTCTTTTGCCTGCCCCCAGCTGTGGCAAGGAGGGTAGTGAGTGGGGGTGTAGCGGGTATGGTGGGAGTGAGTATGGGAATTTCCATTGGTATTCCTTCCGTTTGGGGGGGGAGGGATGGTTGAGAGACCATCTCTAGGGGATGTAAATACCAAAATGGGATTGCTAACACCATATTAGGGAGGGTAAGCATTGCGGCTACTTGGAAAGCTTGTGCGTCGGGTGGAGGGTAGAAGAAGGGGATTTGAGTAATGGCTTGGGGAACTGTCTCCCAAGTTGGGATATGGCCTTGGGGAGAGGTGAAATTGTGGACTGGTGGAGTTAACGAGTTCGCAGGAGGCTCATGAGGGGGGAGCTTTGTGACTAGTGGGGCGTCAGATATGATAGAAGCCTCCCTAGGAGGAAGGGTATCCTCTATGTCAGTTATGTTGGATGATATGACACACACTTGATTGGAAGGATGAAGGAGTCTTGGTGCACCATGGTAAGTTCCTACAATGATGGGTCTTTGAAAATTTTGGGACCCATTTTGATGAGTGGGTATGCGTCACGGCTCGTGTGTATGAGAGGGAGAATATTATCAATGTTGGCAGAAGGGTTAGGCCCATACTGTGAGACTTGGTCAATGGTAATGATCTTCCCATTATGGGGGAACATCATCGTTCGAAAGACAGAAGAGGCAACTGCCTTCATAGTGTACATGTAGCTACGATCGAACAGGATATTATAATCAAGTGGGGCGTTGATAACTTCAATGTTGATGAGAATGGTTTTTCCCCCAAGCTCTACGAGGACATTTTGGAAGAGCCCTTCAGGAGACGATGATCGTCCATCATAAGCTCTTAAGGTAATGGAAGATGGTATGAGTCTGGAGGAACCAAGTTTCTTCCATACAGATTTGGACATAATGCATGTGGATGCACCAATGAACTATAATGTTCCAAATTTTTACTGGGATTTGAAAAATGATCAGAAAGGGAAGGCGAGGTTCTCCGTTGTCGAGATCAAATGTGATGAGTTGGGTATCCACGAGGTCGACTGCCCCTAAGGAAGAAAATAATGATTTCCGCTGAGTGGGACAAGTTTGAAGGACTTCTAAGACTGACATGATAGCCAGGGATTGTGCTAAGTCATCAACCAAATTGTAATTATGAGCCACCCTAGCTTGGGGGTTGTGGACATTCCTGCACAATGGGATGCGAGGGATGTGAAGAGGTGTTTCGGAAGTAGGGTGAGGGAATACCAGCGGGGGTCCTATCGGTGTTGGGTTTGTTTCTAGGGGAATGGGAGGAGACTCGACGAGTGCACGGTATTGATGATTACGTGTTTGTAGAAGGATTTCTTCCTCACTGGTGAGGAGAATAATACGATCTACGGGATTGTTTAGATTGAGGTATTGTCCCAACTATGGTGGGGTAGGTTGTGTGTCCTGTTGGGTGTTTATCACACCCTGGTGTAGAATGGGATTTTGTAGCATGGTTGGGGGTGGTTGTTGCACATATTGTTGTGGGGCCTGCTAAGGGGCAGGCGCTATTGGAGGGTGTGGTAAAATACCTAAGTCTTTCAGTCATTTAAAATCAGTGATATGGGGGCAATGATGGGTATAATGACCAAACTCACCACAAAGGGCATAAGGGAAGGTAGTTTTAATAGTATTATTATTTCTCCCTTGACGCCTGTTTTTATTGCCCCCCTGGGGGTTCTGATTCCCTTGATTCTAGTTGCCCCCAGTAGATTGGTTTTGTTGGGGTTGATTCCCGCCTTGACCAGGGTTGTTATTGTTCATGTTTCTTCCTTTCTTTTTGGAATTATTTGATGGATGGGTCAGATTTTCCATATTCAATTGTTCAAAATTTTGATATTGCTGAATGGGAGAGGGTTGAACAAAATTCACCCCAGAGTGAGGGTGTGGGGGTGCCATCGGTTGTGGAGGACCAGGGAATGGAAAGTATGGATTATGTGGGAGTTGTGATCCATAAGGTACGTAGGAAGGCATGGCACTTTCACTAGTACTTAGAGTATAAGATGAGGTAGAGGGGGTACCCGAACTTTTTTGGATAAGTGGATGTAGTGGGGGTGCCGGCGGTGGCCCACTGATGGGTGAAGGAATAGAAACAGGGTATGGATGTTGATAAGGGGGTGGGGGGGTAATAATAGGTTCCTGCATATGCCGGTGGATATTGAGGTGTGCCATACATTGGTGGTGGTTGGGGTTGAGGATTGTGGTATGTAGTATTACCAATCAATCCATCTACTGAGTGAGACATCCTGGGTTTGTCTTGACCGAATGGCATGGGTTTGGGGAGATCAGGAAGTATTGTGTATAAGTACCAAGATTGTGAAGAGATGAGTTCATATTGTTGAGCCTTATTGATGGCTTCCTCTTTGGATTGAGGGAAGGTAGAAGCTACATCTTAACCGAGGAGAGAGACGAGTGATCTGAGAAACCAGTCAAGAAATTGTTGTTTGGTGGTTTCAGCTTTACACAAACTACGTTGTCTACACCACTCATGAATGTGATCAGCGATATGTGTGGCTGAGGTTTTTTTGAAATTAGAGAGTAGTTCAAGACCATTTCCATGGTGGATTGGTAATTGGAAGAAGGTCAAAAATGTCTTGACCAAGGACTCAAAAGTCGCATGGGACCCTAATTTTTCGTCTACATACCATTTGGCTAATGGGCCAGTGAGTGTGCATTGAAATAATTGTAGTCTGATGGAATCATCCATAATGTTGTTGGAAGAGCACCATAGGTGGAAAGTCATGACATGATTGGTAGGATCATCTCTTGCCTTTCCTTCAAACTTGGGGATGTCTTAAGGTAGTTTGGTAGGCATTGCAGACCATGTGGGGTCATGCAATATAGGATCATTTATGAGTTTTTTTAGATCTGGTATGTTAAGAGAGGCCAAATATGGCATCTGCAGTGGGGGTGGAGGATTAGTTCCAGCCATGGTGTGAGTGTGTTGTGAACCTGATCCTTGAGGGGGACTAGGTGGGTTAGTACTTCCTCCTTTAGACGAAGTTGGTCCCCTGCTTTCATGTAAAGGAGAGCGAGTGGATGGAGGGACTTGGGAAGTGGACCCAAGTAATGTGGAACCAAGAAAAGTTGATCCTAAAATAGTGGCACTCACAGGAGTGTGTGAAGGTGGTGTCAATGAGTTGGCAATACTAGGAACTCCCCCTAAAATATGAGGGAGGTTTAGCAAGCATATGGAACGATGGGGGTCCTGAGGGTACCCTATGATGTCCAACTAGCTGAGTGGATGTGTGCAAATTGTGATGAGAGAAAATAAACAAGAGACTTTATTGCAAATTTTGAACTTTACCCAATATATATATCTAAATCAAAATGTAATCAGAAGTGCATCATACATAAAGTATTTTGAAAAAGAAGCATATATGTGGATAAGTGGGTTTTGTCTACATGGGGAATCAAAGAAAACAAATGCTCATGTCCTAAAAGACGTAACGCCCTTCCTCTCAAATAGCACTGGACCTTCCAATAGTACTCAAAAGTGGGGTCTAAAGTCACCAGAAGAGAAACTAGTGAAGAATGAAATAATCAGTTATAATGAGGGGTAAAGGGGGCATATCCCGAAAGAGCTGGCGATATTTCCCAATAGTCACACAAAATCCGATCAAGGTGAAATTGCATCCCACAATTTCCACCTGGGTAGATGTCCTAAAATTTGGTCACTAGGTACCTCGGTCAAAGTGTGGAATTTAGATTTTTGGCCTAAGAAATGGGTCACGGTTTGGATCCCATCCAAGAGGTGGGTGCCTCAAGGGGGGACGCATAGAACAACTGGACCTCAGCCTTCAACCCTTCATGGGTATCTCCCTGCCTTATGGTGTTAGGAACACTTGACTTGGAGGATTTTTAGTTCCCTATTTGACAACTTCTATTGTTTTGACAATGTGAGAACCAAATAATGGGGAGTTATTTGGATGCCTATCCATCCTACCTAGACTAAAAAATTTCTTTTGGCAGCCCCTGTGAAGGAAAAATTAGTGAGTTTTTAGAAAAAATTTAGATGTGGTTGTTTGAGAAGTTGGGGGTGTGAACCAACCTCATTGAAATTAAATGGGAGTGGATAGTTTCGTCAAGAAAAGGGTGGGGTGTTTTGGAATCTCTTTGGAGGAAACTTACTTTGACCTCCACGTTTCGAGAGGAAAATTATGTGAGTGATAAGTGACTTTTGTGTGTGAATGAGTGAAAGTGTGCCAATGTTTTAATGAATTAGGTGTCACCTTGTTGCATGTGGACTTCGTTTGGTCCTTACAAGTGTTTCTTACCTAATTAACTAAATGCCTTTGGTACAACCTTGCATAATTCAAAAGTCCCTAGGAAACTAGCATGTGGACATGTGGATCCTTTACTATTCCTTTAACTCCCTATTGTGATTTAATCTAAGAAAAGCTTTGAAACTATCCTAGATTGTGATCATGTGGGCATGTATGGGCCCGTTACAAAACCTTTAAACTTCCTTAGTGATTTAATCTAAGAAAGTAAATTTCAACACTATCCTATCTTTGTAGCATGTGGGCATGTATGGGCCCGTTACAATCTTAAGATGTGTTTGAAAAATAAACTAAGAGGAGTCCCAAGAGGGGTTGTTGTCCTCTCCGAAAGGTTTTAATCTTTTCAAGGGAGATGAAATTTTCCTACAATTTTTTTTTGATTCTCAAGGTCGCTTGGAAGCATGAGAAAAGAGCATATTATGCGATTGTTATCCAACTTCTAGTCCCAATGTAAGTTTTATGTGATTAGAAATGATTCCAATTTATACTTTTAGTCAAAGAAGGCCATCCATGTGGAAAAAATGAAATAAAAAGAGGAAATAATGATTTTAAACCCCCTAAGTGCCTATGTGTTTTGACTAATCCCTTTATATGAAGAGGGAACTAAGTGTGGTGCAGCTTACAACATGCATGAAATCACTTTTAAGAAGGCTAGAGACCTTCCCCGAATCACAAAAAACCTTACAATGTGTATTTTTTGCACAGGTGTGCGGTTCCTAGAGTAGACAAAGGCGCACTGAGTGCCTGTGCGCAGACTGAAACAAGTTTATGGGCACAGATGCGCAAAAAAGAACTATGGTTTAGGTGCATGTTCGCACGACATGCGTCTGTGGGCCAAAAAACCCGCGCACAACTGACATATGGCCATGAAAGAAAATTTTGGATGGAATTCTCCCAATTCAACTTGGAATTGGATGTTTTACAGGTCGGCTTGGGCCGGTTAGTGCACCTGCGGGTTAAATAAACCAAAAGAAGAGCTATAAAAAACCAAATGGGGTAGGAAATTGATACCTTTCCCCAGTGGAGTCACCAATCTGTTGCACCTCTTTTGCCACCTAGATAAGCAAAATAGAATTTCTTGCAAGCTTAGTTGGGTTTGCTAAGTAGGACAGATGTAAGGAAAAGGGCTAGAGAAAGAAATATAAAAGAACAACTAAGAATAAAACTAGGAAATAAAATAAAAACTAAACTAATGAACATAGGGACATAAGGACAAAAGAAACAATAAGACCCATGTCACCAATGGTAAGGTTTATATCAGTGAAAGAAAACACCAAGAAGAAAGAGGACTATAAGTCCCTTCTTCCTCCAAGGGAGGGCTCTTGGACCCCCACAAATAAGCTCTTCTTACAACTTTGAATGAAAATGGTGAAAGAATTATTTGCTAATCCACTCAAGGGGTGAGATGGATTGCCCAATGTAATGGTGCTAGTATACTCTTGATGAGAATAGAGGATTCCTCAAGAGAATAATAGCAGCATGACTTTGCTATTGAATTCCTTAAAAAATGAAGTGCACCCATGGCCTTTTTATAGCACCTCTTTGAGGTATTGTGCAACCATCTTGTAGTGTGGAAAGAGGCTAATTAGGGCATTTTTAGGTCTTTGACCAGCCACCCAGTCGGATCCACTCTAGATTTGAGTGTCAAATCAACTTGGAAGTTGAACTAGAAGTGGGTGGTAGGCCGACCACCCTCATAAATGTGTCATTCTCAGATGTGCATGGTTTTTAGCGACCACAGTTGTGCATTAGGCGCATGTGCACTTTTCCTACATTTATGTCTTGCGCATGTGCGCATGCGCCCTGTGTAGTCATAGTGCACTTTAATTTTGTCATTGGTTGTATAGTTTTTGCCCCTTTGGAAATGCTTTTGTGGTAATTTGGGTCCATGGGTGACCTCATAACTGTTTGGCGATGTTGAATTCTTGTAACCATTTGTAGACAAAATTTTAGTGATAGCACACATCACATCACATCAAAAGTAAAGCATTAACACTTATCCTTACCTCTTTGGGGTGTTCCTCTCCCAACTAGGTAGGTTATTAAGTTATCTTGGCTTAGTTAGATTAAGTATTCTTTAAGATTTTATTTATTAGGGCAAACCATGAAATATGAAGAAGGAAAGTAAGCTAAGATACCATCTAATCTACAAACTATCAAGCAAACCCCATGTCCAAGGTTGAGAAGGTGCCCACACCTTCTAAACCTTGCGGCCAAGCTAGAAGAAAACTCAAAAATAAAGGAAAATGCTAGATCTAGCCTACTTCCTACCTACCCAAAGGCTCATAGAAGAGGGGAGGCCATACCACTTCCCCTCTTACACTATGAGCTCAAACAATTAAGCAAAAAGAAAAGAAGTAGTGCACTACTAAGCTAGAAAATGAAGGGCAGGGTTAGAAATAGCTACCAAATCCTCCAAAGGGGTCTTGAAGTGTTGTGTGTGTCTCTTTGGGGCAGCCAAGAGCCTCCAATCAGATCTGATATACCTGCAAAAACAACAAGCTTTTCTTTCTAGGATGGTTGCACACAACCAAGAAAAGTTAAGGAAACCCTTGCCTTTTTGGGGCAAGAACTTTCCACAAGTAAAAGATATATTTGATATAATTTTTTGCCTACTTAAACAATTATATGCTAGCTTAAAATGACATGAATGAACAGCAATATTAGGAGAGGAGCAATAGATCTAGAGAGTTGGAGTATGTGAGAGCTTCAAGTGACCCTTCTCCTAGAAGGAGATCCCAATGAAACCCTAGAGATGAACCT
>JZKD02S2346755.1:124301-161061 GCA_000966675.3 Picea glauca
TGACTAGAGAGAGAGAGTTGGAAATCAAGTAGCATAACAATAGCTCAAGATATGGTAAGTTGGGGAGGAGAAATGAGATCTATTTATACTTGGAGAGGCAAACCTACCTCTCTTGTATCTAAGCCAAGTGTCCACCACCAAGCAATAGAGTAGATCTCAAGGCTAGGGCACACCATCTATGGTTTGAAAGCTATATCTAGGGTGTAGAAAAATGTAGGAGGTGTTGGGATCAAGAAAAGAGGTGTGGGAGGCCTTGGGATTGATGCCAAGGAAGGTGAGAGGTCTCAAATAATTTTTAAAAAATTATTTGTGGAGTTTCTAGAAGAGGGGGGGCGTAACTCCTCTTGGAGGGGGCAAAAAAAAGGGTAAAAATGAAGGAATGGAGGGGGATTAATGAGAAAAAAGGAGTGGGATCACCTTAGGAGGTGATGTGGGGGTTAAAGGGAGTCATAAATCATGAGAGGGGGCTTCAAATAAGTCACAACAACCTCCACCAAGGAAAAACGTCAATCCTCCTAGGGGGTCGTGATTTTTTAGTGTAGAAGGTGGGTAAAGGGTTAGAATAGTTTGGAAAAGGTTGGGAGGGTTATGTTATGCTTAGGGAGGCTCTATATAACCTTTATTCCATAATTTCACATCCTTAAACTCATTATTACAAATTTTACATTTTGCCGTATTTTGACTTTAGCAATTAAAATTGTTGTTTTAGACTGACTGACACTCTAAGTGGACTAACCCATGGCTAAAGTTGTTCGACTGAGCTGAAACTTGGTCCATGGATGTAGGGGGTGATATTCCATTTATTTTGAGCACAAATACCCCTATCAAAAGTCCAAAGACCTATTTTTTACAATTATTGCTCAAAAATAATTAATTAATTAATTAATTAAACCTCCAAACTTAGGGAAATTTAATTAAAAAAAATTAATTAAGTAATTAAAACTAATCTAGACTTGACATAATTCTGCAAAAATTTCTAAGATATCTTTCATGGCCATTTACAATGATTCCCTATAATAGTTACCAAAACATAATCCCACTAGAACACTGTTCACCACTTTGGAGGACTTATTGCAAGTGTGAGGGAAAAACTCAAGAGAAATCAATAAGGCTGAAAAGATCAATTGATATCTTGAGGATAAAGAACCCTCAGTGAAAGGAACTCTCCCAGTGAACCAATCCCAAGGTAACTGACCTAGACATGACTCATGCAGACCTATTACATTATTAACCCACGCAAGGGTGTGGAAATTCCAATTACAAAAAGAAGTGTTGGGGCCAAACAAGCCCTGTAGAACCAAAAGTCTTCGACAACATTGCATCTGATGATGCATCTCTTCATGGCACATGAGTTGACCACCGATGCTAAATGGGTGGTCAACAAGGCCCAGAAGGTAAAATCAATCTAGAAAAAGATAAAAGCCTAAAAAATAAAACCTTGAGATGCTTCGCCCAGGGATCCTCGAGAAAGAAGTAAAAAGATTCTAAGCAAGAAACAAGAGGGACTCATAAAAAATAATAAAACAAGACCTAGTCAGAGGATAGGGGGTCTCATCACGAGCCAACCTATTAGGTCCATGTGCATCTAGTGGTATGCCACTACTAGCAGTTGGTCACCACAACATGGTAGTGGCTCTTAGTTGCATGGCCAAGAGAAAGGGGGTCTCATCATGAGCCAGTCTTCTCATTTTTGTGAAAGTTCTTGTGGGTAACATTGCCACCACTAGTTACCATGCTAGGGCAGTGTCCCCTAATTACCTTCTTGAAAGAAAAATAAATAAAGAAATAATAATAAAAGGCATGAATGGGCTTGGAAACATTTGCATATAGGACAGGTGCAGCTCGCCTTCTACAAAGGCACCCACAAGTAAGCCTTGCATTTCCCTTCTATCACTGCACCCTTTGTTAGGACATCCCTTATCCACCTCATCCATTAACATGACTTGGATTTGATCTTTTTCCGGAAACATCCCATTTCCAGTGGACACTATCCCAATTAGAGGCCTTGTCACTTCTTCCAAACTTGCCTTGCATATTTGTATAATGTATTTGAGCACTTGACTGGGTAGAAGGGGTTTTTTTCACATGTTTAATAAAATTGATGATTGGATATGATTGACATTTCTATGATCCCTTTGACTTATGAGCCCATGGAGGGTGTATCTTCTAATGTGCAGGATCATACTCGATGGACAGGTACCATATTGGATAGGTACACATGGGGAGATGATTAGTTCAGACGTCCATGGGGCTGAAGAGCCCACTAGATGGATGTTGAAACCTCAGTAAGGGGCATAGATAGGACAATGGGGTTTGCATCAGAGAAGAGGAGGACGTTCCACAGAGGCACCCTGATAGAGCCTTACCGAGGGGGGTTGTGCCCTTTCCACTAGGACGTTGGCCTTGGAAGTCCATGACATCACCCAGAACATCCTATGACATAATCGAGTGATGTGGGAGCTTTGGGAGGTAGTTGAGGCATTTTTGGCACATGTGTCAGCTTCTCGAGGCCTAAGGAGGGCTAACATTTTTCTCCAGGAGGCCACATTTCCCCTAGAAAGGGATAATGTCACCCTAAAAGGGCATGACATCCTCATTATTTTCTATATCGGGTTTTCATTGTGACATTTTAGTGTAAAACAATATTATTTGGTATTTTGGCCTTGTCGACCTTTCGGTGACCTAATTTTTATTAAGGTCACTTGGTATGTATAAGTGTTGGCAGGCAATTAGCATTTTTATCCTATCCTTATAAGCTGCCTACACCAGTGTTTTGCAACCCTTGATTTTCATCACAATCTTTGAATAAAATGACACTATTATTTGGTGCATTTGCACACCTGCTTTTATTCTTGTTTTCATGACTGCAAGCGTGAAAAATTTGATTTCGAAGTCACATTAATGGTCACTCTTGTCTATGTGTTCATTGTGTTTCCAATTTAATTATAGTCACACAGTTGGCAAGACTCCAAGATATTTACTCATTTGGCATTCTTTAATTGTTAATATGACTTCGTTTTTACAAGGTTGTGATGATATCCTTATGATCGAGTTTTTGATACATTGGTGTTTTGATGTTCTATAGTCTTTCATCGATTTCTTCGACACATTGGTTTCATGAAAACACATTGACGTTGTGGTTAGACCCTTGGTATAAATCATTTCATACATATTCGATATGATCAAACCCTTGGTGTTGATTTCGAATCATTTTTTTGGTTTTAAAACTATTCTAATGCTATTGCTTGCGCAAATGTTTGGTCGACTTACCATAGATTTCATTGATTGTTTGAATGGCATGGTTTTTAACATATGCAATAGTGATTTGAACCGCTATATGCACCATCGGTTGTACTGTGGGAAATGAATGTTTTGCATGGGTTGATCTAGCTCCACCACCTTCGCACATTCGGTCATTAATGCTTTCCCCCTATCCCGGGTCACCTCTGCTAGTTTTCGGGTAAGCCTGTGAGCGTCCTGATCTTGCATATACTTTGCTCAAACCATTGCCCATGCACCCTTCTCACTGTGTGCTCCCGTCTATGGCACATGTGGTGCACATAGAGCTAAATGGTAGCCAAACTCTGTTTTTATTCGATAATGCCCGTAAGGATTTAGAAGATGGTGGTTGGCTGGTGTTTATACAAAGGTTCGAGGGTTTTAACCTTTCGATTTCCCAACAATTCACCCTCACCTTCGACAGTTGTAGGGATAAGGTCGGTGACATACAACTCAAGCTAAATGAAGAATTCATGAGTTCATCTACAGGACTAGCAGCTACGGGCCAAAGGTGGTTTAAAAACTCCAAAGTCGACGAGGTGTCGTGGCTACTATTATTCACATCAAGGAAGATTATTTCATGTGATAAAGGTATGCCTATCACTACCCTTGAACCCAGGTGGCACGATCTTTTGGTAATTGTTAAACAGTTTGTGACCTGTGAAGGTCGGTATGGCTTGGTATTTCTGTATCACCTTCAGTTATTGATAAATTTTATAGGCTATCCTTTGAACATGCCACATTATCTCCTGCGTAGTCTTTACAAGATGTCTAAGAGATTCAAGCGTGAGAAGGTTGATAGCAGCCTTTTCCATCACGGCTTGATCAAACTTATTATCATCCACTATTTGAGTCTTCATGGTGACTGTTGGCAAGCCTTCCTATCTAGGAATGTCTTTACCACTCCCAAGTCTGTCCAAGTTGACAAGGTTGTGGTTACGAAAACTTTGGTTGGGACATCCGTGCCATTTCATATCCTTCTACCCCCTGTCAAGCCCTTGGATTGCCCTAACATCGACCTACCCGACACCATAACCAACCCATGTACAAAAGACAAGACTGAGGTCGTTAAGAAGCCTGTGAGTAAGAAAGGCAGAGGTGACAATGCTGTCAATAGTAAAAAGAAGAAAAATGCTCAACTGATATCGAGATTTGCCCGGAACAAGCCTAAACAGAACATCAACCAAAATCCCATAGTGTTGAGAAAGGACTCGGACTCCGATATTGAGTGTTTCCTAGCTGAGGAGTACCCCTATTCCCATGGCTTATGCTCTAAGGAACCCTATGACTATGTCTCTAACTTACCCCCGTGCCTCAAAAATGACCCAAACTACCCGGGAATCAAGCTGCACAAGGAAACCCCTGGTAACTTGAACAAACCCTCGCCTGTGATGCCAAAGCCCGATCAATCATCATGTATCCAATGTAATGCTTGGTTGGAGCGTTATTACACTGACGTTCCCCTGTTTTGATTGAAATAGATTCCAACATGATTTTGATTCGCTCTCAATCAACATAGAAGTTTTAGTTTGAATGATTCGTTTGGTTTTTAATTAGTAATCAAATATTTGTTTAATAGTTTGAATATAATTCTGTTAGTTTTGAATGGATTTAAAACGATTATGTGCTCAAATTAGACCAGCTACAGAATCGCAAGATTCTGTAGCTAGTCTTAAAAATTAGATTTTTGTCAATTTATCAATAAAAMAATATCTAAACTTHTRTATTCTTGTCTACTTAYAGGTACCTAYGAATTTCATTGAYAAATGGGACATTCTGTAGCAGTTTAGATATAGTTCTCAAGTTGTTAGTCATAGGCAAAAATAGGAACTTGGGAGATTATTCCCCAGATTTTTTGTAATTTGCTTTGACAATTCCCACAGGGATGTTTTACCCTGTGGTCTTTAAATACTTGTTATTTTTTGTATTGAAGGATCATCATCATCACTGTTGGGAAAACCAGACTATGGATTTATGATACAGACTGGGATGAAATTTGATGTCTTGTAACAGCTTTAGCTTTCAATATATCAAACTTTTCTTTCAAGTTTTATTCATATCAATTTGCAGTCGATTATAGACTACTTTAGCTATCGTAATTCATTTCAGGTTGATGTGACTTGGTTAATGTGTTATCCATATCTGATTTCTCTTATTTTAAAAGTACAGCAATTACCTTGCTTCAATTTAATGAATTAAAGGTTTATCTTCTTCATTGATTGAATTGTTCCGTACAAATCTTTGCATACAAATTTATCCAAATGTGTTGATTTGTAAATTATAAGATTGTTGTTACTTTTATGTCTTGTTTGTCTTGTCATTTATATTTGAAGAGCACAGTTGCTTCCCATTTACGAGAAGCTTGTGGAGAATCTGGTGCGGGTTTTCTCCCACCTAACAGCTAAACCAACTATTGCATACAGGACAAATTCAAAGCGTTACTTCAAGTCAGTTTGTTATTTGTTATTTGATAGTTAATTTATTAGTGTTATTTAAGTAGTTTAGTTAGATATCTATATAGTTTAGATTCCTAGTTAGAATTATTATTTTAGTCGCTTAGCTTAGATAGTTTTTATTCAATTTCTTTCTTATAAAATTATAAAAATCAAAAACAATAGTTTCGCTGTCTTAGGACAGTTTACAAATGATTTTTGCAGGTTTTCATTTAAATCTGTAATTTGTAAACATTGTATATTTGTAATTGTATCTAATTCTATTGATAATTGAACATTTAATTTTATAGAATTATTGCTATATAGTATAGATAATAGACTGTATATATTATTTCCGATTTGTTTATTAGTTTGCTTTAATTTTTGTTTTTCTTAGATTAGTTCCTTTAGTTAGTTTTCTTTCGTTTTCCTAGGACTTAGATCGTCTAACGGAGCCGCTAAACCTGTCAGGGTGGATCATCCCAAATGGCTTGGGTTATTTAAACAACCCCAGACTGGATCCATTCTTCCAGTTGGTGAGCGTTCATTTTCGCCCGTCAACAATAAGTAGAGAGATAAAACTCTCATTTTGATCATCATCTTTCACTCACACATAGTCAGGTCTAAAATTTGCGCCCTCATTTAAGGTTTTTGGCTGAAAATTGATGCACACTTGTTGAAGGAGTCTCTTCTTGGCTATTTTTGGAAATTTCTTGGTGGAAGGTTTACAACTAGGGTATGGCTATATGAATGCTTGATAAATGTAAGTGAATTTCTACAAAACACTTCTTATTTGAATGGTTATGGTATTGTTTACTTCCATTTTTGTTATTATACTTTGTTGGATTAAACCATAGGGGACAAGCACATGTTGGTGTCCTTGTTTCTTATCCCTACTAAGATAAGACAAGAGCCATTTGATTTGCTAAAGTTAGATAGAGCCTTTCCATAGAAACACTCTACTCCTACTCTTCTAGCCTAGCCATTTTTATTCTTGTCTTTGAGCCAAGGAACGAGAAAACGCACTAAGGCCTACGGTTTCTACAATTTAGTGAGTTGTTTTCCCTAGGTTTTGATTGATGAAGCCTTTCCTTAGCAACACTTCATCATTAAAATTTCTTGTCCTTAGCCATAGAATGTATCACTCAAACTAGTTTTTTTTATCTTGTTATTGAGCTAAAGAAGGAGGAGAAAGCACTAAGGCCTAGGGTTTCTACATCTTAGTGATCCTTTCTCCTCTAGGATTTCATTGTTGAGGGCTTGAATTAGAAACACCTCAACATTTAACCCTCTTGTCTTTAGAAATATCACTATCATCATAACCCTTCAACATTTGTAGCTTTTTGACTCCATTTTCCCTAATGATGCACTGATCTAAGACTTATTCTATTGAGTACCTTGATCATACACACATTCAAATACTTTGAACAACTACTAATCCTTCTAACCCTAGCTTAGAATAACAATAACTAACCCTATCGTTGTCTTCATCTATTCATGTTATAAACATCTCATTACAGCATTTATTATATCTTTAAAGCAATTGAATAATTGGCTAAAGTGTTGCTTCTAGTATTGTTACATTGATGATAAATTTCCATTTGTTTATTGTGAAGATTCATTAGCATTTATTGAGAAGTGATATATATATATATATATAGATATATAGATAGATAGATAGATATAGATATAGATATATATATATTGTAATCATTGCTATTATAAACATTGATTTGCTTCATCAATATCATTCGTCAATTGCTTATTAGCAGAAATTCTTTGATTATATGAAGTACTAACCAGCAAGTGATCTTGCACATGTATAGTTTCCTTGTTGCTTTGTCTCGGGCATGTACAGTTTCTTGGTTATTACTTATATTTATTGGTTTATTAGCCGGGACTTTCTGATCAGTGGTGACTTGTGAGGGGGAATATTATACTTAGTCTTTCAAACCTTTTCCTTCTCAAAACCCCAGGTCATCGGGGACATCTCCCCTGGGCTTACCAACCTTAAAAAAAAGATCTATCTTATTGAGGTGAAAGTTGTAGGATAGTATCAATTACATCAGTTTCCCTTTATTTCATCCATCTTTTACCTTATCTACAAACTGTGAGATACCATTTTGGTGTCGTTGTCGGGGAAAACTGAGTCAATTCTCCTCAAGACGACACTTTTCGGTAAGCCTTGCCTCAGGAGTCTTTATCTTACAAGCTTACCTGGTGACTCCACTTAGGGTGTTTTCCCTTATACTTTGATAATTTCAAGAAAATTATCTAGCGACTCCACAAACCACAAGGAGGTATAATAACCCTCCTCAATCCTTCAGAAGAAAACCTCCCCGAAACTCTCCTATAATAAAATCAATTTTCAGAGGGAGACTTCCTTTGAACACCATGTCTAGCACAACAACTCAGACCAATGCACCGAACCTAGCCAATAACCAAAGACAATGGTCATCCAGTCTCTTCAAATTGCTAGACATGTTAGCCATACCAGGATACCCTAGGAAAATGACACCCAATTGTGAGAAGTAGTTGCCTAATTTTACCGGACTGATGCAATCAGTGTCAAAGAGAATATGAGCAATTTTGGGGCATTTTTTCAGCTTCACCCCATTAGTGATGATGTCGAATACCTAGTCATGAAATTGTTCTCCGCTACTCTCCTTGATGCTTCAAGGCATTGGTACCATAGTCTTCCCGGTGGTAGCATTAAAACCATGGAAAAACTTGAAGAAGCCTTCCTCAAGAGATGGAGTATCAAGGAAGACCCCAACATGCTTCTAACTAGGCTGAATTCCCTTTGGAAACATGAGAATGAATCCATCCAAGAGTTCCACACTAGGTTTGAAACCCTCTTGCATAAAATCGTTGTGAGCCATCATCTGACCGACAATTTCCTCGTTTATATCTACACCAAATATTTCACGGGTCAATTAGGGTATCTCCTCAGGCATAAAAAGCCTCAAACAATCCAAGCAGCTCAAGAATTGGCTGCCAAGATCAAAGGCAAACTCCATTCATCTAATATTGAGCCTTTCATGAATCCAAGGGAAAAATGGACACTAAACCTAAGATAGTCCACAATACTGAGCCTACCTCAGACCTTTGCGCCGGCATGGAAAAATTACAAGCTACTATGGACGCCATGATGAAAAATCAAGAGCTAATGATGACTAGAATTGTCAACCTAGAAAGAGCCTAGAACCAAGTCCCAAGGGTCCCTTACAAAATCCAATTCCCAAGGGGAAACCAAGTTTATAAATTAAAGAATGAGCAAGAGGTCCCTAACACCCTAGCCCCTGCAAATGTTATGGATGAAAATACTTGGTGTTTGCAGTGTAGCAAAGCACATTGGGAACATGAGTGTCCTTACAACAATGGTGGCCATGACTAGGTCAACAATGTGGGGCATGATATGGAAGGCCCCCAAATAAATATCATTCTCGAAGAACATCAAGAAAGTGCAAAAGAAGTAGCCAGAAATTCTAGAATGGAAGTGATAAACAACCTAGACCAAGAATCAAAAAGAGAAGTTGAAGAAACAAGAATTTCAGGTGTATAGACGAAAGAAGTTGAACCAACCCATCTCTACCATTCCTATTGTAGCTCAAACAAAACCTCCACCCTCAGACATTATCCTCCCTAAAGCTTCCAAAAATGAGAGTGTGGACCTAAACTTTGAATTCGAAGGGGCACTATCTAAGATGCATGTAACCATCCCCCTGAGAGAAGTCAATAAGGTACAATTTGTTAAGGAACGATTTGAAAAATTCTTCAAAGGATCAAATGGACCCATGGACCCTCCTATTATGTTACAATATAGTCACTTTAGGGTCCGATATGATGAACATCCCCCCTTCTTTATGACCTTGATAATGAATAAAAAGATCCTCAACAATTGCATGTTGGATTCAGGGGCCGATGATAATATGATGTCTCTCAAGTTCATGCAACAATTGGGCCTAGAAGTCACAAGAACTTATAGAAATGTGTGTGGCTTCGAGTCTAGATCCATACCCACACATGGGGTAATTCAAAACGTGGAATTTTTCCTCAAAGAATACCCTGAAAAGGTAGTCCACATTGACATAGTGGTAGTAGACATCCCAAATGCGTGGGGAATGTTACTGTCTAGGAAACTTGCCTCAATGTTGGGTGGTACCCTCGATATAGACATCCCTTATGTGAATATACCTTTGAAAAATGGAACCATGGTTCGTCTCCTGAATGTACCTATGACTACAACCCATGTGCAAGAAGCTAGTGATCCCATAAAAAATGACAAAGCACATGAGAAAATCATGGAAAGTCTTCCTGATTTTTATTCAAATGATATGCCTTTTGCAATAGAGGAAGACTTTGATCAGATTCATTGGCCCAATAAGGAAGAGTACCAAAAAATCCTAGACAAATATAAATATAAGGAAGTTGGGACCGTGAAGTTACTAAAAACATGATAAAGTGACAAACTAATATGACCTTTCCAACAGGAAGTATTTAAAGAAGAATCCCACCCCCTCCCTCTGCACAATATACCAGGGTTGTTCAGGAAAAAACCAAATTCAAAATCAGAGAGTACAAGGAAGGGGATATAGTATGGATGTGGGATACCAAGAAAGGAGATCCAACTAATGTCAAAGGAAGTACTCAATATTGGCTCAAACCTTTCAAAGTTGGAAGAAAATCAATTGACGGCTCGTACTACTTGTCCACTTTGGAAGGAAGAAGGCACCCATTCCCACTCAATAGACACCTCTTCAAACCCCACCAAAGTGGGGGGACTTGAATTCACAGGTAAGTGCAGGTAAGTAGGTAGGCATTTGTATTCATTGTAAACACGATTGCATTGCATACTAGAGTATTTTTCTTTCACACTTGTACATATGATTTATTTCATTTTTTTTTATTAATATATGATTTGGGGGTTATATCACCACCCCAAATGATTAATGATAGTTTCTTTTGAGATCAGTAAAGTTACAGGTTATGCCAGAGATGTCGAGGTACGCATGCACTCTATGGTGAGCACATGTCCCCGAGTTGGAGCCAGATGTTATCCCCCACTTTTAGGGATAAACGAGGAGATTATGTCTCAAGGCCCACAGGTCCTAGACATGGAGTACCGAGATCCAGATTGACTTGAGCATGGCCCTAGAGGGCCCATCTTTTCTCCCTTTCAGTGCCTCCACTTTGTCAGCAGCAACAACATCCATCACCTTGGTTTGGTCATGTATCAGAGATGGTTTTTGATCCATGAGGTAATGAGTCCGGGTATCATGGTTTGTGTCACTCTGATCCTCAAAACCATTGAATATGTGCATTTAATTCCTTTTGTTTCTAACGGGTTCTTGTATATTATACTTATCCACTTGACCATGTCTAGGGGGAATGAAAGGCTGCCCTAGAAAGCTTGTGCCCATAGGTTTTGAGTTGCCACTAGGGGGATTTCTGAAAATTCATCATCTGCTCCCATCATACTTACCACTTTCCATATTACTTCCAGCTCATGCATCCCATTTCATTGGTCCGAGAATTGGATTGGCCAATCATTCGAGGGTTGCACCTTGCTTTGTGGGAAGAAGGGGCTAAAGGCCCAGAAGGTAAAAGCAAGGTGGAAAAAGATAAAATTCTAAAAAATAAAACCTTGAGATGCTTTGTACAGGGATCCCCGAGAAAGTAGTAAAACTATTCTCAGCAAGAAACAAGAGGGACCCATAAAAAATAATAAAACAAGACCTAGTCAGAGGATAGGGCGTCTCATCATGAGGCAGCCTATTAGGTCCATGTGCATCTAGTGGTATGACACTACTAGCAGTTGGTCACCATGCCAGGGTAGTGGCCCTTGGTTGCATGGCCAAGAGAAAGGGGGTCTCATCACGATCCATCCTTCTCATTTATGTGAAATTGCTTGTAGGTAACATTGCCACCACTGGTTACCACACCAGGGCAATGTCCCTTGATTAGCTTCTTGAAAGAAAAAGAAATAATGAAATAAGAATAAAAGGCATGAATGGGCTTGGAAACATTTGCATCTAGGACAGGTGTAGCTCGCCTTCTACAAAGGTACCCACAGGTAAGCCTTACATTTCCCTACTATCACTGCACCCTTTGTCATGACATCCCTTATCCACCTCATCCATTAACATGAATTGGATTTGATCTTTTTCCGGAAACATCCCATTTCCAGTGGACACTAGCCCAATAGGACACATTGTCACTTCTTCCAAACTTTCCCTGTAGATTTGTATAATGTCTTTGAGCACTTGACTGGGTAGAAGGGGTTTTATGCACATGTTTAATAAAATTGATATTTGGATATGATTGTCATTTCTATGATCCCTGTGACTTATGAGCCCATGGAGGGCGTATCTGTTGATGTGAAATATCATACCCGACAGATAGGTACCATATTAGATAGGTACACATGGGGATATGATTAGTTCATGCCTCCATGGGGTTGAAGATCCCACTAGATGGATGTTGAGACCCCATCAAGGGGTAGAGACAGGATAGAGGGGTTTTCATCAGAGAAGAGGAGGAGGTTCCACAAAGATGCCCTAGTGGAGCCTTACCCAGGGGGGTTGTTCCCTTTCCACTAGGATGTTGGCCTTGGAAGGCCATGACGTCACCCAAGACATCCTATGATGTCATCCAATGATGTGGGAGCTTTGGGAGGTAATTGAGGCATCTTTGGCATGTGTGGCAGCTTCTAGAGGCCCAAGGAGGGCTGACATTTTGCTCTAGGAAGCCACATTTTCCATAGAAAGGGATAGAATCACCATAAAAGGGAATTACGCCCTCATTATTTGCTTGATTAGGGTTTCATTGTGACATTTTAGTGTAAAACAATATTATTTGGTATTTTGGCCTTGTCGGCCTTTTGGTGACCTAATTTTTATTAAGGTCACTTGGTATTGTATAAGTAGAGAGATAAAACTTTCATTTTGATCATCATATTTCACTCACACATAGTGAGGCCTGAAATTTGCACCTTCATTTAGGGTTTTTGGCTGAAGATTGATGCACACTTGTTGAAGGAGTCTCTTCTTGGCTATTTTTAGAAATTTCTTGGTGGAAGGTTTACAACTAGGGTATGGCTATATGAATGCTTGATAAATGTAAGTGAATTTCTGCAAAGTACTTCTTATTTGAATGGTTATGGTATTGTTTACTTGCATTTTTGTTATTATACTTTGTTGGATTAAACCCTAGGGGACAAGCACATGTTGGTGTCCTTGTTTCATGTCCCTACTAATATAAGCCAAGAGCCATTTTGATTTTCTGAAGTTAGATAGAGCCTTTCCATAACAACACTCTACTCCTACTCTTCTATCCTAGCCATTTTTATTCTTGTCTTTGAGCCAAGGAAGGAGAAAACGCACTAAGGCCTAGGGTTTCTACACCTTAGTGAGTCATTTTCCCTAGGGTTTTATTAATGAAGCCTTGCCTTAGCAACACTTCATTATTAAACTTTATTTTCCTTAGCCATATCATTTATCACTCAATCTAACCATTTTTATCCTGTTATTGAGCTAAAGGAGGATAAATCACTAAGGCCTAGGGTTTCTACACCTTAGTGAGCCTTTATCCCCTAGGGTTTCATTGTTGAGGCCTTACCTTAGCAACACCTCAACATTTAACCCTCTTGTATTTAGCAATATCATTATCATCATGGCCCTTCCACATTTGTAGCTTTTTTACTCCATTTTCCCTAGTGATGCACTTATCTAAGAACTCTTGTGTTGAGTACCTTGATCATACACACATCCAAATACTTTGAACAACTACTAATCCTTCTAACCCTAGCTTATACTAACAATCACTAACCCTATTGTTGTTATCATCTATTCATGTTATAAACATCTCATTGGAGCATTTATTATATCTCTAAAGACATTGAATGATCAACTAAAGTGTTTCTTCTAGTATTGTTACATTCATGATAAATTGTCATTTGCTTATTGTGAAGCTTCATTAGCATTTATTGAGAAGTGATATATATATTGTAATCATTGTTATTATAAACATTGATTTACTTCATCAATATTATTGGTCAATTTCTTATTATCAGAAAGTCTTTGATTATATGAAGTACTAACCAGCAAGTGATCTTGCACATGTATAGTTTCCTTGTTGCTTTGTCTCAGGAAGGTACACTTTCTTGATTATTACTTATCTTTATTGGCTGATTAGCCGGGACTTTCTGATCGGTGGTGAATTGTGAGGGGGAATATTATACTTAGCCTTTCAAACCTTTGCCTTCTCAAAACCCCAAGTCACCGAGGACGTCTCCCCTAGGCCTACCACCCTAAACAGAAAGAGTTATCCTATTGAGGTGGTAGGATAGTCTCAGTTACGCCAATTTTCCTTTCTTTCATCTGTCTTTTACCTTATCTACAAACTGTGTGATAACAAGAACCAACACATAACATGCATTATCCATCTACCAACTATCGTAAATAAAACCAATATTTCATCATCAATCATGTAGAACCCTGTAAGCAGTGTTGAACAACAGCATAAATATCAAATACGAACCTTATATGATCCTCCAATATACAAAGGGGTCCAACCTACTAGTATTATATATATCATTATCTTTAAATAATAGGCTTTTAGCAATACTTTGCAGGAGAAATCCTCAATGCGATTTTTATCATCAACAATGCGCATTTTCCTTGGGATCATCCCCAGACTAGTGCATTACCCATGATTCCCTAATATCCTCCTCACTTCACTATGTTTTATTTAGTTAATTGAAGAATAATAGACTAGTTAACTCAGCTAGGTGGCAGAGCACTCCCGTATCTACCCGAGAGACTAGACTAGGTGGCAGTTTATTCCTGTAACTATTGGTGTGTGTCCATATCACTCTAGAAAACCACTATGATGTGTTGGCTTCTCCTCTAGTGTGCATTGGTTGAGTTATACAGAGTATATCATGTGTAAATTATTCATGATTCATTCGGTTAATGAGAATTCTTGCATTCTTTCTCTCTTGCTTCTTATTTATTAATTTCTCTCTGCAAATGTGTGTTATTTTCTAGATATATATATTATGTATAGTTTCAACACATTTACATGGTATCAAATATGATGGACTTCTAATAAAAAGATACACCGAATTATTTTTGCAGGTACCAAAGATTCAAGACAGCGAAAAAAATGGAATTTTCAAAAGAATTCATCCTTACACCTTACAATTACTTTGCATGGAAGGAGAATATTATCATGCATATTAAAAGTATAGGATTGTATAGGTTAACCATGAATACAGATACAAAACTGACATCATCCATAGAAAAATCCAAGTATCTAAATCGAATGGATGAAGCATTCAAAACAATTTGCAGTCTCATTTCTCCTGATCTCCTTTTTCATATATCTTCCTGTAAAACCCCCAATGAATCCTAGACCACCATGGAAGGGATCTTTGGAAAAAATGATGAGATTAGGGGACACATTATCAATGTGGAATTTCTCACATTGGATCCAAAAATCTTCGACAATATCCAAGATTTCTTTACAAAATTTAAGGATTTACTATCGCAACTCAAGGCTTGTGAGGTTGATAAATATAAGGAGGAGAAACAAATGGTTCTCACTATTCTCTCCAAACTTGGTCCTAAATTCTTAGTGTTTGTATCCACATTCCATTCATTCAAATTTTCCTTTGGATCCACCTAGAAGATGCCTTCTCTTGAGGAATTTATCGAATCCCTGACACAAGAGGAGACCAAGCCCATCAACATGGGAAAAATCAAAGGCCCAAAGGCATATGCACTTACTTTACAATATGGAAGCAGTCATAAATATCAGAAATCTAAAGATAAACATAAAAGGAAAGCACATGAAAATATGAATTAGGAAGGGTACTCAAAAATCTTCACCGATGCCTCCGGATCTAAAGGTGGAAAGGGAAGAAAAGGGGAGAAATGCACATATTGTCATAAATGATTCCATCCAGAATCTGCATGCATGCAGAAAAAAATAGATATAATGACTCAAATACTTCAGTAAAATAACCTTGGAGATCGCATCCCCGAGGGGCCAAGAAGAAGAAGCCAGAAGATCAAAATCCCAAGAAAGGCAATTTTAGCCATGCTTTGATTTCCATCAACTCCTCTCTCGATGCTTGGATCATAGATTCAGAAGCATCACATCACATGGATACCACAAAAGTGGTATATTCTTCATTGGATGCATGCAAAGGTCCTCCCATTCTGATGGGGGACAACTCTCCATTTGAGGTCACATGAAAAGGAAGGATTGAACTCACAAATGGAAGCTTCGAGAATGTGTTGCAGGTTCCCAAAATTTTTGTCAACTTTCTCTCTATATATCAGATGGAAAATTATGGCACCGGAAAGAAATTCATATTCATGCCTAATGCAGTGGATATTTATGACATCCAAGCCAACTCCAAGGTTGCTACCGGTGAGGTAAATCATCAATCTAGATTGTATACATTTTCAAAATTTATTGAAACGGATTCTGCTTTACTGCTTACCCATGTTGATGAAAGCATTAGGATATGGCACAAAATTTTATGGAATTTGAATTTCATATATATGCAACAACTTAGCAAACAAGGATTGGTTGATGTTCTACCAGACATCTGTTTCTCCAAAGGAATGTCTGAGGGATGTGTTCTTGGAAAACACCCTCAAGAGAAATTCGACAAAGTAAAGACACAAAGGGCTTCCTCTCCTTTAGATATAATCCATAGTGACCTCATGGGCCCTTTTCCTCATCCATCAATCATAAAATCAAGGTACGTGCTCATTTTTGTTGATGATTTCTCATGTTTCATATGGATTTTCTTTCTCAGGAAAAAATCAGAGGTATTTGAACACCTCAAAGATTTCAAAGCTATGGTTGAGACACAGTTAGAAAAGAAATCAAAGTCCTCTGAAATGATAACTGGGGAGAGTATATCAACCATGAGATCCTGAATATTTGTCATCAGGCAGGGATTCAGTTGCAACACACAATTCCCTATACTTCGCAACAAAACAGAGTTGTTGAGCGGAAAAACAGATCTCTATAAGAGATGGCATCTTGCATGCTAGATTCAAAGTCACTTCCATAGATATTAGGGGCCATGTTATCACACAATTGGTACTTTCCCAAAATTCGAAGGCAAGTGGATACAGAATTGGCTTAACTAGGAATAACATATCATTGTCACCTTAATAGGATATCCCTTTCTATTTAGGAGTATGTCAAGACTACCCCAGGGGAGACATCCCCGGTGACCTAGGGGGTTTGAGAAGGCTAAGGAAATTAATCACAAGGAAATCCTTCCCCTCTCATAGATCACTCAAATCAAAGGTTTCTTTATGTATTTAAAAGATGAAGAAAAATGGATAATATTGTGTACCTACCCAAAACAAGATAACAAGGCAAACGAGGCAAAGTACCAAATGATTGTTAGTGATTCATAAGAAAATAAACGTTCATAAAGTAATCTATCTTATATTAATTTACAACAATGCAACAGTTTATAAAAAACATTAATATTTTATAATAGCCACAAGATTTATGCCTTGAAATTGCTTGAAAAAGACAAGAAAAGGTAACTTTGACTAGGCAAATTGATAATAAATTGTCACAAGCAAAGTTGGAAATATTTAGCTAGATTTTAATTTCACTTTTGCAGAGAATTTTATGTGGTTAGATGGATGTAGCAATCTTTTTCAACAATATAAAATTCTAATGGTCAAAAGAGCAAGAAAACACCATACAAAGTTAGCACTTACCTAGTAGATTGACTATCAATTATCCCAATTGAGTTTTGAATGGTTTTAGTGCAAGTTATGTAGGTAAATGTATCAAATCAATGTAGGTTTCTATGGTTGTAGAAATGTTTTTCTACAAAAGAAAGTTAGCTTGGGAGTTAGTCTAATTTAGGGTTAGCAAATGTTAGTAAAGGATTCAAGGATAAAAGTATGAGTGTTTGTTTGATCAATCAACACTTGTAGATGGTAGTCAGTGCCTTTCTAGGGAAAATGGAGTCACTAATGGAAGCATAAAATATTACAGGAAATATAACAATGATAATGATATGTTAAAGGGATGGAAGGATAATAAATGTGTTGGTATCCCAAGGCCTCAAAAATCCACCTCCAAAAGAAAATTGCTAGAAAGTAACAAGGGTTAGGCCCTAGCGATTTCTCCTTTCCTTGAAAAAATTGTAATAAAATATGAAACTGGGAATGTAAGTAGGGTTACTAGAGTGCTACAATGGTAGGTATCTATTATCTACTTCAATATAGGTTCATTTCAACAAATTTTAGTGCATGGAAGACTATAGGGAAAAAGATAATAACATATGGCTTTCCCCTAGGGTTTCAAGCAAGCAATTTCATAATCTTAGACATGAAACAAGTAAAATTAACCATAAGAATTCATTCACAATAAATAAATACAGATTTTCCACTTACTTCACCAAGAATAATCAAGAAAAACCCCCTAGTTGAAGATCCTCCACATGAAATTTTCCAAAGTACACCAATAAATGTCTCCTCCAAGAAGTGTGCACCACTAATTTCAGCCAAGAAACCTTAAATAAGGTCGGATTTCAAACCACCACTTATGTGATGAGTCAATTATGATGAAATATGAGAGTTTTTTCTCTTATTTATACAATATCAATGACCTTCAATTAATTTTTAGGTCATAAAAGGACAACATGGCCAAATTACATCAAAAATCTAGTTTTTGCATAAATTCAACAATTAAAACCCTAATTTCATTTTTAGAGATGACGTCATTCCCTTCTAGGGTGATGTTATACCCCCAACATGGAACACTAGGCCTCAAATGCAAAACAATAGGCTTGCATAGGCCTCAAGTGTTGCCACACATGCCAACTAGCACAAAACCATCCTCATAAATGTTAAACCCTAACTGGATGATGTCAAGGGCCTTCAAGGGACAGTGTCATGATGGAAGGGAAAGACCCCCCTAGGTCTAGGCCTGCCAAAGTGTCTCAAATAAAACATCCTTCTTTCTTCCTGATTCCATCCTCTGGTGTCTCTCTATCCCTAGTTGGGGTCACAACACCCATCTTCTAGGATTTCAGCCCCATGAAGGTCCAAGCTAATCATCTCCTCATATGAACTTGTCCACCAAGGCAAGGTCCTACGGAAACAACAAGTAAACCCTCTATGGGCTCATAAGTCACATGGATCATAGCAATTTCAATCACATCCAATAATCAAATTACCCAACATGTGCATCAAACCCCCCTTTACCTAGACAAATTCTCAAAGACGTTATGTAGTTTAACAAGTCAAGTTTGGACAGGATCTCAAGATGTCCTATTGGGATAATACTCTTCAATTTTGGGGTGTTTCCTAGGTGAGAGCCAATCTAGGTCATGTAAGTGTGTGAAATGTTGTAGGGGAAGTGTTTTGGAAGAGGGTGCAATGATAACAGGGAAATGTAGGTCTTGCCTAGGGGTTCCTTTGTAGAGGGAGATGTGCGCCTTATCATAGATGTTATTGTTTCCTATCCCATTCAATGTTTTTTATTCTTAGTCTTATTTATTTTTCTTTTCAAGGTAAAGTGTGGGGGACACTATCCTTGTGTGGCGACCATGGGTGACAACATTACACACAAGAATTTCACAAAAATGAGAAGGTTGGCTCGTGATGAGACCCCCTTTCTCTTGGCTATGCCACCAAGATCCACTACCCTAGTTTGGTGACCATATAGATGGTAGTTTCATACCACTACATGCCCATGGACCTAATAGGTCGGCTCATGATGAGACCTCCCATCCACCAACTAGACCTTGAGTGTTATTTTATCTTACGGGTCCCCTTTTCTTACTGAGGATATTTTTATTTCTTTCTTGGGAATCCCTAGGTGAAGCATCTAAAAGTTTTTCTTTTTTCTTTCAACTCTTTCCAACTACTTTTACCCTCTGATCCTTTAGCCCCTTCTTCCCACAAGGCAAGGTACAACCCTTTCTAGTGTGGCAAACCCAATGCCCGAACCAAGGTAGGGGAATATGAGAGGGATAATGATGAAAAAAAATGGTAAGTATGAAAGGAATGGATGATGACCTTTCATAGACCCACCTAGTGGAAACTTATCCTAAAGGGAAACAACTTAATAGGGAATTATGTCACCCCCCCCCTAGGTATGAACAAGTTAAAGAGCATAATTTCCAAGCAAACTTTATGAAATATGGGAGAGTTCACTGTAACATATATAATTCTGTGAAAGTCAGAGTGACACATACCATGATACCCAGACTCATTACCTCATGGAGCAAGACTTATTGTTGCTTCAGGACCAGGCTGGTGGGATGGAAACTATTGTTGTTGATTAATAGGATGCACGAAATAAAAGAGGGGCCCTCTGGGGCCATTCTTAAGTCATCTGGCTCTCGGTACTCCATGTCTATAATCTGTGGCCCTTGAGACACTATCTCCTTAGTTATCCCTAGGATAAGGAATAACATCTAGCTCTAACTCGGGGACATGTGCTCATTGTAGAGCGCATGAGAACCTCAACATCTCTAGTATGCCCTATATCTGCTAGATCTCAACAAATGTATTAGTAATCATCAGGGTGGTGATATCACCCCTCGCTCATATATGATATAGTAAAATGAAAAGTGAAAATATCTCTAATTTAACATGATCATATGTACATAATGAAGAAAATGAAAATACAATTATACTAATATAGCATGATATGCAGATGGTATATACAATGAATGCAAATGCCTACTTACCTCTATTTACTTGTTGGTTGAATGATAGGTTTAGTCAAATAACCAGTGAAACCATCCTAGAAATATCTCATAATACCTGCCTCTGTGCTTCATCATAAATCCAAACAATGACAAGTCAAGCACAAAAATAAAATGAGTTAGAGCATGTATTACATCATCAAAAATCATAAAGTCTAGCTCACAAAATTATGCCAAGTCACACTTTTATAAAAGTTCTCAATCCATCTCATGAAGGGATCGTGAAAAATCAAAGGTTCAAAAGACTAACTCAAAGATTCTGAAGGTTGGCTACCTTGGACATCTTCACATCCTAAGGTCTGGGAAGGGACCAGTAAGAACCTAGATGATGAATTACAATTTCTTAAGGGAAGGGTGAAAGACTGAGATAATAAATTTCTTCTTGAGGTATTCAACCTACCCTTGAATTCTAAAAGAAGGCTTTGTCCCGGAGAAAACTTAAGAAAAAGGACATGCTTCCCAACTACACATGTAGTGACATAGCGAGATAAAGTAGTCAAAGGGAGATGGAAAACATCATCGTAAGGATCCTTCTCTGGGCAAGCAATGTCCTCACCTTTATCAATATCTGAGCACAACGGTGGTTGATATCTTCTTCATGGAATAAATCCAAGTTCTCAAAGGAATAGTCATCAAAATCCTCAAGGTATGACCGAAAATAATTAGGAGAACATAGCACTAGGTAATCCTTGAGTGTTTGAAAAAATTTTGTAACCATATCATCTCCTTGTTGCCAAATGTCAAAATTATTAGTAGCCTCATATGATAGTTGTAAAGGAAACATTTGGAAATGACCCTCAATGTTGTAAACGGGATACCCATCATACCAAATCAAATCCCATCTATGTTTCCCGACATTTATGAACTCATCAATATTATCAAAAATGTCATTATCTTGGTCATAACACGAAGGGATTAAAGCATCCAAGGGATCTTATAACACTTCTTTACTTTCCAAATCACAAAATATGGCATCATCAAAATCTTGGAAAGGGAAAGGACTTACCATACTCACCTCTTCCTTTGTAGGAGCATCAAAGGCTTGGATAAATTTATAAAATGGAGGAGAAAGAACTAATGCCTCGTCCTCATCATATGGAGGGTCTAGCTCGTACAAGGATTCCCTTTCTGCCTCACCCTTTGAATCATAGAATAAGGTATTATCAAAAACATGAAAAGGAAAGTGACTAACCTCATCCTCTTCTTTTTGTGAAGGAGGAATAGGATCTTGGATGGCTTCATCAATCTTGACTTCTAGAAAAATGAGTTGTTCTTCCTTAGATGAGAGGACTTTGGCTTCGACTTTTGTGGCTATGTCAAAATATTATTGGATTGTCCTTGGCTTCTTTATATCGAGTAAAAATTTTGATTGTCCATAGAATTTCTTCGTATAGATGAAAATGAGGAACTGGGGTCCAGGATGATAGTTTCTAGGGATTTGTTGTAACATCTTATGGAATATGGTATGAAACTCCCTACCGGTCTCATTCTCATTATTATCTATGTAATAAAGTTTTTTAGCAACGCCATAGGATCCTCTTTGATATTCCATATTTTGAGGAAGACCTCTTCTAATTGATCCATGGATTTAATACTAGCATCAGGGAGGTAATTATACCATCTTTGGGAATTATTATGAAGAGTGGCAGAGAAAATATTAATTGACAGATCCTCAACATCATCACTAATAGGACACAATTGAAAGAAGGCCCAAAATTTACTCATATGGTCTTCAGTGTTTTCCTCATCACTACCAGTGAATCTTGGGAGCCAGTTTTCATACCTCGGAGGCATTTGTCATGGGTAACCCAAAATTTTACTCATTTCTAAGGGTTTAAAATTAACTAGGTCCCATTGATAAGTTATTTTTAGCTTAATCATTGGGGGAGTTGCCAGATAATCCTTCTAGGAATGACCAAATGGAAAAGAGGGAATCACCCTCAGTGGAGTCACTAGGTAAGATTCATAAGATAAAGGATTTGAGGGAAAGGCTTAATGAAAAGGCGTCGTTGAGGAATATTGACTCATTTTTCCTTGACAATGACACCAAAATTTTATCGCACAATTTATACTTTCCCAAAATCCCAAGGCAAGTGGAAACAGAATTGGTGTAACTAGGAATAACCTATCACTATCACCTTAATAGGAGATCACTTTCTATTTAGGATCATGACAAGAATACCCTAGGGGAGACATCCCTGGTGACATGGGGGGTTTGATAAGGCTAAGGCAAGTAATCACAAGGAAATCCTTCCCCTCTCATAGATCACTCAAATCAAAGGTTTCTTTATGTCTTTAAAAGATGAAGCAAAATGGATAATATTTTGTACATGCCTAGAACAAGACAACAAGGAAAATGGGGAACTTTCCAAGTACCAAATGATTGTTAGTTCTTCATAAGACAATAAACCTTCATAAAGGAAGCTAGCTGATATGAATTTGCAACAATGCAACAGTTTATAACAACAATTAATATTTTGTAACAGCCACAAGATTTATGCCTTGAAATTGCTTGAAAAAGACAAGAAAAAGTAACTTTGACTAGGAGAATTGATAATAAATTTTCACAAGCAAAGTTGGAAATGTTTAGCTAGCTCTTAATGTCACTTTTGCAGAGAATTTGCTGCAGTTAGATGGTTGTAGCAATATTTTGAAACAACAAAAAATTATAATGGTCAAAAGTGCAAGAAAACACCATACAAAGTTAGCACTTAACTAGTCGATTGACTAACAATTATCGCAATTGAGTTTTGAATGGTTTTAGTGCAAGTTTTGTAGGTAAATGTATCAAATCAATGTATTTTTGTATGTTTGTAGAAATTTTTTGATACAACAACAAGTTAGCTTGGGAGTTAGTCCAATTTAGGGTTAGCAAATGTTAGTAAAGGATTCAAGGATAAAGTATGAGTGTTTGTTTGATCAATCAACACTTGTATATGGTAGTCTAGTGTCTTTCTAGGGTAAATGGATTCACTAATGGAAGAATCAAATATTATAGGAAATATAGCAATGATAATGATATGTTAAAGGTATGGAAGGATAATAAAGGTGTTGGTATCCCAAGACCTCAAAATCCCACCTCCAAGAGAAAATTGCTAGAAAGTAACAAGGGTTAGACCCTAGCGATTTCTCCTTTGCTTGAACAAATTGTAATAAAATATGCAATTGGTCATGGAAGTAGGGTTACTAAAGTGATACAGTGGTAGGGATATAGTATCTACTTCAAGATAGGTGCCTTTCAAGAAATTTTAGCACATGGAAGATTATAAGGAAAAATATAATAACATATGGCTTTACCCTAGGGTTTCAAGCAAGAAATTTCTTAATCTTAGACATGAAACAAGTAAAATTAACCATAATCATTCATTCACAAAAATAAATGAAGATTTTCCACTTACTTCACCAATAATAATCAAGCAAAACACCCTAGTTGAAGATCCTCCACATGAAAATTTCCAAAGTGCATCAATAAATGCCTCCTCCAAGAAGTGCGCACCACTAATTTCAACCAAGAAACCTTAAAGAAGGGAGAATTCCAGACCACCACTTGTGTGATGAGTTAATTATGATGAAAAATGATATTTTTATCTCTTATTTATACAATCTCAATGACCTTTAACTATTTTTTAGGTCATAAAAGGTCGGAATGGGCAAATTACATCAAAAATCTAGTTTTTACATAAATTCAATAATTAAAACCCTAATTTCACTTTTAGAGATGATGTCATGCCCTTCTAGGGTGACGTTAGATCCCCAACATGGATAGCTAGGCCTCAAATGCAAAAATCTAGGAATCCATAGGCCTCAAATGTTTCCACACGTGCCAACTAGCACCAAATTGTCCTCATAAATGCCAAACCCTAACTGGATGACGTCAAGGGTCAACATGATGACATCAAGGGACAATCTCATGGTTGAAGGGAAAGAACCCCTTGGGTCTATGCCTTCCAGATTGTCTTGGGGAAATCATCCTTCTTTCTTCCTGGTGCCATCCTCTGGTGTCTCTCTGCCCCTGGTTGGGATCACAACATCCATCTACTAGAATTTCAGCCCCATGGAGGTTCAAGCTAATCATCTCCCCATATGTACTAGTCCACTGAGGCATGGTTCTGCAACAACAAAAAGTACACCCTCCATGGGCTCATAAGTCACACGGCTCATATAAATTCCAATCACATCCAATAATCAAATTACCCAAACATATGCATCAAATTTCCCTTTACCCAGACAAATGCTCAAAGACATTATGCAGTTTAACAAGTCAATTTTGGAGAGGGTATTAGGATGTCCTATTGGGATAATCCTCCTCAAGTTTAACAAGTCAGTTTTTATTCTTATTTCTTTTTCTTTTCAAGGGAAAATTTTGGGGACATTGTCCTGGCATGGCGACCATAGGTGACAGCGTTACCCACAGGCACTTCATAGAAATGAGAAGGTTGGCTAGTGATGAGACCCCCTTTCCCTTCGCTATGCCACCAAGAGCCACTACCTTGGTTTGGTGACCAGATAGATGGTAGTGTCATACTGCTACATGCCCATGTACCTAATAGGTCATCTCATGATGAGATTGTTAAGTTTTGTACCTTGGGAGGTGTTCCCCATGTGTTTTTGCTCTCCTAGACACATGTGGGATGGACTATACACTTTGTGCCTTGTAATTTTGTCTAATTTCACTTTGACTTAGGAGTTTTAAGTCAAAAGTGAAATTTAGTCATTTATGCCTAAAATGACTATTAATTCACTTTGTGGGTGAATTAGAAACATAAATTGAACTTAGGAAACTTAACCGAAAGTGGGTTATTGACTTAGATACCTTTGGTGAGATCTAAACCATTGATTAGATGGGAGATGATATGATCTCATCCATTGGTTTCTTAGGTTTCCTTATGCATGTTCAAGATGGGCGCAAAGGGTGAAGGAGAGTTGAGTACTTCATTTTCTCACTTGGAGAGGAAGAGAGGGATATTTGAAATGAGGTTTTTTGTATGAGGAGGCTTGAGCTTGGGTGCATGCTTTCATGGAGGGATGCATTCAAATTCTAGCCTTGTTTATTTACTAAGGAGGCTTCATTACTATGGAGTGCACACTTTCTTATGAGGGAACATTAGTTGTGGGGAGGACTTCTATCCATCAGATTGTAGTGAGATCAGTTGCAGAGGGAGGTCATTCAGCAGAGCTTCATTCCTGTGGAGGAGTTTTCTATTATGAGCTCACAGTTTGCTTTTGGAGCAGTTTTAGTGGATTTGAGATCTTGTATGGGGGGCGCACCTGGTTATTTTGGACTTTTATTTCAGCTTGGATCAAGCTTCTATTGTATCAGGTTCCTCTATATTTTGTACTTGTTGTATCCCACCATATGATTTCCTCATATATAGACATATATTCCAAATTGTTTTTCCCTAGGGGGGGTTTATCCAGGGTCATGTTGACCAAAAATACCTGTGTACAAAATGATGTGTGTTTGTCTTTTAGATCTACTTATTTTCAGCTGTAAAGATCTTTAGGTGTGTTGTATTTATTTTAGTATGCATGTGCTAACTTCTAGTTACTAAAACAACATGCTAGAGCACCTAAAATTGCAAGTACAACCATAAAAAATCAGCAAGAATTTCTTGGACTATTGGTTGTCCTAAAACAACAACAAACATTTACATAACAGTTGAAAATTAGTGCCAATATGTGGTCAAAGATAGACCCAGTTGGCAAGCTTGATAGGACCTGAAAATATTAATGGTATCAAAGCTGAGGTGGCTGAACTTTTGAGCAGTTTGGATAGCACATGTGTTGGTTGTCATATACATCTTCTTGGAATAATTTTTTGGACAACCATTGACTCCTTCAGTGGTTGTTAGAGGGCATATTTTTGTATAGGAAAGTTGGGTAGTTTTGGAACTTTGTCATCAGTCTCTTTTCACACCTATGGAGTAGGAGTGAGGTTGATTTGACTTGACCTCTTTTCACACCTATTTTGTTAAGAGTGAGGTCAGATTACGCTTGTCTCTTTTCACACCTGTGTTGATAGGAGTGAGGCAGTGTTTTCCTTAGCAGTTTGAGCATCAATTGGGGAGTGCAGTTTGGAAGACATATCAACATCTCAGATGTGAGTTGAGGACAGGCTAGTTGGGGCTAGAAATTTGTCTCCTTGGAAGGTGAGGATGGTATTTGCCTTATAGGAACTTGATCTATGGGACATGGTCGAGGCAACTATTCCAGTCATTCCTGTCACTTCCCCCATCTTGGTGGAAGAGTTCAGGAAATAGAACAACAAGGAAAAGAGGAGCATTTGTGATGTAGTTCATGATCATATCATACCCCATTTGATGGTGAAGACTTATGCATACGAGATGTGTTCATCTCTATGTAATTTATATGAGAGCTCCAATGAGAACCGAAAGATGGTTCTCCATGACCGACTCAAGGGAATTTTCATGCTTAAGCATGAGTCAGTAACTTCATTCCTTGGTCGCTACACTCAAATCAGAGACGAGATTTCAACCATCGGAGAGGTTCTGAACCCTAACTCTTTGGTGAGGAAATCTATAAATAGCTTCACCAAACCGTGGGGTCCATTTGTACGTGACATTGTTGCCAGGGAGGCCATGCTTACATGGGAGAGGATGTGGGATGACTTTGTCCAGGAGAATATTAGGCTTGCAGCCAAGGTTTCTAGACAGTGGCAACATCAGTAGTAACAGTCTAGTCAGGGTGATGAGGATATTTCTCTTTGGACAAAGGGCAAGAAGAAGGTCAGGTGTGGGGGTCGACAGGGTCCCAATTTTGGGGCCCCACCACAGGGGAATGGAGGAGAGACCAAAATTGATCAAAGTAGTGGTCAGAAGAGAGATATGAGCAAAGTTAAGTGCTTTGTTTGTAATAATTTTGGGCACTATGTCGGACAATGCTTGAATAGGAAGAATAAGAGGAGTGGTACCGCAACTACAACAGAGGAGGAAGATTTTCAGACATAGTTTCAAAGAGAGTGTTCTTTCATCATATGCTACACTTTAGTTGAGACGGAACCCAATATATCGTATATTGACAATGGGGCTTTGAGCCATATGACTGGAGTTCGAGAGCACCTTACTGATCTTAGAGACACCGAGGTTAGGATAGATATTTCTCTTGGAGATGACACATTGGTCAGAGTTGTTGGGTTTGTCAAAGTTACCTTTTGGAGAGATATCATGCCACCTATATCGTTCAGGGACGTTCTCTATGTCTGTGGGCTAAAGAAGAATTCAATTTCAGTTTCCACCCTCCAAGATAGAGGTCTTGAGGTGAAATTCAAAGGCACTGAGGTACTCATTCATCCTCAGGGGTCATCACTTGCCTCAATATAGGTGATTGGAGTGAGGGATGGGAAAATGTTTAGATTGCATTTTCATCCACTTCATGCATTGGTAGCAAGCAGCGAAAGAAACAGACAGAGTTGTGAGTTATGGCATCGTAGTATGTGTTGTGCTACTTATATGTTTAGTATAATGCACTCATTAATTATCAATCTGGGATTCGTAATCAACAGAGTTACAAGACACTTGTAAGAAAGGTAATTTCTAATGTCTCAAGTATAGAATTAAACTAGATTATGCATGCTGGAAACAAATCAAAATAGCAAATTGTAATGCACTTTGGTTGTCTTTCACGGAGAGGCTATCTATTCCATTATGGCACATGCAAGTATGAGATGGAATTGGTTTGATAGATCAACTTTGATATCTGACCCAGAAAACTAACTATGCAATCCACACTTCTGAAAGGAAATCACACATCCATCAGCAAAGCATAGCATGGGTAGTTCAATAGTCAATATGTTGGTTCTACTGTGGTTCACAATGAACTTCACTAGTTCTTATCCAAGTAGTTTTGACTATTTCTGACAACATCTATGATCACTCAAGGAAATGAGAACAGAAATAGGGCATATGCAAAAACAGAGCAATTAAATATCTCTAAGCAATTATAGAATGGAAAGCTTAATCTAAGTTGTACTGCTATCATCTAACAGAGTTAAAGATTTAGCTAATTCAATGTTTATACTACTGAAAAAAAATACTAATGTTACTCTACAAAGAGGTTGACCTTTGTTGGGTGGTGGGCCCTTGCCACTTCAATAGGTCAGCTATTGAATTCTACAGGAAGCTTGTATTCAACACACACATTACTCTCACTCACATTTCAAAACATAAAACCAAACTTTCGTTAACAACTCAACTCACACTTAATCATAGATAATCAGAATATGAAGATAAATGGCATTCTATTAATCTTTACTCAGAATATGTTATGTTCTATCACATGCTACTTCACATATTGGCAATATGCTAACTCTCCTACTACTTCTACCATCCTTTCCATGGCTATTTAATAGTCTGTATCGTGAAACACAAGGAGGCGAAGTGATTTGCAAATCAATCAGTTGTTAAGTCCAATCATTTGATTACATCTTTAGCTTCATCCTCCTGAAACGCAGTGCATGAGGATGAGGCAATCAACAAACTATTCTTATCATAGCCTTGCTAAAGCAAATAGACATCCACCAATTGACTTAGGCCAGATCTGGCACTTAACTTAGTGCATTAGGCTATTCCATATCAGTACCGGATCATAACAGGTAGATGGTACCGGATCATGACAGTGCGCAAAAGATGGTACCGGATCATGACAGTGCATTTCCATTCGTACCGGATCATAACAGTGTGTGTTGGTACCAGATCATAACAGTGTGTGTTGGTACCGGATCGCAACAGATGTTATTTTAGTACCGGATGCGCTTGGTACCGGATTCGAACAGCAACAGTCTTGGTGCGCAGGTATCGGATAGTTGAGCTGGTACAGGAACGCTAGACATATAGAGGTCAAAGATTCACATATGACAAATTGAGCATTAGTACATGAAATATTTAATTCCTTAACTCTATAAACCACAAAATTCATGAATTAACTATACTTTACCTTATTACCTTATTACTAGCAAATAGTAACATTCGTGTCATTCACTCAAGATTTAGGTAGGCCAAAAAGGTATAGGTGAAGAGTATAATAGGGTAATGGGGATGTCAATTTCAGGTCTCAACATTCCCCCATTCCAAAATCATTGCATGTCCTCATGCAACTAAAAACAAAACCCAAAATTTTTCAAAACTCGAGACTATGTTCTTTACTTTGGTGGATCAATGATGTTGATGGTTAAAGCCTCTTCTCTCAACTCCCTTTTGATGACCCTAACATATTGTAGGAGTCGTAATACCTTCTTGAGATTGTTATAAGTCTCTTCATGGTCATCTTGAATTTGTTGGTTGGTTTCTTTCAACTACTCATTTTCCTTTTTGATATATCTGTCCAAGAGTTGGTATTCCTTCACTTCCTGTTGGAGTTCTTGATTTTGTTTTTGCAATTCCCCAATCCGTTTCTTCATTTGTTCTTTTGTCAAGGTCTTTGTTGACTCTATCATTACTGGTTGGATGCACTCCCTTTCCTTGACTTCCTCCCTCATCCCACATAAAGTTATAGTGGCTTGATCCTCGGTCAAACTAGGGATGGCATCTTGGAATGGTAAATCCTCAGAAGGGGAAGTAAGGTCGATTGGATCTTCTGGTGTATGAGGACTGACTATTGTTTTTCCCTTCTTTTCCATTCTCCTCGTAGTTCTTTTACAAAGAGGTACCGGATCATGGATGCTCACAGGCTTCCTTTTCTTCTTCTCTAATTGTGAAATGGTGACAAGGGGTTGTGCCACAGACTGTTTACTTTTAGTTTCTGAGCTATGCTTCCCTTTCTTCATCATTTTCTAATGGTCCTCTTTCTCAACTGCCACCGTTGAAGTCTCCTCTACTAATTTGTTTTTACCTTTTGATTTGGAGCTTTTAAAAGTCTTATTGATTGTGGAAGAGGACCCTTCTTTTTCATGTTGGTGTACTGCCCTAGATGATGGTGGGGTTGTCTTATTCTTCTTGCTCTTTTTCTCTTGGGGTTCCTTGCTTTTCTTTGGAGCATGTTGGGTTTCCTCCACAGATTTGTTTTCTATGGGAAGATGTTGTGTGATAAGGGTTTTCCAACTAATCCTCTGTTTCCTAAGCTCATGTAAAACTAGAATTTTAATGAGACCTTGATGGTAAATGCTAGTCTTCTCTATTTTGGAGATGGATTTAACACCTCTTACCATTTTATTCAAAMTCATCCATAGAAAATATGGAAAATCAATTTCAGGGCCTCCTTCAAAATGCAATAGAAGCCTAAGCTAATAAATCAAGGTCACGGCATACCTGCCTTCACAGGTGACAAATCGTTGAAGACTGGTAATCATTGGATGGTATTCTTCTTTGATGTAGTTCGTAGGAATCCCCTTCTTCCAATCAGGTTGTTGATGATCTGCCTTCAAGAATTGTTGGCACATTTCTTTGTTAATTCCTACACCTTTGAAGTATTTGGCTCCTCTGCTAGGTAGTCCTGTAACCTCCCTTAAGGTTGCTTCATTAATTATCAGTTGTAGATTGCCTATATGTGCAATCTCTCCATCATAGCTCTGTATGAATTCCTGAGATATCTTCTCGTGCCAACCTGTAAATTTTTCCAGAAAAGGTATCCACCCCAATCTAGTATATTTTTCTTGACATAATTGGTACTCCTTGGTTTCCCTATAAATTTGGAAAACCGGTTTGTGTCTAGTAACAACCATCGTTATAAATTGAGAAAAGGATCGGGCTATAGCACAAGGGTTTAGTTAATTGATGAAGGGTTTGGTACTGGAAAGGAGCAGGCTCAAGACTGGAGAAAAGCTCACGACAAGGGGAAATATGGTGATGGTGTTGTGAATGGTAAGTTTAAGTAAGGGTGTTGTAAGGAAAAATTATGACCAAATGAGGCTTATCTGGATGGCTTCACCACCAGATAAGCCATTTAATTTATACCTGTTACTGTAATGATGAGGATAAGACGTCGAGTGTTCAAGGCATCATTTTGGGATAGGCGATTGGACGTTCGGGTGGTGAAATTAATGTTGGTTTGTGGTTCATGGTATAAGATAGGTTCATGAATTTGCTTAAGGACGAAATATATCCGTGGCTTATCATTGCTATGCATGCTTCATATTTTGATATGATTTTTTCCTTTAACCATGTTCAAGAGCTATGAGAGGATTAATTAGGTTTAGGTATATGGGTATGAGGGATAGGTACATGGGTTTAATACTAAGGTCGTAAGATCTAGTATAGTTTTTCATATTTATTATAGTTTTATGAGCATATGAAAATAAATACCATGTTACCTTTGCTTTCACCTTTCTATGATTGATACCCATAGCATGTGTGGCTGCTTGTAAATTGTCAGAATTCATCCTTTTAGACTGAAGCTTCTTGAAAGCTTGGTACGGGAATGTCCTGTACTTCTGATGTGCTTATCTTCTTTTGTATTTAGTTCTGCAGGGTGATCATTTAAGTCTGGAAAAGAGTTCTGAAGGGGCTCTTTGACCTTCCCCCATGCCGAAGATGTTGTCTATCTGTAGGCAAGAAGATTCAACATTTTATATCATAATGGAGAAAATATGACAAGAGCAAAAGAAATCAATCAAATTTTAGAAGTACATCTTATCACTTATCATATGATCTCATGCCAAAAATGAAATTGCCCTTCTTTTAATCGATTATTGACAGAAGTAGCATTCAGCAGTGAAACAAGGGAATATATATATATATATATATATATATATATGTATGTATGTATGTATGTATGTTTTCCAAAAGAACAGATCCCACCTAACTTGCTTCAAAGATTTACTATCATTGGTTGTTAAAGATAAATTTCACAATATAAGTAGATTAGACTCCCTAGTTAGGGCTCCACTCTTAAGAAGTTTCCTTCTTAGATAGTGTAGGCTTTAGATGTCAGACTGGTAAGTTGACTTAGGGTGATTCTCAAATGGACATTTGCTTGGAGTAATTATGTTGTTGATTCATCTGGAGTTTTGTATCTCATGAAAGACAATAATGACCTTTACTCTTTTTTTTTTAGATGACAAAAAGTGAATTTTTCAATCAGACAAGTATAGATGAGACATTTTTCAACCAGAACCCACTGCCAGTAAGCCTATTCAATACTCCGGTGGGGTAGTTGCAATAATTGGTGAGAGGTGCCTTCCCTAGGGAGAATTCCCCATTGCCAACAGGCATGTTCAGTACCCTGATGGGTTTGCCTAGTCATACCACAGACCGGTACCCGCTGCCAGTAGACCTGTTTAGTATCCCGGTAGGTTAGTCTCTTAAACCCTTTTTTCCATCAAAGCCTTCTTGTCCATAGTCACCTATTTTAGTTTGTATTAAAGAGTGCTTTGCATGGTGACAGGGGAGGCTCGTCTGAAAAGCTTTTTACAGGGTGGGATGGTATTGGGTTGGAAGGCATATACTCTTCTTTTGTATGTCTTTTAAAGATTTGTCTGAAGGAAAAATAAACTTTTATGCACATTATTTCTTTAGAGTGATCCAAATGTATAATTTTGTCTGAAGTTGTCCATAAGAGAATGACCTAAAGTTTCCTTAGGGTACTGGTACATCCTCTGCCATAAAACTTTTGGTAGTGTGCCCATGGTAGAGAGTGTTCATTTACTCATATGTTACTCTTTAATAAGATAATCCAATGAATACTATTGAAGTCTGGTTAGGGTGAGATAGTTGCTTATAGGGTAATATATATATTTTCTTTAAATCATGTTGAAATACTGGGTAAGGGAAACTTCTAGTCTTTAAAGTGGATTATGGTTCTTTGATCAATCATAGGTAAAGATCGTGTCCCTCTTTTATTTTGTTTTTAAGAAACAGGACCAAAAGAAATTAAAATACTTCTCAGCAATAGAACCAAAAGAAATTAAAATACTTATCAGCAACAGAACCAAAAGAAATTAAAGTACTTCCCTTTAGTTATCAATAGAAGGGTTTCCATTTGATACTGCATTTGGATTTGTGGTTCCATCTTAAGTGGTTTTTGCATGGCTTCATACTTCAGATTAATTGACATAAGATTTTTGAAATATACTTTGTCAATTAGGTGATATGTCTTGATAGTACTGAAGAAGGACAGACTCTAGTACCGGACTGGTACTGGACCAGAACAGGATTTCTAGTACCGAAACAGAACAGAATATTTTTGATGTCTACAACTGATGTTTAGCAAGTTCATGAAGGATCAAATAGATTTTAAAAATTTGCTTACAAAAGAAAAGAAAATTTGCGAAAGTAAAACAAAAGGAGGTAAAAGTCTATTGTTACCTTTAGCTTATTAATGAAATTCGATCCACACCTATGTACAAAAAGTTTCAAATAAACCAATCAATCAATGTGGGTCAATAAGAGGATCTCCTTCCTTACTGATCATCTGCATGTCTTAATTATGTAATATATGAGTTAGGAATTCTTCTTTTGACAGAGGTTTGTTGTAAACTCGCAACGAGTGACCATTCACAAGTAGTGGTGTCTGTTGTTCATCAATTGTCTTTATCCTGATTGAACCATTATCAGAGATAGTGTCAATTTCGTAAGGTCCCATCCAATGGGTGGTTAACTTACCTTTGAAGTTCTTGAATCTCCTGTCATACAATAGGTCCCAATCTCCTTGTTGAAAATTTTTCTTTTTGAGATACTTGTCATGCCATTTTGTTCTCTATTCTTGAATGAGGGTAGTCCTTTGAAGTGCTTCCTGCCTGGTTTCATCCAACTCATTAAGCTACAAGAGTCTTTGTTGTTGGGCTTCATCCAAGTTCATGCCAACTTGTACTGCAGTCCTGAAGGTTTTAATCTAAAATTCTTTAGGGAGAAGCACCTGCTTCCCATACATTAACTCATAGGGTGTATGTCCTGTTGTATTCCTCCAGGTGATTCTATAATCCCATAAATCTTATAATAATATATCATCCCAATCCTTATGGTGCAGTTGTACTATTTTGGTAAGAATGGACTCAATAAATTTGTTGGTAGATTCTACTTGTCCATTTTCTTATGGATGATAGGGTGTAGATTTCCGGTGTTTGATTTGGTACTATTATGTAATAGCTTTGACTAGATGAGAGGTAAATTGAGTTCCCTGATCAGTCACAATTTCTCGAGGTACACCAAATCTAGTAAAGATATCATTAAAAAGGAAATCTACCACTGATTGTTCACTTGCAGCCAGTAAAGCCTTTGCTTCCACCCATTTAGTCACATAGTCAGTGCACACAAGTATATACTTTTTCTTTTTAGATGCAGGGTTAATGGGCCCTACAAAATCTAACGCCCATTTCTCAAATGGTTCAATAACTACTTGGGCTTGAAGTGGCATTTGGTCTCGTGCAGTAGGCTTACCCATTCATTGACATTCATCACAATTGGATACATAGGCTTTAGCATCTCTGAAAATATGAGGCCAATAGTAACCTAATTGCATAACTTTGTAAGCGGTCCTTTTGTCTACGAAGTGTCCTCCATAAGGGCCATCATGGCAGGCTTGTAAAATATCATGAATTTCATCTTCCCTTACACATCTCCTGATCATCAAATTTGGTCCTGTTTTGTAGAGGCAATCATCATGCCACATGTAATTTGCACTTAGTTGAATTACTTTATGTTTTTCTCTAGGAGACAATTTCTTAGGCATATTCCCTGTCACAAGATAGTTAGTGACATCTGCATACCACAGAGTGAATGTAGAAATAGCAAATAAGTTTTCATCAGGAAAGGTATCTTCTACTGGTGCATTATCTCCCAGATGAATCATTCTAGATAAGAAATCAGCCACAATATTATCTTTACCAGGTCTATCAATAATGGTGATATTAAACTCTTGTAATAATAAGAGCCATCGTGTAACTCTAGGATTTGTTACAGGTTTGTTCTTTAAGAATTGGATGGTTGAATGATCAGTGTGTACAAAAGATTGATATCCTGTAATATAGTGTCTAAATTTATTGATAGCATGGACTACATCTAGCAATTATTTTTCTGTGACCGTATAATTAACTTCAGTTGGAGACAGATTTTTACTGACAAAGTAAATAGCATAGGGCATTTTATTTTCTCTTTGTCCAAGGATTGCCCCAAGGGGTGTGTCTGAGGCATCAGTACAGATATGAAAAGGAAGGGACCAGTTTGGTCCTCTTAATACAAGGGTAGTTGACAGTTTCCATTTTAGAATTTCAAAAGATATTTGGCATTCATCATCCCACTTAAATTCAGCGTTTTTGGATAATAATTTAAATAAAGGGGTAGCTAGGCTTGTAAAATTCAAAATGAATCTTCTATAGTAGCCAGTATATCCTAAAAAGCTACGGACTTCCTTTTGTGAGGAAGGTATTATGATTTGTGTGATGATATAAATCTTTGTTGGATCAACTCTCATGCTAGAACGGGAAATGTGATGTCCCAAAACAATACCTTCAGTGAGCATCATTTTTTTATTTTTCATTACTTAAGGAAAGGTTAGTTTCCTTACACCTAATCAAGACTTTTTCTAAACTGGCCAATACTTCCTAGAAGTCTTGTCCATGGACTGTAAAGTCACCCATGTAGACTTCCACACAATCATTGATCAAGTCAGAGAAGATGGCTATGACAATGATTTGAAAAGTGGTTGGGGCATTGCAAAGTCCGAAAGGGAGCACCCTATAAGAATATGTGCCCCAAGGGCAGGTGAAAGTGGTCTTCCCCTGGTATTCGAGTGCTATTTGTATCTAGTTTTAACCACTAAACCCATCCAAGAATGAAAAATACTTCTTTCTGGACAAGGTATCCAGCACCTGATCAATAAATGGTAAGGGAAAGTAATCCCTATGGGTGGCTTTGTTTAACTCCCAGAAGTCTACACATATCCTCCACTTACCATTTTTCTTGGGAACTATGACAAGTGGAGATACCCATTGACTATCTGAAATGGGGTATATGAGATTGGCTCAAAGGAGTTTTTGCAATTCCTCTTTTACAATATCTTTAAGGGTTGGATTCATCCTTCGCTAAGGCTATATGACAAGTCTGATTTGGTCATTAGTGTAGATATGATGTGTGCATGTGTTTGGGTGAATGCCTTTCATGTCTGCATAATCCCATGCAAAGGCATCAAATTGTCTTTGGAGCATTTCAATCACTTGTGTCTTTTGTTCTGGTTCCAAACTAGAGTTGATATACAAGGGTTTTCCTGGGCTATTCTCAACAAGTTCAATAGTTTCTTCCTTATCTAAGGAGGCTGGTGATAAAGTGTATAATTGAGTGATATCAAGGTGCCAAGTTTGTTGAAATTCAGAACTAAAAATATGTGACAA
>JZKD02S2346755.1:161111-181068 GCA_000966675.3 Picea glauca
TCAGAACTAAAAATATGTGACAATTCTGCAAAAGACCTTGGGTATTCAATGCAATTTGTGTCAGCCAAAAATAAGCTTAAGACTTGTTCATCTGATTGTTCTTGTATTCCTCTTAATTGTTCAAGTGTTAACAGAGGTCTGATGCAATCTTCCTCTCCATAAGGGTTTTCTAGCCAAATAGGTATTTCCTGTGTCGGTTGGGCAAGAGGGAAGAGGACAAGTTTGGGGCTATGTGTTCCATTGGATATAGTCATCTCACCAGACTGACAGTTGATAAAGGCATCTGTTGTGGCCAGCCAAGGGTGGCCAAGAACCACAGGGTGTCCTGGTTTGGAGGCTGATTTAGAATAAATGACTAAAAAGTCTACTGGATATTCCCAAGAAGCTAGAGTGACTGTGACATCATCTAGACTTCCTGCAGGGTTAATGATTGACTTATTTGCTAGCTCGATCATGGTTTGGGTTGGTCTTAGCTGGTTGATTTGGAGCTTTTTCATAGTGTCAAAATGCATTACATTAATAGCTGCACCCAAATCAATGAGTGTGTTTGGTAGAGAAATGCCATTAATTTCAATAGTGACAACTGGGTTTCCAGGGTCATTATATTTGTATGGCATTTCATAAATAAATTCAGATAATTGTCCCACTACCTGAACAAGAGGAGGTTCTTTCTTCTTCCTTCCTGGTTTCTTAATGCAAAGATCCATTATAATTTTGGTTTATATAGGGATATCCTTAATATCTTGCAGCAGAGGTATTTTTATGCACACATTTCGTAATTCATCTTCTATATCTCTGTGCAAGGGTGGGTTAGGTTTCTTCACTAATAGTCTTTCAGGTTAAGGTGGGAGATTAATTTGTTAAGGTACTCATACAAACTGAGAAGTGGTTGGGATAGGAGGAGAGGCCTCTTCTTCTACAGGAGTGGTTTGGGTGTTTTCTTCCTCAAAATGATTGTCATTTTCTTCCTGAATTATTACTGCATGATCTGATTGGTTTACAACTTTCCCCGACCGTAGTTGAATTTCATAGGTGGGAAAGGTTTGAACTTATGTATTCTGCATAGGGTGGGTGGGTCGATTATTGGGGTTAGGGATTGGCTGGGCAGGGACTGTTGTTGGTCTTGGAGGATTGTGGGCAGCTTGGTTTTGTGGTTGTTGATTGGCATTTATAGATACTTGATGCTGTTGATTAGGATTCAAGGGGGTTGTAAATTGTCATTGTATAGGAGGTGGGAGTAAATCTTGCATCTGTGGTGGGTTGAATCCAGGTAGTAATTGGGAAATGTTTGCAAGGTACTGTGGATATGTAGGGTAAGAGGGATTTCCATACATAGGTCCCCTACAACCTTGTTTCCAAGGCTAAGTTTGTTGAGGTGTCCATTATGGATAAGTCATTAGGGAAGGACCCCATTGTTGTTGTTGATATTGTGTATTAGGATCATAAAATGTATTGGGGTTTTGAGCTCTCCAAGGTCTTCTAGAAGGGTATGGTTTTTCTTGTGAGACTCCTCCTCCCTTATACATGGCTTGTAGTTCAAGCAAGGTTGGGCACTCAGATGTGAGGTGTTCTAGTGTACACAGACCGCAGATTTCTATGAAATTTAATGGGCATTATTTCTCATTGTTGTGCTTCTTTTGGCATCTATGGAAAAATATTGCTAAAGCATCTTCTTCTTGTTTATTTTTCAGTTTCAGAGTATCTAATTGGTTACTTATTGTGCTCAAGATGTATGTTTTAAATTTCTACAATAAGTTTCCTAACTCAGTTCTGGTGACAGTCCCTTAACTTTGTTTTGTATTTCTGCTAAAAGGATCTCTTGGTCCTTTTCCTGTTTTAGCTTGTCCTCTTGAGTATCTCCTACAGTAATCTGCAATTTCTGAAAAAGGTTTTTGGTGCACATCTCCTGAACTCAACAAGTTTAAAACTTCTATGCAATCGTCCCTGAGACCTTTCAAGAATACAGTTCTTACTACAGTTGGGTCTATGGTGAATAGTTTTGACTTTTGATAGTTGTATAAGAACCTTTCTAAGTAGTCTTCGAGACTTTCATCTTCTATTTGCTGCATTTTAAAAATGTCGTTTTTAACATTATCCTTACAATAGTCTTGGTATTTTCATAAAAATGTGTCTTTCATTTGATCCCAAGAAAGGATTGTATTTTCTCTTAAGCTCATGAACCATCTTAAGGCTGAATCTTTCATTGTAGCAGAGAAAAGATTAAGTTTTTGGGCATCGTCTGAGTAGTTATAGCTTCTACATAATATGTCAAATTCGAATAAAAATAAATCTAGGTCTTCAGTTGACATACCTTTGAATGTGGGTAACAATGATAGTGGGATATTCTTCATGTTGATGTTTCTGGAAATATCCAAGATTGGAAACCCAAAGGTTTCAGTCTCTGTAGTTGCATTTCCTTCTTCTTCTGCCATTCTACTGATAGATGGTTCAGAAACTGGATTTTTTGTGTCTCATAAATGTTCAGCAGACTCACATTCTGCCTGTCCCAATACTGATTCTTTCATTTTAGGTTCTCCTTCTGGAACCTCGTTGGCTCCCCTTGAATTTTTTGTTGGTGGAATTTTTCCTGCACCAGTGTCAGTTGGATTAGTGGGGGGCTTTGTTTTTGAATCTTTGGAGCTTACAAATCTACCCTTGTTATATCTATATCTATGCATAAAATGGAAATTTGATCTTTTAGCAGAATTGAAATCCTAATTCTATCTAGGAGGTAAGAAGGCAACCTGGCTTCGGAGAACCCCACTCTAGTGGCCACATGTCTCTTCACTCATGTCTTAAACATTTTATCCTCCTCCCTCAAGCAGCCTTTTAAAAACATTAAAATTTATGCAAACAATCTAAGCTAAAAAACACTTTCTATCGTTTGCAACTCCTCGACAACGGCGCCAAAATGTTGTTCTACTTATATGTTTAGTATAATTCACTCATTAATTATCAATCCAGGATTCGTAATCAACGGAGTTAAAAGACACTAGTAAGAAAGGTAATTTCTAATGTCTCGAGTATAGAATTAAACTAGATTATGCATGCTGGAAACAAATCAAAATAGCAAACTGTAATGCACTTTGGTTTTCTTTCACAAAGAGGCTATCTATTCCATTATGGCACATGAAAGTATGAGATGGAATTGGTTTGATATATCAACTCTGATATCTAACCCAGAAAACTAACTATGCAATCCACACTTCTGAAAGGAAATCACACATCAATCAACAAAGCATAGCATGGGTAGTTCAATAGTCAATATGTTGGTTCTGTTGTGGTTCACAATGAACTTCACTAGTTCGTATCCAAGTAGTTTTGACTATTTCTGCCAACATCTATGATCACTCAAGGAAATGAGAACAGAAATAGGGCATATGCAAAAATAGAGCAATTAAAGATCTCTAAGCAATTATAGAATGGAAATCGTAATCTAAGTTGTACTGCTATCATCTAACGGAGTTAAAGCTTTATATAATTCAATGTTTATACTACTGAAAACAAATACTAATGCTACTCTACAAAGAGTCTAACCTTTGTTGGGCGGTGGGCCCTTGCCGCTTCAACAGGTCAACTATTGAAGTCTACAGGAAGCTTGTCTTCAACACACACATTACTCTCACTCACATTTTAAAACATAAAACCAAACTTTTGTTAACAAATCAACTCACACTTAATCATAGATAATCACAATATGAAGATAAATGACATTCTATTAATATTTACTCAAAATATGTTCTATGCTATCACGCGCTACTTCACATATTGGCAATATGCTAACTCTCCTACTACTTCTACCATCCTTGCCACGGCTATTTAATAGTCTGTATCGTGAAACACAAGGAGGCGAAGTGATTTGCAAATCAATCAGTTGTTAAGTTCAATCATTCAGTTACATCTTTAGCTTCATCCTCATGACACATAGTGCATGAGGATGAGGCAATCAACAAACTATTCTTATCATAGCCTTGCTAAAGCAAATAGACATCCACCAATTGACTTAGGCGAGATCTGGCACTTAACTTAGTGCATTAGGCTCTTCCATATCAATATCAGATCATAACAGGTAGATGGGACCGGATCATGACAGTGCGCAAAAGATGGTACCGGATCATGACAGTGCGTGACCGTTGCTACCGAATCGTAACAGTGCATGTTGGTACCGAATTATAATAGTGTGTGTTGGTACCGGATTGCAACAGATGTTATTTTAGTACCGGATACGCTTGGTACCGGATTTGAACAGCAGCAGTCTTGGTGTGCAGGTACCAGATAGATGAGCTGGTACAAGAACGCTAGACATCTAGAGTTCAAAGATTCACATATGGCAAATTGAGCATTAGTACATGAAATATTTAATTCCTTAACTCTGTAAACCACAAAATGCATGAATTAACCATACTTTACCTTATGACCTTATTACTGGGAAATGGTAGCATTCTTGTCATTCACTCAAGCTTTAGGTAGGCCAAAAAGGTATAGGTGAAGAGTATAATAGGGTAATGGGGATGTCAATTTTGGGTCTCAACAGGATGGCCCACTGACATCATGGAGCTTTCAGAGTACTTAGAGAGGTTGTGAAAGGAGTACCACATATCAGTATAGAGCATCAGGATGTTTGTAGAGGGTGTGCACTTGGTAATTTTAACATGGAATCATTCCCCAGCAGTGACACCAGGTCGGCTAGGATACTGGATTTAGTACACACGGACGTGTGTGGGCCCATGACTTGGAGATCCTTGAGTGGTTGTGAGTAATGTTATCCCCACTTTTCAGGGATAACTAGGAGATCATGTCTTGAGGCCCACGAGTCCTAGACATGGAGTACCGAGAGAAGGATTGACCTAAGCATGGCCCTGGAGGGCCCACCTTTTCTTCTTCCATCGTCTTTATCTTGTCAGAAGTAGCAACATCCATCACCATCAGTTTGGTATTGCATCAAAATAGGTTCTTGCTTCATGAGGTAATTAGTCCAGGTATCATGGTATGTGTCGCATTTGATCGTTAAAACCTTTAAATATATGCATCTGATTCCTTTTATTTCTAACAAATGCTTGGATCTTACATTTTTCCACTTGAACATGTTTGGGGTGATTGACAGGGTGCCCTAGAAAGCCTATATCTGTAGGTTTTGGTTTTCCATTAGGGGGATTTCTAAAAATCCATCGTTTTCTCCCATCATAGCACCACTTCTTCATCTTACTTCCCACTCACTTATCTCAGTCCCCTTGTTCGGGCATTGGGCTGACCTATTTTTAGGACTACACCTTACCTCGTGGGAAGAAGGGGCTAAAGGCCCAGAAGGTAAAAGCAAGCTGGTAAAAGATAAAATCCTAAGAATAAAACCTCAAGATGCTTTGCCCAGGGATCCTTGAGAAAGCAATAAAAGGCTTCTCAACAAGAAACAAGAGGGACCCAGAAAAATAACAAAACAAGACCTAGTCAGAGGATAGGGGGTCTCATCACGAGCTGGCCTATTAGGACCAAGGGTGCCTAGCAGTACGACATTTCCACCAGTTGGTTACCACGCCAGGGTAGTGACTCTTGGTTTCATGGCCAAGGGAAAGGGGGTCTCATCACGAGCCATCCTTCTCATCTCTGTGAAATTACTTATGGGTAACACTGTTAGCTCTGGTCACCATGCCAAGGCAATGTCCCTTGATTATCTCTTGAATAAAAAAAGAATAAAAGAATAAAAGAATAAAAAGAATAAAGCAAGAATGGGCTTGAAAAAAATGCATCTGTGACATGTATAGCTCAACTTATACAAAGGAATCCACAGGTAATGCTTTTGCATCCTTAGCCTTCACTGCACCCACATGTTTGGAAATCCCTTGACCAAATCACCAACTTACATGGCTTGGATGAGCTCTTTTTGGGAACTTTTCTTTTCCTGTGGACACTATCCCAATAGGACACCTTGTCTCTTTATTCAGACTTATATTGCAGGCTTGTGTAATGTCTTTGAGCTATTGATTGATGTATTAGGGATTTTGTGCATATGTTTAATAATATTGATGATGAGATGTGATTGACATTGATATGATCCCTATGACTGATGAGCCCATGGAGGGCATAGCCTTTGATGTGCAGGACCATGCCCGATGAACAGGTACCATTTGGATTGGTACACATGGGGAGATGATTAGTTTGGACCTCAATGGGGATGAATATCCCATCAGATGGATGTTGAGACCCCATCAGAGGGCAGAGATAGGACAAAGGTTGATTAGAGACTTTTCACCGGAGAAGAAGAGGACATTCCACTAGAGGCATCCCGACACAGATGGACCTAGGGGGATTGACCCATTTTTTCAGTGAGACATTGGCTCTAGATGGACTAGGACATCACCAGGAGGCTTATGACATCATCATGAGCATGATAGAAGATGTACAGGGCAGTTGGAACATGTAGCATCTTGGAGGATCCCAAAAAGGGCTAACGTCTTGCTTCAGGAGGCTGCACTTTCCCTAATAAGGGCTAACGTCACCCTGGAAAGGGGTGGCATCTTACCTTTTTTCTTGATTAGGGTTTATATTTGACAATTTAATGTGAAAACAGCATGATTTGATATTATGGCCATGTCGACCTTTTTGCCTGACCTAAAATGTAAAATTAGGTCAAGGTTTTGTATAAATGAGGGATTTTAACTCTCATTTTATCATCACTACTCATTCACTCCATAAGGAGGTCTGAAATTTGTGCCCTATCTTGGGTATTTGGCTGATTTGGTGAGGCGCACTTGTTGAAGGAAGATATTTTTGGCATCTCTTGGTTTTTCTCTTGGTGGAAGGTGTTACAACTACGGTTTGCATGCTATTTCATGGTGATATGTAAGTGTTTTTGTTTTTTTGCAAAACTTCTTAAATGAATGGTTGTAGTATTATTTTATTGCATATGTTTATAATTTGTTGAACAAAACCCTAGGTGACAAGCACACAAGTAGGTCCTTGTCTCATGTCCCCATTAAGAGAAATTTTCAACCATTGAGGAAGAAAAAGAGAGCCTAGTCATAGCTACACTCCTTTCTCCTCCTCCCTTTTGCTAGCCCTACCATCTAGAACTCAAGAGGAAGAAGACATCCTAGGCCTAGGTTATCTACACTTTGAGTCACTTTCCTTTTAGGGTTTGATGAAAGAGCCTTGTTGTAGCAACACTCTCCCTCATTAGACTTTCTTGTCTTGATTTTGTGCTTCATTGAGCTAGTCTTTTGCCATCTAAAGAAGGAGGAGAGAGCACAAGGCCTTGCCATAGCAACACCGCAGTGAGCCTCTCTCCCCTAGGGTTTTGTTTCTGAGGCCCTGTCATAGCAGTACTTCAGAACTCTTCCCTCCAGTCCTTATCCATCCTCCTTCAACCCTTGCGTCCTCCACTAAATTTGACTCCATTTTACCCTAAAGGCACTGATCTAAAGTCCTCCAGCATTGAAGTGAATTTGATCACAACACTCTCAAAACTTGAATTAAAACCCTAATTTCACTAACCCTAGCCTAGACTAACCTACTAACCCTAAGTGTTGATGTCATCCTTGGCTATTATTTTGTTGATGCAGCAACATTTTGTCTTTTGAGCAATTAAATGGTGATCAAAGACATTTATTAGATGATGTGTTGATTGATTATGTTGAATGCCATATTGTCCTAACATTTATTGGTAAAGTGACATTACTTGCATTGTTATATTTATAAACATTGACTTCGTCAATATTTACTGCCATATTTCTTATATATTTATTAGATAATTTTATGAAGTACTAACGCATTGAATAGCTTGCACATATTAGTTTGTTGTTGCTTTGTTCCATGCAAGTATACTTATTTGGGGGTTTTAGTTCTTTATTGGTTTTTTAGCCAGGAATATCTGATTGGTGGTGACTTGTGAAAGGGGGAAATATTATCTTTGTCTTATTAGCCTTTTGCCTCTTCAAAATCCCAGGTCACCGGGGATGTCTCCCCTGGGCCTCACCTCCCTAAATAGAAAGAACCTCCCCATCATGGTGACATTGGGTGGGATAGGTTCGTGTTACGCTAGTTTGGCCTTCAAACCTCAAGCTTTTATCCTTTCTACAAATTGTGCGATAAAATTTTGGTGTCGTTGTCGGGGAACACTGACTCAAACCTTCCTCAGATGAAAAATTTTCGGTAAGCCTTACCTCAGAGAGTCTCTTTCTTACAAGCTTACCTGGCAACTCCATTAGGGCGTTTTCCCTTTTTCTTTGGTAGTTTCAAGAAAACTATCTGGCGACTCCAAAAACTAAAAAGAGGTTCAATAATCCTCCTTTATCCTTCAGAAGGAAGCCTCCCAAGAACTCTCCTGTTGTAAAATCACTTTTCGAAAAGAGTCTTCCTTTGAAAACCATGTCTAGTTCAAGTACCACCACTACAGTGAACCCAGCTAACAATCAAAGACAGTGGTCATCTACTCTCTTCAAACCAATAGACATGTCAGCCATACCAGGCTACCCTAGGAAAATTCCAGCTAAGTATGAGAAGTGGTTGCCCAAATTCATTGGTACTGATGCAATCAGTGTCGAAAAGAACATGAGCATATTTTGGGCATTTTTTCAGCTTCATCCCATTAGTGATGATGTTGAATATTTATTCATGAATTTTTTCTCTGCTACCCTCTATGATGCTTCAAGGCGTTGGTACCTGAGACTTCCCGATGGTAGCATTAAAACCATGGACAGACTTGAACAGGTCTTTCTTAAAATATGGAGTATCAAAGAATACCCTAACATGCTCCTCACCCAACTAAATAACCTTGCGAAAAATGAAAATGAATCTATTTGGGAGTTCCATACTAGGTTTGAGACCTTGCTGCAAAGGATCCCTACAAGCCATCATTTGAAAGATGATTACCTCATCCAACTATACACCAATTCTTTCAATGGCCAATTGGGGTATCTTCTCAGAGATAAAAAAACCCTCAATCCATTGAGGAAGCCCAAGAGCTCGCTACTAAAATAGAAGGAAACCTCCTCATCCAAGATTGAGCCTTTCACTAATCCAAGGGGAAAATTGGACACCAGGCCAAAATTAGTCCACAATACTAAACCCACTTCAAACCTTTGTGCTAGTATAGCCAATTTGCAAGCCTCTATGGATGGTATCATAAAAAATCAGGAACAAATGATGAGCAGGATAGTCAACTTGGAAAGATCCCAAAGCCAAGCACCCAGGGTCCTGTACAAAGGGAAATTTCAAAAGGGGAATTAATTCTATAAGCCAAAGAATGAGCAAGAAGTCCCAAACACCTTGGCACCTACAAACGTTGTGGACGAAAACCCTTGGTGCCTAGAATGTAGTGAATCACATTGGGAGCATGAGTTTCCTTACAATAATAATGGCCATCAATAAGTGAATAACATGGACCACTTCATGGAAGGTCCTCAAATAAATATCACTAACGCAGAGCATCAAGAATCTGTGAAAGAAGTAGCCAGGTCAATAAGGATGGCGGTAATAAACAACCTAGACCAGGAATCACGAGAGAAGCTAAAGAAACAAGAATTTCAAGTGTATAGAAGAAAAAAGTTGAACCAACCTACTGTTGACCAGAAAAATCCCCCACCTTTGGAAGTACTTCTTCCCAAGACATCCGAGTCTGGGAAGGTTCACATGAACTTTGACTTTGAAGGGGCACTATCAAAGATGCATGTAAACATTCCCCTAAGAGAATCCATTAAGGTCCCATCTATCAAGGAACGCTTTGACACTTTCTTTCAAGGATTGGATGAACCCATGGACCCCCCTATCATGATACAAGATGATCATTTCAAGGTTCAATACGGATAAAACCCTCCCTTATTCATGACTTTAATAATGAAAGACAAGAGCCTCAACAACTGCATGTTAGATACAGGGGAAAGTGCCAACATAATTCCGTTCAAAGTCATGCAAAAATTAGGGTTCAAAGTGACATGCCCTTACAGAAATGTATGTGGTTTCGAATCTAAAGCCATCCCCACACATGGAGTGGTTGAGAATGGGGAAATTTTCCTTAAAGAATACCCTAAGAAAGTGATCCACATTGACATCATGATAGTAGACATCCTAGATGTGTGGGGGATTTTGTTGTCCAGGAAATTTGCATCAATGTTGGGTGGTACCCTTGAGATGGACCTCTCTTTTATAGAATTCCCTCTAAAAAATAGAACAAGTAGATGTCTCCTAAATGAGCCAATGACTGAGACCCATGTGCAAGAAGTTAATCCCCTGGTCAAAAGTGACAAGGAAAATGATAAGATCATACAAACCCTTCATGAATATTCTCTTAAAGATATGCCTTTCGCTACAGAGAAGGATTTTGATCAGATCAAATGTCCCAAAAGGGAAGAGTACCAACAACTCCTGGATGAATTTAAAAACAAATAAATCAAGACTGTGAAGATGCTGAAAAGACCAGAAGATGACTTACAGATTCATCCATCCCATGAAGAGGTATTTACTGCAGAAGCCCACCCTCCTCCCTCTACACAGTACACTAGGGTTGTCCAAGGAACAACCAAGTATAAGATCAGGAAATACAAGGAGGGAGACATAGTATGGATATGGGACACCCAAAAGGGAGAGCCAACTAATGTCAAAGGAAGCATTCAATCATGACTCGGACCTTTCAAAGTTTGAAAAGAATCAATTGATGACTCCTACTATTTATCCACTTTGGAAGGAAGAAGGTGCCCATTACCGATCAGTGGGCACCTCCTCAAACCCCACCAGGGTGGGTGAACCTTACTTCACAGGTAAGTGTAGGTAAGTAGGAATTTTTGCATCCATGTATTATACCATTTGAATTGCATGTTAGTTTGCTTTCACATTTACATCTATTGATTGATTTATATATATATATATATATATATATATATATATATATATATATATATATATATATATATATATATATATATATATATGTGTGTGTGTGTGTGTGTGTGTCTATGTGTATGCTTGGGTGGCATTACCACCCCAAATTTTTTTACTAATGCTTCTTTTGAGATCAAGAAGGTATGCAGGTTATGTCAGAGATGTTGAGGTTCTCATGCACTCTATGGTGAGCACATGTCCTTGAGTTGGAGCATCATGTTATCCCCACTTTTCATGGATAACTACGAGATCATGTCTTGAGGCCCACAGGCCCTAGACATGGAGTACCGAGAGCAGGATTGACCTGAGCATGGCCCTGGAGGGCCCACCTTTTCTTCTTCCATCATCTTTATCTTGTCAACAGGAGCAGCATCGATCACCGTTGATTTGGTCCTACATCAAAAGAGGTTCTTGCTTCATGAGGTAATTAGTCCAGGTATCATGGTATGTGTTGCATTTGATTGTTAAAACCTTTAAATATATGCATCTAATTCCTTTTATTTCTAACGACTACTTGGATCTTACATTTTCCCACTTGACCATGTTTGGGGGGATTGACGGGGTTCCCTAGCAAGCCTGTATCTATAGATTTTGGTTTTCCACTAGGGAGATTTCTGAAATTCCATCGTCCACTCCCATCATAGCACCACTTCTTCATCTTACTTCCTACTCACTTATCCCATTCCCCTTGTCCAAACATTAGGTTGACCTATTTTCAGGACTGCACCTTACCTCGTGGGAAGAAGGGGATAAATTTCCAAAAGTTAAAAGCAAGCTAGTAAAAGATAAAAGCCTAAGAATAAAACCTTGAGATGCTTCACCCAGGGATCCCTGAGAAAGCAATAAAAGGCTTCTCAGCAAGAAACAAGAGGGACCTAGAAAAATAACAAAACAAGACCTAGTCAGAGGATAGGGGGTCTCATCACGAGCCAGCCTATTAGGACCATGGGTAGCTAGCAGTATGACATTGCCACCAGTTGGTTACCACGCCAGGGCAGTGACTCTTGGTTGCATGGCCAAGGGAAAGGGAGTCTCATCATGAGCCAACTTTCTCATCTCTGTGAAAGTACTTGTGGGTAACACTATCAGCTTTGGTCACCATGCCAAGGCAGTGTCCCCTGATTATCTCTTGAATAAAAAAAGAAAAAAAGAATAAAGGCAAGAATGGGCTTGGAAAAAATGCATCTGTGACAGGTACAGCTCGCCTTCTACAAAGGCACCCACATGTAACGCTTTTGCATCCTTAGCCTTCACTGCACCCACATTCTTGGACATCTCCTGACCACATCACCCACTTACATGGCTTGGATGAGGTCTTTTCAGGAACTTTCCTTTTCTTGTGGACACTATCCCAATAGGATGCCTTGTCTCTTTCTTCAAACTTGTATTGCAAGCTTGTGTAACATCTTTGAGCTATTGATTGATGTATTAGGGATTTTGTGCATATGTTTAATAATATTGATGATGAGATGTGATTGGCATTGCTATGATCCTTGTGACTGATGAGCCCATGGAGGGCATAGCCTTTGATTTGCAGGACCATGCCCGACGGACATGTACCATTTGGACCGATACACATGGGGAGATGATCAATTTGGACCTCCATGGGGCTGAATATCCCATCAGATGGATGTTGAGACCCGATCATGGGGCAGAGATAGCATGGAGGTTGATTAGAGACTTTGCACCGGAGAAGAAGAGTACGTTCCACCAGAGGCACCCCGACATAGCTGGACCTAGGGGGATTGACCCATTTTCAATGAGACATTGGCTCTAGATGGCCTAGGACGTCAATAGGAGGCTTATGAAATCATTATGATTGTGTTGGCAGATGGACAGGGTAGTTGGAACATGTGGCATCTTGGAGGATCCCAAAAAGGGCTAACGTCTTGCTTCAAGAGGCTGCACTTGCCCTAATAAGGGCTAACGTCACCCTAGAAAGGGGTGTTTTCTTACCTTTTTGCTTGATTAGGGATTAGATTTGACAATTTAATGTCAAAATAGTATGATTTGATATTATGGCCTTGTCGGCCTTTTTGCCTAACCTAAAATGTAAAATTAGGTCAAGGTTTTGTATAAATGAGGGATTTTGACTCTCGTTTTATCATCACTACTCATTCACTCCATAAGGAGGTCTGAAATTTGCACCCTACCTTAGGTATTTGGCTGATTTGGTGAGGTGCACTTGTTGAAGGAATATATTTTTGGCATCTCTTGGCTTTTCTCTTGGTGGAAGGTGTTACAACTAGGGTTTGCATGCTCTTTCATGGTGATATGTAAGTGTTTTTTTTCTGCAAAACTTCTGAAATGAATGGTTGTAGTCTTATTTTCTTGCATATGTTTATAATTTGTTGAATAAAACCCTAGGTGACAAGAACACAAGTAGTTCCTTGTCTCATGTCCCCATTAAGATAAATTTTCAACCATTGAGGAAGAAAAAGAGATCCTAGTCGTAGCTACAGTACTTTCTCTTCCTCCCTTTTGCTAGCCGTACCATCTAGAACTCAAGAGGAAGAAGACATCCTAGGCATAGGTTATCTACACTTAGGGTCATTTTCCTTTTAGGGTTTGATGAAAGATCGTTCCTGTAGCAACACTCTCCCTCATTAGAATTTCTTGTCTTGATTCTGTGCTTCATTGAGCTAGTCGTTTTCCATCTAAGGAGGAGAGAGCACGAGGCCTTGCCATAGAAACACCAGAGTGAGCCTCTCTCCCCTAGGGTTTTGTTTATGAGGCCCTGCCATAGCATCACTTTAGAACTCTTCCCTCTAGTCCTTAGTCATCCTCCTTCAACCCTTGCATCCTCCACTAAATTTGACTCCATTTTACCCTAAAGGAATTGATCTAAAGTCCTCCAGCGTTGAAGTGAATTTGATCAGAACACTCTCAAAACTTGAATTAAAACCCTAATTTCACTAACCCTAGCCTAGACTAACCTACTAACCCTAAGTTTTGATGTCATCCTTGACTATTATATCATTGATGCAACAACGTTTTGTCTCTTGAGCAATTAAATGGTGATCTAAGGCATTTATTAGATGAGGTGTTGATTGATTACATTGAATGCCATATTGTCCTAACATTTATTGGTGAAGTGACATTACTTGCATTGTTATATTTACAAACCTTAAATTAGTCAATATTTACTGCCATATTGCTTATATATTTATCAAATAGTTTTATGCAGTACTAACCCATTGAATAGCTTGAACATATCAGTTTGTTGTTGCTTTGTTCCAGGCAGGTATACTTCTTTGGGGGTTTTACTTCTTTATTGGTTGTTTAGTTGGGAATATCTGATTGGTGGTGACTTGTGAGGGGGGGAATATTATCTTTTTTTTATTATCCTTTTGCCTCTTCAAAACCCCAGGTCACCGGGGACGTCTCCCCTGGGCCTCACCTCCCTAAATAGAAAGAACCTCCCCATCATGGTGATATTCGGTGGGATATGTTACTATTATGCCAATTTGGGCTTCAAACCTCAATCTTTTATCCTTTCTAAAAAATGTGTGTTAACAAGTACTATCTCACATTTATTGATGACTACTTGAGGAAGACTTGGATCTATTTCCTGAAGGCCAAGAGTGAGGTTTTCACACGGTTCCAAGAGTTCAAATCTCTTGTGGAGAACCAATCGGAAAAGAGGATCAAAGCTTTGTGGTCGGATAACGAGGGAGAGTATTCCTTGAGATAGTTTGTATACTAATGTGCCCAACATGGCATAAGAAGAAAGATGATCGTACCATACAACCCCTAGAAGAATGGGGTTGCCGAGAGGAAGAATCGGGTTATTACCGGTGCAACGAGATCCATGTTGCATGATCAAAGTTTTCCTTTGTACTTATGGGCATAGGCATGTGCTACTGTAATTTACCTGCAGAACAGGAGCCCCCACGGGATATTGGGGAAGATGACTCTTGATGAGGAATTCACTGGTAGGAGACTCGATGTCAAGAACATCAGGATATTTGGGTGCTTGACCTTTTCTCATGTCCCCTTGAATAGGAGGACAAAGCTACACCCCACAGCCCAACATGGAATTCTAGTTGGATACTCAGAGTCGTCCAAATCCTATCACATCTACATTTCACTACTTAGGACAGTGGTGGTGAAGAGAGATGTCATATTTGAGGAGGATAGGGATTTTCATATATCTCTTGAGTTGAGGATGATGCAAAGGCATCGATTGCAGTCTCAGAGGGAGAACAACCTCATAATTCATGTATACCAGTATCAGGGGTGACAGGGTCACCATGCACAGCTTCAGGGTCATAGTCAAAGCATGTTCAACCAGATGGCGCACAAAATTCAGATGGGGCACAAACTTCATATGGGACACAGACTTCAGGATCTCAGAGTGTTGAGATGAGTCCTGAGGTAGTCACTCTTAGGCAGAAAGACCTTACTTCTCTGTTGACCACTTCAGGGAAGAGGAGACCTAGATGGTTTTAGGAGACCCTAAAAGAGGCCAGAGAGAATATAGGGGAGCCCAAGATCCAGATCAGAGAGATGATACCTCCAGTCAGATTGGAAGCATATTTGGCACTAGTGACGAGTATCATGGATACTGAGCCACGGACATTTGCGTAGGAAGTGGACCAGCGGGTCTGAAGAGACTCCATGGTAGAGGAGTATGAATCCATTATGTGCAACGATATCTGGGATGTGGTTCTGAGGCCAGTGGAGAAGTCAGTTGTGACTTCCAGGTGGTTGTACCAAACCAATATTGTTGCAGATGATAGAATTGAGAAACACAAGGCCTTTTTGTGGTGCAAGGCTTCAAACATATTGAGGGAGTCTATTATGACAAGACTTCCACACTAGTTGCGAGATACACCTCCATCGGGAGTATCATTGCCATAGCAGCGGATATGGGTTGGAGCATTCGCCAGATGGATGCGAAGACCACATTTCTGAATGGATTTATTGATGAGGAGGTGTACATAGAGCAACCATAGGGGTTTGAGGTGAGTGACAGGGAGACTCACGTGTGTATTTTGACAAAGGCACTTTATGTACTGAAGCAAGATCCTCGAGTTTGGTATTCTTTCATAGACACATACTTTCTTCATATGGGCTTCGAGAAGAGAGATGTTGATCCTAACATCTATTTAATCATTAGAGGTGAGGACACACTTATTCTCATCTTATATGTGGATGATTTTTTCATCACTGGAGTTGAGGATCTGATAGATGAGTGAAAGCTCGAAATTGCATCATATTTTGAGATGAGTGATATTGGATTGATGCACTACTTTCTGGGTATGGAGGTATGGCAAGAGGAGGGTCAAATATTTCTCGGGAAAGGGAAGTATGTAGCAGATATTTTGAGCATATTTTATATGGAGGATTGCAGACCCATGTCTACACCTATGATTACTAAATGGAAGAATCTTAGTGCTTCAGATAGCCAGTTGGTAGATGCCACAGTTTACAGGCATTTGATCGGTTCACTCATGTATCTGGTTAACACCAGACCAGATATTTGTTTTTCTGTGAACACTCTCAGTTAATACATGGTTGAGCCGAGGAGTGTTTACATGGTTGGGGAAAAATACATTTTGAGGTACATTGTTGGGACAGTTGATTATGGCCTAGACTATGTCAGAGGATATGGAGTCAATTTGTTTGGCTACACAGACTCAGACTGGGCAGGATGTGTTGCTGACAGGAAAAGCACCTCAGGGTGTTTCTTTGGTTTGGGGTCAGGACTTATTTTCTGGTTCAGCCAAAAGTAGAAGTTAGTTGCTTTGAGTTCGGCCAGTCATGCCAGTTTCGAGGCCATTTGGCTTCATAAGATGTTGGTTGATTTTTTTGGTCAGGAGATACCACCGACCGTCATTCACTGTGATAATTAGAGTTGCATAAAAATCTTTAAGAATCCATTGTTTCATGACCGGTCGAAGCATATTGAGATTAGGTACCACTTCATTCATTATTGGGTTCAGAGAGGGGCAATTCAGTTGTAGTTTGTATTGACAAATGACCAGGTTGCAGATATTCTCACCAAGGCCCTGCCAAGGGGAAAACATGTCTACTTCATAGACAATATGGGCTTGGTGAGGAACACCTTCCTCGGTAAGAGGGAGTGTTGAGTTTTCTACCTTGGGAGGTGTTCCCCATGTATTTTTTCTCTCCTAGACACATGTGGGATGGACTATACACTTTGTGCCTTGTACTTTTGTCTAATTTCACTTTGACTTAAGAGTTTTAAGTCAAAAGTGAAATTTTGTCAGTTGTGCCTAATGACTATTAATTCACTTTGTGGGTGAATTAGAAACATAAAGTGAACTTAGGAAACTTAACCCAAAGTGATTTATTGACTTATATACCTTTGGTGAGATCTCAACCATTGATTAGATGGGAGATGAAACGATCTCATCCATTGGTTTCTTAGGTTTCCTTATGCATGTTTAAGTTGGGCACAAAGGGGTGAAGGAGAGTTGATTACTTCATTTTCTCACTTGGAGAGGAAGAGAGGGAGCTTTGAGATGAGGTTTTTTGCATGAGGAGGCTTGAGCTTGGGCACATGCTTTCATGGAGGGAGGCATTCATCTTCTAGCCTTGTTTATTTACTGAGGAGGCTTCATTATTGTGGAGGGTGCATTTTCTTATGAGGGTGCATTCGTTGTGGGGAGGAATCCTAGCCATCAGAGTGTAGTGAAATCAGTTGCAGAGGGAGGCCATTCAGTAAAGCTTCATTCATGTGGAGGGGTTTTGTATTCTAAGCTCACAATATCGTTCTGGAGCAGTTTCAGTGGATTTGAGAGCTTGTATGGGGGGCGCATCTGGTTATTCTAGACTTGTATTTAAGCTTGGATCAAGTTGCTATTGTATCAGGTTCCTCTATATTTTGTACTTGTTGTATTCCACTATCTGCTTTCCTCATATATAGACATATATTCCAAACTGGTTTTCCGAGGGGGGTTGTATCCAGGGTCATGTTGACCAAAAATACTTGTGTACAAAATGATGTGTGTTAGTATTTTAGATCTGCTTATTTTCAACTGTAAATATATTTAGGTGTGTTATATTTATTTTAGTATGCATGTGCTAACTTCTAGTTACTAAAACTACATGCTAGAGCACCTAAAATTGTAAGTACAACCATAACAAATCAGCTAGAAGTTCTTGGATCGTTGGCTGTCCTAAAATAGCAACAAACATTTACATAACAGTTGAAACTTAGAGCCAATATGTTGTCAAAGACAAACCCAGTTGGCAAGCTTGGTAGGACCTAAAAATCTAGGTCATGTAAGTGTGTGAAATGGTGTAGGGAAAGTGTTTGGGAAGAGGGTGCAGTGATAACAGGGAAATGTAGGTCTTGCATGTGGGTGCCTTTGTAGAGGGAGAGATGCACATTATCATGGATTGTATTGTTTCCTAGCCCATTCAATGTCTTTTATTCTTAGTCTTATGTATTTTTCTTTTCAAGGGAAAAGTTGGGGGACATTGTCTTGGCATGGCGACCAAAGGTGACAGCGTTACCCACAAGCACTTCACAGAAATGAGAAGGATGGCTCGTGATGAGACCGCCTTTCTCTTGGCTATGCCACCAAGATCCACTACCCTGGTTTGGTGACCATATATATGGTAGTGTCATACTGCTACATTCCCATGGACCTAATAGGTCGACTCATGATGAGACCTCCCATCCACCAACTAGACCTTGAGTTTTATTTTATCTTACGGGTCCCCTTTTCTTACTAAGAAGCCTTTTATTTCTTTTTTGGGAATCCTTGGGCGAAGCATCTCAAAGGTTTTATTTTGGCTTTTAACTCTTGCCAACTACTTTTACCCTCTGGGCCTTTATCCCCTTCTTCCCACAAGGCAAGGTACAACCCTTTCTAGTGTGGCAAACCCAATGCCTGAACCAAGGTAGGGGAAGATGAGAGGGATAATGATGAAAGAAAATGGTAAGTATGGAAGTAATGGATGATGACCTTTCATAGACCCACCCAGTGGAAACTCATCCTAAAGGGAAACAACTTACTAGGGAATTTTTTCACCCCCCCAGGTATGAACAAATTTGTTGGAACTGTTTTTACAGGCAGCGTAGACTTGTCATTGATGGCAAGTACAGTTGTGATGTTGGCTTAAGTACAACAGTGAGATAAGCTCAGGAGGAATAGCATTCTTATACGCGCAAGAAGCACAGGAAAGAGACCGAGAGTCGTCGGATCTCACTCCGAAATCCCGACAGCTGTTGGATCGGGAGAAGCTGCATAGATGTTAAGCACAGGAGTTGGCATGCAAAAGAAGTGATCTGAGCCGTCATATTGAAAGCAGACACCCGACAGCGATCAGATCTACAGAAGCTGCGAGGGGGATAAGCCATCGGAGAATCGGAGATCGAGATTTTGAAATGTCCAGTTCAATTGACATCGAAAACCCCAAAATCGCGATATGTGATTTCGCGATTTTATCACAGCCGTTAAATCAAGCAGCGATCGGGACCATCCACGTGTAGACAGGAGGCTTCATCGGAGAATCGGGAATCGGAGTTTCACAAGTCTCGTGAACAATGACAACGAAAACCCCGAAATCGCGATATGCGATTTCGCGATGAAATCGCAGCCGTTAAGCCAAGATTGCATCTGAACCGTTGATCCAACTCACGACAGCAGACCACGTCAGAGTGACACGTGACAGGATCCAACACGTGTCAAACCATGTGTGACGTCACCAGAGGCATCGATGATCGGGACCGTCCATCTGAGGGACAAGTGTCGAAGATCAAAGCGTCGTCGGCATTTTGTTCATTGGGAAATCGGGGATCTCGCTGACAAGAGTTTTGTGCAGTTCAGAATCATGATCCGCGAAACCCCGATTAGTGGAGGCCAGCTGTTAGAAATAAGGATGCGGTCACAGGTAACGGTCACGTGAACCAGGGTCAGCCAGGAGGGCTGAAGCACATCGCGAATCGGGAAATCGTGAATCCCACGGACATAAACATTATGTCATCGTAAGTGTCGAAACTTCGATGGAGTGATAAGACCAAAGTCACACGGAGACAGGTCATATGGACCATGTTCTAGCCAGGAGGGCTAGCGCACATTTTCGAGAGGTATGGTGGTGGTCACGTGAT
>JZKD02S2346755.1:181118-211910 GCA_000966675.3 Picea glauca
GTCAGATCCAGAAATGATCAGGACCTTTGATTTAAAAGGGCGCGCGTAGGTTTAATTCAAATTTTAAAACAGGAGCCCGATTTCCTCCAAGCAATAAATATTGGACCCGATGAGCATTGAACGGGTCCTGGACCAATGGGCTTAAAAAGGGGTCGATGCTCTCGGCAGAGATGCGGGTCAAAGGATGCGAAGGTCATTTTTCTGACAGTAGGGATATCTTCTGGTGGGTGATGTCATTTGTGCAGGCAGCATGAAAGGTTTGAAGAAAGAGGAAACTCCTTGTGGCAGTCGGGCGGCAGATCTACATTGACAGAGAGATCTCGGCTGTGGGTTCAGCGACCATGAGATCAGAGGCATCATCTCCAGGTTTATTGAGTGGTTTAATATGTGTCTTTTGGTAACTGTCTGACAGTCTGTAGATCTGTGTTTACTCTTGAGATAATTTATGTTACTATCATAACCACTAGATGAAACTGCCTGATCCAGTGTGAAAATTAATGAAACGTGGTCAGCAGTGAGTATGAGGGTTAAAACCTTCAGTAGTAGCAATCTGCCAGCAGAAATTGGTGCTATCTTGAGGGGGTTGAAGCTCCCTTCCAGGAAAGGCTGGTAAATGAGAGAAGGTTGTAGCCTTCTGCAGGTAGAAGCCTGCGTACTAGTATGAGTCTGCACTAGTACATTGTTGTAGAATGTTTTCTTAATAATAATCATTGAAGACAGAGACAACAGCAGCGGTGGTTTTCTCCCTATTTGGGTTTCCACCTTAAATCCTGGTGTTCATGTGTCCTATTCATCTGTTTTAATTTATTTTGTGGAATTACTGTTTAAAAGACATCTGATGAAAGAAGAAATTCATAATATGATCTCTGGATGCACTACTGTTTTCATAAGAATATACAACAACCGGTCTCTATAAAGTAGACTAAGATTTTTTAGTGAAAGAAAAGTGAAAAATTATTGATAGCTCGAAATACTGATTCACCCCCCCTCTCAGTATTTCTCAACAAAATTAAGGAGCATAATTTCCAAGCAAACGTTATGAAATAAGGGAGAGTTCAGTGCAACATATTCAAATGCTCTGAAAATTAGAGTGACACATACCATGATACCTAGACTCATTACCTCATGGAGAAAAACTTATTGTTGCTTCAGGACCATGCTGGTGGGATGGACACTGATGTTGTTGATGAATAGGATGCACCAAAGAAAAGAGGGGCCCTCTGGGGCCATGCTTAAGTCATCTGGCTCTCAACACTCCATGCCTAGAACTTGTGGGCCTCAAGACATGATCTCCTTAGTTATCCCTCAAATAGGGGATAACAGGCCAAAGCACTTAATTGTGCAACATACATCCAAAACAGATCTCCCCATAGAATTTTCAAGGATAAGACCCCCTACAAGGCTTGGAGTGGCCTCAAACTGGAAGTGACCCACTTTTGTATTTTTGGTTCACGTGCATGGGCCTGGATTCCCTCTGAAAACAGGAAGGCACTTGATCCTCAGAGCACAGAGTGTATTTTTGTTGGATACCCCGATGGTGTGAAGGGATATAGACTCATTGATCTTTCCTTGGACAAGATCATCATTGAGCGAAGTGTCCAATTCGAGGAAAGTGTCTCACATGTACCTCAACAACCGCATGAAGACACCTTTGTTCTTCCACCTGTTAGATATGATGAGCATGCACATGCCGACTCTTCCTTGGATGAGAGTTCTAATTCAAAGGATTGATATGATCCAAATACAGAGTCAATATAGTCATATGCAAAGTGAGTTCATGTAGATGCATATGTAGAGCTAGATCTGAGGCCCAAATGGGCCCAAACTACTCTTTAGGATGCATGGAATCTTGTTGGTGATCCAATCAATACTAGGAGGACTCGATCTAATTTATAGGAGTCTCCTCTTGCACTCACTGCCACTAAACCATTTCCACCCAAGCATATTTTCTTGGTTCATTCTTTAGATCCACAGTCTTATGGCAAGGCTGTTGGAAATCCCTTTTGGGAATTCACCATGCAGGAGGATATGGTTCCCCTTCCTTCTGGAAGGAAACTTGTTAGGTGAAGATGGGTCTACAAGACCAAGAGCACAACGAATGAACATATTAGCATATACAAACCCAGGCTTGTTGCCAAAGGATTTCAACAGGTGCATGGAATTGACTATGATGAGACCTTCGCTCCAGTGGAAAAGATGGATTCCATATGTTTGGCACTTGCCATTGCAGAATCCAAGGGATGGGAAGTCCATCAGATGGATGTGAAGAATGCATTTCTTCATGGTGATATCTCTAAGGATATCTATATGGAACAACCCCAAGGATTTATGCAGGATTCATCTTTGGTCTGTCGATTGAAGAAGTCTCTTTATGGCCTCAAGCAGGCTCCGAGGGCATGGTATGCCAAGATGGAATCCTACCTATTGGCATAAAACTTTGTATGTTGTAAATTAGACTTGAATGTTTACATGCTCAGGACGATTGATTCACTTCTACTCTTAGTTCTGTGTGTTGATGATTTGTTGATCATCAGCTGCTTGACTTCAGTGATTGTTGCAGTCAAGAGGATTATGCATGATAGGTTCTTGATGGAAGACATGGTTCTACTACACTTCTTCCTTGGACTCAAGATTCGTTAAGATGCATCAGGCATCAAACTATCTCAGGCCAAGTATGCATGAGATCTCCTCGAAAGATTTCACATAACAGACTCCAAGTCTACTCCGACTCCTTTCCTATCAGGAGTCAAACTTGAGGATGGTGGGGACACTCCACTGGTTGACAACACATTTTATAGATAGCTAGTGGGGAGCTTGTTGTATCTCACACACTCCATACTAGACCTCTCCTATGTAGTTGGCACAGTTGCCAAGTTCATGCAGGAGTCGCATGAGCTACGTTGGAAAGCTGCAAAGCGTATCCTTCGATACGTACAAGGCACCATCATCTTTGGGATTCATTATGCAACAGACTCTACATTGGACCTCATCAATTTCACTGATTCTGACTGGGATGGCGATATCACTGATCACAAGTCCACATCTGGTTACTCACTCAGTCTTGGTTCTAGGCCCATCTATTGGTCGAGCAAGAAGTAGGTTGCTATTGCTCTATCTTCAGCCGAGGCAAAGTACAGAGGGGTAGTTAACATAACCATTCAGGCTATGTGGCTACAACATTTTCTCACAGAGTTGGGCATTCAATTTCATCAGTCGATCGTCATCTGGTGTGATAACTAGAGCACTCTAAAGTTTTGTAGAGATTCAGTTCATAGGCAGTGGATGAAGCACATCGAGATCCACATGCACTACATTTGAGAATTAGTACACGATGGGATCATCGACGCGTGCATTTATGTCCTTCAATAGAACAGACTGTAGACATCTTCACCAAGACCTTCATTGAGCAGAAGTTCCATTCTCTGCGAAGTCGTCTTGGAGTGAAGAACACAATTGCCTAGTAACTATTAGTTCTTCTTTTTACATACATTGTACCTTGAGGGGGGGGTTTCCCATGAGATTTTCCCTATTTCCTCATTTTATTTCAGTGTATCTTTTGTATTTGGGTACCTAACATGGCCTCGTTGCCGGGATCCATTTTTTATTTTCACCATAGTGATGTTCAAGGGGGGGGGGAGGCTGTTGGAGTTACTTCACACACATCTAGGATTTCTTTTTCCTAAGGTTTTTTCTTGTTTATTAGTCATTATTCAGTCTCCTATATTTTAGGAAGAATTTTCCTCTAGGCAGAATATTCTCTTCAGTTTTCACTTCATTTTGATCAGTTGAGTGGAGTCTAGATGCTACATTGGTATTGTCACCATGCAAAATTGGGATCGTCACCAGCTAATGCGCATTTTCCTTGGCATCATCACCAAACTAGCGCATTACCCATGATTCCCTGATCTCCTCCCAAATTCACTATGTTTCAGTAGGTTAACTGAAGACCGATAGACTAGTTAACTCGGTTAGGTGGAAGTTCACTCCTGTAACTACCCGAGAGACTAGACTAGGTGGCAGTTTACTCCCGTAACTGTTGGTGTGTGTCGAGATCACTCTAGACCACCAGTATGGTGCATTGTTTTCTCCTCCAATGCACATTGGTTGAGTTATACATAATATATCATGTGTAAATTATTCATTATTCATTCGGTTAATGAGAATTCTTCCATTCTTTCTCTCTTGCTTCTTCTTTCTCAATTTCTCTCTACAAATGTGTGTGTTATTTTATAGCTAGATTTATTCTATGCAGGTTCAACACATTTACACATAATTCCTATAGAAATATTACAGTTCCAGTAGAAACTGTCATAGCTCCTATAAAATAGTTGAAATTAGAACTTTGGATTCATTTCACTTCATTCATGATGATATTTAATTCTAATGATATGGTATTGGGATATGGTACTTCATAAAGGGTTAGGAGCCAATCTTTTTAGAAATTAGATTAGTTTTCTTTCAAGAGAAGTATGACTTTCCTTTATGCAATTAGATTAGTTTTCTTTCATCCAAGTGTAACTTTCTTATATTATTTTTCTTTCAGCAAAAGTGTGACTTCCCTTTATATAATTAGATTAGTTTTGTTCAAGAAAAAGTGTGATTTCCCTTTATAAAATTAGATTAGTTTTCCGTTTATAAAAGTGTGATTAGAACTACCATTCATTCATTTCATTTAACATTGTTTTCTCAAGTGATTTATCCCCCTTATCAAGTGCTCAAAGTAATTTATCCCCCTTATCAAGTGCTCAAAGTAATTTATCCCCCTTATCAAGTGCTCAAAGTAAGTAACAGTCCCGTGAGACAGCGTGATTGGTAAGATAGTACCTTTCTCCAAGTGTTAGGAGGAGGTCTAGAGGTCAAATCCGGCAGGGTTTCCGGGACAAATTATGTAATGGCTGCGATGAGCTAGTCTGGACACTGTGATTGTAAACAATATATACCTATTATATATTCGAGTAATTTCTATCGAGAAAAAAAAAAGTGCTCAAAGTAAGACTTAGGGTATCATCATTAGGGTATCATCATTCGTCAGTCCATTTTTTTTTCCATTTCATTTTCCCCGGATCTCCCATAACTATGAAAACTATAAGAAGATGAGTCGGTGGAATTTTGAATGAGTACCCTCGCAGTGGAATTTCATGCAGTTTTTTTTTCATTGTCCACGATGAATTTACTTTTCCTGAGACCTAAATGATTTGTAAAATGTTTAAAACTCGCTTCTAATATGATAATCTTGTTCAACTTTACTGGTGTCCAATTTCCCTCCAGTAAATTTATACGTTGGAACATTTGGGAGCTAAGCATGAAAAATAGTGTTGGCCTCTCCACCGACCATCTAATATGTTTTCTCCCAGAGACAAAACAATAATCGATTTCCTTCATAGACAAAACAATAGTCGATTTCCTTCATAGATTTTCTATGTAGTGTTGAAAAAGATGGATAATACACCATGATATCATTTACCCAATGGAATTATTCTCTTAGTAAAATGGAAAAAGCTATCTACATGTCATTATTAGACTTCGCCATTACACTGCTATGGACAACTACTTGTAGTTTTGAATGATGTGGGTATGTGCGTATCACGTTTTACATTCTTATGACCATTTATGGATCCTGCATTTGTGCCATGAATTTTTCAGAAAATGAATATTTATCTAACGTTTCTCGTGCCAAATGTATTTTCTTAATTATTTTCTCAACCATTCTATTTGTTTTTATTTTCTTAATCATTTCCTCAACCATTCTTTTTGTTTTTAAATTATTGTATGCTGACATTTTTTGGTCTTGCCTTTGGAAATCATGCAACGATCCATCCATATGACTATGACCATATTACCAATAAAATTTTGGAAACAAAATTTTGCATATGACCATATTACTAATAAAATCCATGTCGTTCAAAATAGTGATAATGTATTTCATGAAATGTTGCTTCCGAGGACAGTTATTTATTTGGATGGCTCACACTATTGTTCAATTGAGCCATTGTATGAGAAATATTTTCATAAGTTAAGTTGGCATTTCTTTGATTAGGATGGTGTAAGATTTTGGTCAACAGTTTTTAGCCGACAAAGCATTGTCAAGCCTTTTTCATTTTTAAATGTTTGCAAATAATTTGTGTACACTCTTATTAAAATTAGCGCAACTCTCTCCGTGAAATTGTTGTGTCTCTTGGTCTATCAACATTCTTAACTCTTATCATATTCTACACTTATGACTAGTGCAAAGGAATTTTGACCCATATAACATCCTTTATTTTCATCACCTTAACCATACTATTTATGTCTTACATTTTTTCATCATTTAAAAAACAAAAAGAAAAAGGTAAACCATTATCATGTTTACATAACCCACTTTTTCAAATATATCTCATAAGTATCTCCAATATTTTATCATAAAGGTTACTCCAAGTTTCTTTTAAAGAGTTACGATTATCCAATGCCAAAGAAAAGCATGAATAGAGTTAATCAAAGAAAAGATTAAATTACAATATGATAATACCTACTTATATCTTGGGCCAACATACCCTTTACCCAAAAGGGCGACTTTGATATATTTTGGACTCAATAAGGAGTGATATTTGGAGTTAGATGATAAAAAGACAAATGGAAATAAAAGCAACAAAACTTATTATTGGAGTTTCAGTGTGAAATAATGCATGTGGCTTGTGTTTTTCCTCCTAGAAAAGATTATGGAAGTATTAAACGATTATCAAGAATGTGACAAACATATTTTTAAATATGTAGAGTACTATTATAAATAGTTATCGAAGTATTATCTTCAATTTGATTGAACTTGAGAAAGGTGTATGCTCCTTGGAAATTATTATTAAGTTATAGTCTTTTTTTTAATTTTCATTAGTTGTTTAATTTTTTTAAGATTTTATTTTTTTATTTTAATTTTAGGAACTCATACATAAAAGCATAAAAATTAAATAAAAAAATAAAATACAAAGTAAAGAGATTTCATGCTTGGACTTTAGGTTAGGGGAGATTTAGTTTGGAGTTCAATGTGTTTTCTTGTTGGGGCTCTAAGCTTAGGGTGACATTCTCGTCTCTTCCTGCCTAGCCCCACAAGAGGTCGAGATGTTGGTGTTGGGGACTCTCTAGTCCCTTGACCTCAACAGATGGCTCGTTACAGGGTTTCCAAGGGCAAGACCCAAAAATGTTTGCATACAATAATGTAAAAATAAATATAATGGTTGAGGAAATGATTAACAAAATAAAAAAATAGAATGGTTGAGAAAATAATTAAGAAAATAAATATGGCATGGGAGAATTTAAAGAAATATTCATTTTTAGGAAAATCCATGGCACCAATGCAAGATTCATAAATGATCACAAGAATAGAAAACATGATATGCTCAAACCCATCTCATGCAGAATTACAAGTAGTTTTCCATAGAAATGGAATGGAGAAGCCTAATAATCAAATGCAGATAGATTTTTTCCATTTTATTGAGAGAAAATTTTCGTTGGGTAAATGATATCGTGGTGTATGATCCGTATTTATCTACACTAGAGCGAAAATCTATGAAGGCCCTCAATTGCTCTTTTCTCTCTGGGAGAAAACATGGTAGATGGTCGGTGGAGAGGCCCATGCTATTTTTCATGCCTGGCTACCAAATGTTCCAATGTATCAATTTACTGAGGCAAATTGGACACCAGCAAAGTTGAACAAGAGTATCATATTACACAAGAGTCTTAAACATTTTACATAGTGTTTTTGTATCAAAAAAAGTAAATCCATCATGAAAAATGATCAAAGATTGCATGAAATGTCGTTGCTAGAGTATTCATTCAAAACGCCACTAGCTCAACTTCCTATAGCGTTTGCAGTTCTGGGAGACTTGAGACAAACAAAATGGAAAAAATCAACCTTACAACATGTACAATGGATGAATTATGATGTTTTATGTTTTCCAGATGATTTGTTATATGTCAATAATTGTAAACCTCTATGGGACTCCTTCGGCATGCATATAGAGCCATTGGCGAGTAGAAGACCATGGATGGTCACTGAAGGAAATCACAAGATCAAAAATATCTTCGTACTCATTTACAAGACATTTAGATCCTGCCATGCATGATGGAAAATTCCATATCAAGAATGTGGTTCAACTTCAAGCCTCTATTATTCCTTTGAAGTTGCAAGAGCACATATATGGATGTTGGGCTCTTACATGGATTTTGGGATGGATGGGAATTGATTGGGATTTCAATCAAAATACGTGGAGCCATAATGTAGTTTGTTCCTTCAATCAGAATACAATGAGCCACAATCTAGTTTGTAAACATTCCATGAAGAAATATTTGGATATGGTTGCTAGTGGGAAAAATCCCCCTTCAACTACACCAAGGTTCAGAATTTAGGCAGATCGATTAACCGTCTAAAATCTAATTAATTCTTTATACTACCCCAAACATACCAAAATTAATATAAATAAAGAAAATAAAAAGGAGATCGGGTAACTATACCTCTAATCCCACGTCTGGTGATGACCTCCTTACGCTTGAAAGTTCCATTGACTGCACGCCTCCTCCCAGGGCTGACCTACATCTAAAGATTGAAAAAAAAGAACTACAAGCATGTTATTCCATATATAAGTTAGGGTTAGATGTTAGAATGTCAAGCATAAATCAATAAAAGTATTCAAGACACCATCATTTGGGTAAGGAAAATGTAATTATTTTATTCATAACACGAAGATTATACCTTTACAATCTAAGCCGACCATCGTTTCATGAACTTGGTCCAAGCTCCTCTTCACCATGCTCCAAGTGCACCCTGTATGAACTTCTTCTCTCAACTTTCTGATCTCTTCTAGGGAAGTGAATGGGTTAAATGGAGGAAGAATAGGCTAATGAGGGAATGCTGAGGAAATTTCTCACAAAAGGTAGCAATATCTTGGGCAAGGAGGGGAAGTGAAATTGGGTAGAGTTTCACTGTTCTTATGCTTATATGTGAAATGAGACCCCAACACCTCCTTTTATATGACAAAAGGATGGTTATTCGGTTGGGTGACAGGCTATAGAAGGTGGATTAGTTGGGAAACTTCCAATAGCCCGTCAATTTCAACGAATTCCTTGCAACTTTTGCAAGTATACACAGGAAATAATGGTGCATCATGCATATGCACGCGAGCTGTAGTGGTGCAGCAAGCTTATGTATGCGAGTAGTAATGGTGCAAGGTGCGTACATCTTCTAAAAAATGGTTTTTTAAGAAGATCTACTCAGCAGTGCTTTGGCAAAAAATGTAAGTAAGAGGGCAAAGGCGATGTATGCATGTGTAGAGAAATTTAGGGTTATAACAATGGTGAATCTATGGTTTACAATGCAATGCATGCACATTAGTCATGACACAGTAACAAGAATGAGGAGTTTAGATCCAAGCATTCATATTTATCTATTCTTTGAGGATGAATCTTTCAGGAAGGGTTGAATTGTAATAGAACTTAATGTATATTACATTTAATGTCATTTGTATTAACTATATTGTCAATGTTAAGTTAATTCCATTGTCTAGAGACATGACAATATCCATTCTTGTGTATTTATGCATGCTATTGTAAACATATTGGGACATCAAATAATAAATAAATGAATATTGAATATATAAATTCTTATATATCTCACATTCCAAGGATCCAACAAAATTTTCTAAGACCTTCGCTCAATTCAAGTGTGGAGGGAGCCATGGCAATATTGGTAAGTGCAGAAAACATGGTGTCTAGACCCATCTTGACTCTCATTCATATATTTTCTACTCATGTTTCTCAATCCTAGACTGCTACATGTCATGAATATAACTATTGAACATAAACCTGACCAACCTTCTATCTCATGTCCACTCTATCATAGGCTAGCATACACAAAGATCCAACAAAAATGTCTAATACAACCACCAAAAAATTTTCTTTAACAAGTTCCATTTGATGCCTTAGTTCAGCAAGCCTAATAAAAATGCTATGAAATAGAACAATTTTGTAAAGCTATGTGTACATAGTTATATTGGAATTCTAGTAATAATTATATCAGTATGAAAATTTCATCCTTCCCTATGTCAACTTCCATGGCTTCTATGGCTGACTTATTGAAGGGTCATCATTCACAACAGTGATTAGTTTTCAGGTATCGAACATAGAAAGAGGAACCAACAAAATTAATCTAGTTTTTAGGTATCAAACACTGAAAGGGGAGCGAAAAGGACCTTGAATACCTTAACATATAGATGTATATGTCCATGACTCTTTATATACTCCAGTTCCTTCAAAAATCCCCATAAAGTTGTGATAATTTTTCTTCAAACCTTATAGCTAGGTAGACTTCATTATATCAAGACAAGATACCCCAGACATGTACGACATTACAAATCAAATAATTTGATTTTATATAAAATAACAATCCCCCTTGAAAACATTTGGATGGTAAATCGATATAATTGGTTGTTCTTCTCGACAAAATCCATCCAGATTGTTATTACACTTCATTAAGTCCAATACTTTGAAAAAAACAATCTCATTGAATGGTATGCAAAGTTCTCAGTCTTGGGAAATGGGAGACGGAGAGTAGGGAGTATTCCTACACATCAAAATTTTGCATGAGTGCTCTATTTAACAAATAAATAGAGTACAAATAAATACATGAATATTTTACCAAGATATAAGAACTACCTTGATTCCATGATCTACTTGGTTGAGAAAATATATCAACCTCACAACAAACTTGGAAGTTAACTAGTTGGAGAGAATCTCTCAAACCAACTAGGCCTCAACAACCTTCTAAAAAATAGGAACAATATCCGTCTCATAGAGACTAGAACTCTACCTAATAATGAGTCTCGATAAACTCAATAATTAGATATGATCACACCAAAGACAATTGGGAGTTACATATCCCAACACTCCCCCTTAACGACTACTTTTCTTTACAATCATTAGTTCAAGTCTTCATCATCACAAAGTCCTCTAAATTGAAGCACCTCCTGATCGGAAAATTATATGTCTAGTCCAACCTGATACTTTCTCTTCATACCTCGGTCATGCATCACCAAACTACCAAATTCCATATAAAAAGACAACCATCCACCATAATGCATGGGTCATCAGTCGTTGCAATCATCGGTTTAGTAGGATGTCTAGCAAGTACATGGTTCATTCAACCTCTTGATCAACTCCCCCTGAAAAATAGAACTCATGGTTTCAAGGCACCTCCCAAAGTTCACCCATAGAGCATGCAACCTACCCATGACATGGTTCATTCTAGGTGTTAAAGTAAACTATAAAATAGGTTCCTGCACTACAAATCGGTAGGAATACATAACAAAATGGGTATGCATGCCTAGTCAGGTCTTGCAATGATATACCCTTTGCATGCTACATAGATATAGGTACATACATTACTTACTCCATCTCATGGATATACTAGGTACATAATCAAAACATTTCAAGGACCAATATATCAATAAACATTACATCATAGACTTACTATAAAACAATGTGTGACTCACATTAACATATGTTCATGAGTCTATTTCATTCAACTCAATTCAAATAGTTTACTTTGTTTGTCCGTGATCATTTCACTTCTACTTCTTCCACACTTTTGTTGCTTCTTCACTTCTACTACTTCCACATGACTTCCACTGTCACCAAATTCCCTTGGAATAATCTCTTTGGTGTTCTAGAACAACATATTTGTTTTTCTTGCTTATCATTCCAACAACTTCACTTGACAAATGAGACTAAGGAATGATTTTAAATCAAAAAATGTTACCAAGCAGGATTTCAACTCGTCAGCAAGAGACAATATCATCTTTCTCTTCTGAAATTGTTTACATGTTTAGAGTATTCCTCTATGTATTTGACATTGGACTTTCGATATTGTTGTCACTTCATTGTCTTGGATTTTTTAGCACATAAAATTGTAGGGGATCAAAAATACTTTGGTTTTGTTTTTTATTCATAGGGTCTTATGAGTCTTAGGTTTTGGGTATTTTTGTTGCCATAACTCAAATTTTGATTTGTATAAGTAAATTTATGTTTAGCCTTGGTTTAGAGCCTTTATGTCATAAGATTATCCATCATGACAAGGTTAATGATCCTTATGAGTCACACTCTTGATATTAAAATAATTGCCATGACATGTCATGCCTCCAAGTTGTATGCAAGTTTTCCTTTGTCACTATCCAACCATTTAGATGTCAAATCAAAACTCATATGTATTTGTTGCCAACTCACCAGGAGAGTTCGCAGCGTACTCATGAGTACCTCATGCATTCATTTGTCATCATTGCAGTTAAGAAATGTGTCAAATGGGATTTCATGGTTTTCAGCACCTTCATTTAACCAAATTTTCAAGGATTATGTCATGGAATTTCTAACAATCTCCTTGAAGTGTGCGATTTGATTTCAAACTTGGCGCTACGAACTGGCATTGCAAATTGGCGTTGTATACTGGCTGAAGAACATCGTTGAGATTGGATTCCTTGCCGATATATCAATTCAAATTCAAAAGCATAAACATCAAACCCAGGTTTATCAGGTACTCCTTGGTGGTCTCCATGTTGTTTAAAGATTGAAAAAGGGGTTTATGCCGGTCTATCTATTAGTGTTGCAAACTGATATTTATGTTGTTAAAACTCTGTTATTAGCCAAGAAATTTCACTTGTCTTCCTTTCAATACAAATCTCAGAGGTTGTTCCATTATCCCTCCTATTTGAAGTGTGTTCTATCTCATACCATTTATGTGTATAGAATGATGTGTATAAATCTTTGGACAAGGTGAGTTTAGGGAAAATAGTATTGCCATTAGAATCCTAAATTATTGTGTACTATGTTTTCACATACCTAACTGTCATAACAAATTACAGAACACATTCTTCCAGCAGTAGTTATGGATAGCCAAAAATACAAGAAGACTCACAAGGGAGGGGATATTGTGAAGACAAAATATTATTATATGCAACTCCTTAACTATGAACCTTTGTTCAGGGAAGATTTTCAAAGGGTAGGTTGTATAAATTTCTATCAAAAGATGCAGAGAGGGCATTCAAAGGTGGAAAAAGAGTTTGCACTCTATTTTAATGGGACTAAAACTAAAGTGGGGGTGTTAGAGTTTGATGTTTCAGAGCATTCCATATATGTTTCAGTAAAGATACCTAACTATGGGGAGAAATGGTTCAAATCCATGTCATTAAATTCTTCCTTCTCATAGGAATTCCTTAAGCCAAAGTATCAGGAGGACAGCTTGTCCAAAGGAGTACCTAGGATTCATATGATTGAATGTTTTGACAAGACACTGAGGTTTATCTAGATATACTTCACATATGAGGGGTGGTTCAACATGGTGTACCAATACCACATCAGGTTAATATTACATTTCACAAGAAAAGAAGCCATGAACCTTCCATTTTATCTTTTTAGAAGCATTGGTAAGATGTTAGATAGAGTCCAAGCCAAGTCAAAGAAATTAGATACCAGTTTCTTTCACTCTGGCCTTATTAAGATGTTAGTAATGGAAGAGTTAAATAAGACTAACATTGATTGGTAAACCTTCCTAACTTCAGCACAGTTTTAGTTAGATGTATCCCCCACTCTACAGTCCAAGAGACAAAGTCCTACTCATGTTGAGAGGATTGTGCATTCAGAGGCTAGCAAGAAGAAAAGGGTGACTATGAGTGATAAAGTTGTCAGAGATACTAATGAAGCAGAAAAAGGAGTTCCTTCACATCCTCCAGATAGAGAAAATTCACCAATGGTAGATCATATCGCTACGGAGGTTCCTTCAAGAAAACCAAGAGGCTTGAAAGGAAAAAAACTTTTTTTTCCCCACCCATTGCTGCAGACAAGGTTAAACCTAGAAGGCCTTTTACTAGAGAAGCAACCAAGCAGCATGTCCTTGTGAAGGATGATTTAGGAGAGACCTCGGCCCATAAAAAAGGAAAATATCAGTCTTCTAAGAAGCCTATAGATTTTTTTAACATCACTAATCCTCAATATGAAAACAACCCCACCTTTAAGAGGCTCAAGAGGCAGCTCAAGGAGGCAAGAGTTGAAGATGATAAGTTGAATAAGAAAGACATGGGTTCCAGGAAGAAGCTTAAGGAGATGTTGGGCATGTATCATGAGACCATTGATACGGCAAGTTTCTTGGCTAAAATATTTTTTCCCCTTCATAGGAAGTTCAAGAATCTCTACAGGAAAAACAAAACCCATCAAGATGAAATCAGGAAATTGAAGGCAGAGCTACAACCTTTCAAAGAAGAATTGGCAAAGAGAAACCTTGACATGATGGCCAAGGTTGCTACTAGAAGAAACTCCAGAACTAAAATATAAAGACATTGATCTTCCAAAAAACCAGCATCAATTTTTGGTCAAAGTTTTTGTTATATGCATTTACAACATTTTGGTGATGTCTGTGAGTTTTGAACCATAACTAGCAATTTTGGTGTTTTTCCTCCAGTTATATATCAAGATAATGAATTTTTGCGGCATATTTGGACACTTGGTATGAGTTTTTAGATGTTGAAAGTTTGGAAAAAGTAAAACAGACCACTACAGGAAATTTCGGAGTGCCCGGAACCATTGGCACTGCAAACTGGTTGTTTCAGGACAGTTTGCAGCACTGCACTGCAAACTCAGTTTTCTGGAGATTTTGGAGGGAAAGGGAGCTATTAGCTGTCAATATGGATTCGTACCAACACTTTGAGGGGTGAATTATAAAGTTGGAATTAATAGTTTTGAGTTATTTAAAGGGCATTGTAAGACTTAGGGGGGGTGTTATCACTGAAATTATGTCTGCATCATTGCACGCAAATGGTTACAGAAATACAGCAATGCTAACAAGAATTAGTTCACCTGCAGCACCAAAATACATTTCAAAAGGAAAAATCTATACAATTGGGCAAAAATTTACATGCGCAAACTCACTAAAGGAAGCGCACGCACAGTGTGCGAGCCAACAAAGCCCTCAGTGTGCACAATGTGCGATATGTGCGACTATGTACGAGAAAAGACGTGCATTACTATGAACAATGCATTTATGATTCTTGTCGGCCCCCCCAACCACTTATGGACCAACTCCCAACTTGATTTGAATTTCAAATCTAAGTGAAATCTGAATGGGGGGTTGATCAAGGACCAAAGGGTGCCCTAAAGGGCCCCTTGTTCACACTAAGAACCAGTTGAATTTTTCCTTGAAGAAATGTTATAAATGGAGGACATGGGTACACTAAGAAACCAAGATCTTCATAGTATTGTTATGTTTCCTCAATTCTCCCTTGAGAATCCTCTTTTCTCCTAGGAGTATTCAAGCATCATTGCAATAGGCCATTCCACTCACCTCTTAAGGGAATAGGCATTGATTTTCTTCATCATTTTCCATTTTTGTTCCATTGTAAGAAGAGATCTCCATTAGGGAACTCAAGAGCCCTCCCAAGGAGGATGAGGGGACTTATAAGTCCTCATTTTTCTCTACGGTGTTTTTACAAATAATATAGTTATCCATTTGTGGCATAATCTTGGTCATTGGTTGATTGTTTATGGTTCTAATTTTTTTATGCATTCTAGTTTTTATTTATTTAGTTGTCTTAGTTTGTTTACTTGTTTATTTCATGTGTTTGGCTTGTTTAATCCACTCAATAACCTTTTTCTTGTCTAGCAGACCCAACTAGGCATGCAAGTGCCATTGTTTTTCTCACCCAAGCGACGAAACATGCACAACAGATTGGCGACCATACTAGGGAAAGGTATCAAATTCCAGCCTATTTGAGCTTAAAGAGCACTTCTTTTTAATCCATTTGTCTTGCAGGTACCAAAATCGGCCCAGCCTTACCTGTCAAAAGCCAAATTCAGAGTTGGAGGAGGAGAATTTCACTCAAAATGTTTCCCCCCGATGCATATCAGAAAGTGTGCAGGTATTCTAGCCCACAGACGTGCATTCAGTGCGTTGTTCTCCCAAAAGGCTTCTGTTCTCTTTGCATTTTGTGCAAGGTGTGCCCACTGCACCTCTGTCAAAATTGTAACCCACTCACATTTCCAGAGTTTCAAAATTGTAAGGGTTTTGTGATGATTTGAAGGCCCCTAGCCTTCAAATTCTTGCTTTCATGCAATTTGCAATGCCCATGCACTCCACTTAGACTCCTTTCCCATATGAAAGGTTAGCTAAACATAGGCACTTAGGGGGTAAAAAGAACCAAATATTCTCCTCTTTTTCTTTGTTGTCCACATGGATGGCTTGTTTGGTTTATAAAATTTAAGTTGAGATTATTGCTATCACAAATAAAACACTTACATTGGGACCAGAAATTAACTTTGATCATTGAGTTTTCTCTTCTCTCGCACCATAGAGAGATCTTGAGAATCAAAAAGGTGGTTAAGGGGACATTTCATGTCCCTTAACAAAAATATTTAGGAGAGGAAAAATCCCCCCTAGGGCTCCTCTTAGTTTCTTTTTTGAAATCATCTTAAAGTTGTAAAGGGCCCATACATGCCCACATGTTGCAAACTTATAATAGTTTCTTGAAATTTCTTTCTTAGTCTACATCACTAGGGAAGTTTAAAGATCAAAGTAACAAGCCCATACATGCCCACATAATTGCAATCTAGGATATTTTTTCAAGTTTTCTTAGTGTAAACAACATTAGGGAATTTAAAGGATTGGTAAGGACCCATATGTCCACATGCTAGTTCTTTAGGGATTTTAAAATTCCGTAAAGTTGTACCAATGACACTTAGTAAGATAGGTAACAAAGATTTGTAAGGACCACAGGAAGTCCACATGTTGCAAATTCACACCTAAATTATTAAAAGTTGGGACACTCTTTCACTTAATCACACACAAATTCACTCCTCACTCACATAATTTCCATCTTGAATTGTGGAGTTTGAAGTAGGTCTTCTCCAAAGGAATTCCAAAACATCCCACTATTTCTTAAAGAAATTATCCACACCCACTTAATTCAAACGATATTGGTTCACACCCCCAATATCTTAGCCCACCAAATCTAAAAAAATTCTAAAAACTCACTAAGTTTTCCTCCACAGGAGGTGCCGAAAGAATTTTTTTAGTCTACGTAGGATCTTCGAGGTAGACATCCAAATAACCCCTTGTTATCTAGTTCTCACATTTTTAAAACATTAGAGGTTGACAAATAGGGAACTTTCAAATCCTCCAAGTCAAGTTTTCCTAGACCATAAGGCAGGGAGCTACTCGTGAAGGGTTGAAGGTCGAGGTCTGGTTGTTTTGTGTGTCCCCCCTTGAGTCACCCAACTCTTGGAAGGGATCCAGCCCGTGACCCATTTCTGAGGCCGAAAATCTAAATGTCGCACTTTGACCAAGGTACCTAGTGACCAAATTTAGGACATATACACAGGTGGCAATTGTGGGATGCAATTGCACCTTGATCAGATTTTGTGTGGCTATTGGGAAATATCACCAACTCTTTTGGGATATGCACTGTCTACCCCTCATTATAAATGATTGTTTCATCCTTCACTAGTTCCTCTTCCAGTGGATTCAGACCCCACTGTTGAGTTCTCTTGGAAGGTCCAATCCTATTTGAGAGGAAGGATGATATGTCTTTTTAGGACACCAGCATTTGTTTTATTTTTTTCCCCATGCGGACAAAATCCACCTACCCACATGTATTCTTATTTACAGTTGATTTATGTATGATGCTCATTTGATTACATGCAATTGTGAGTTATATTATCTTGTGAAGGTCCAAATTATATAAGCCTTTTTCTCATTATTTCTCTCATCACCATTTTCACACATTCACTTTGCTAGTCAGACATCATAGGGGACCCACAGAATCCCTATCATTCCAGACACTTGCAAAATATCCCTCCTATTCTAGGAGGAGTTCCTAGTCTTCTCGACTCACTGGCTCAACCATCTCACACCCCCGTGAGTGCAACTATTTTGGGATCATATTTACTTGGTTCCACTTTTCTTGGGTCCAATTCCCAAGGAAATCCATCCACTAGCTCTCCTTCACAAGAAGGCAGGGGGAAAACTTCTTCTCAAGGGAGAAGTACAACCCCACCAAATCCCTTTCAAGGGTCAGGTCCACTACCTGCTCACACCATGGCTGGAACTAATCCTCCACTAAATCCCCCCATGCCATACTTGCAATCTTTCAACATTCTTGATCTGACTAAACTCATGAATGATCTTATTTTACATGACCCCACATGGCCCAATATGCCTACCAAACTACCTTCAAATATTCCAAAATTTGAAGGAAAACCGGGGGAAGATCCCGCCAACAATGTTATGACCTTACACTTATAGTTCTCTTCAAACAACCTCATGGATGAATCCATTCACTTAATGTTATTTCAAAGAACACTCACTGGTCCATCAGCCAAATGGTATGTGGATGAAAAATCAAGTCCCACGTGACTTTTGAATCCTTGGCCAAATACTTTTTGTCCTTTTTCCAACTACTAGTTCGTCATGACACTGGTTTAGAACTTCTCTTCGAGTAAAAACAAACCTCATCTATGCATATTTCTGACCAAATCCACGAATGGCGTTGGCGACGTAGTTTATGTAAAGCAGAAACCACCAAAGAACAATGTCTCGATTGGTTTATAAAATCACTCGTCTCTATACTTGCCAAAGATGTAGCATCCACCTTCCCCCAATCCGAAGAGGAAGCCATCAACAAAGCCCAATAGTTCGACCTCATTTATTCTCAGTTAGGTTACTTATACACAGTATTACCTAATGCACCTAGACCCGTGCCATTTGGCCAAGAAAAACTTGGAATGTCTCATGATGTGGATGGTTTGATTGGTACCATGACACACCACTACCCTTACAACCAACCACCACATATGTATGGTGTACCTCAATATCCATAACTATATGGAGGGCCATCGTATTACCCTACACCCCCTTACCAACAACCATATCCTGTTTCTCCCCCTCCACACATGAGTGGACCCTTGCCGGCACCCATGATGTGCCTGACCTCTCAACCAAGTTCAGGTTCCCCTTCTACCTCAACATATAACTTGGGCACTAGTGAAATCGTTTCATCTTCCTATATGCCCTATTGATCATTTCCACAAAACAATATGTATTTCTCATTTCTTGGTCCTCCACAACCGGTTGCTCCTCCCCATGGACAACCACATGTCGATGTTAACTTTGTTCAGCCCTCTCCCATTCAACAACTTCATACTTTTGATCAGTTGAATACGGAAAATCCTTCCCATAATTCAAATAATTCCAAGAATAAATGAAAAAACCAAAACAATAATAACCTGGGACCAAGTGGAAATAACCCCCAACAATACCAACCCGTTGGGGGCAACTAGAATCAGGGTAACCAGAACCCCCAAGGGGACAATAACAACAAATTCCAAGGGAAGAACAACAATAAAAATCTCAGGACGAACTTCCATTGTGCCCTATTCGATGAGTATGGACATTATTCTCACCATTTCCCCCAAATTGTTGAATTCAAAAGGATGAAAGAATCCATGAACATGCTACGTCCTCCAGCACTTACTGCCCCTCAGTAGTTCCCACAATAGTATTTGAAACAACCACCCCTGGTTGTGTTGCAAAACCCTATTCCACATGAAGGTGTGATGAATACCCAACAAGAGGTACATCCTGCCCCACCACAGATGGGACAGTATCAGAACCTAGGGCCCATCCACCCTGGTAATCCGATGGATCGCAATATCCTCCTCACTAGCGAAGAAGAAATTCTTCTGCAAACGCGTGGTCATCAATATAGCATGTCCCTTTAATCTAATCCCACCACTTCGTAAGTAGCTCCAGCTACAACCGGACAACCCTTGATGATTCCACGCCCTAATACTGAACCTACCATTTGTATCCCTCACATTCCATTACTTCATAATGTTAATAACCCTCAAGTTAGGGTAGCACACAATTATAGTCTGGTTGATGACTTGGCACAGTCTCCTGCAACCATGTCTATATTGAAGGTTATCCAAACCTGTCCAACTCAATGAAAATCCTTAATTTCTGCCTCGGGGTCAGTCGACCCTCCTGATACTAGGAGAACCACATCTCCCCACTCTGGTAGCTTTCCAAATACCAGTCAAGATTCAGAACATTGTGGTTCATTAGTGTATCATTGATGAAGGCACATCCACATGCATCATGTCCAAAAATGTATGGAAGAAACTTCCCTCCCCTGAGCTAGTACCATCCACCATCACCTTGAGAGCCTATGACGGTCGACCATCCTCCCCTGAAGGGCTCTTCCAAAATGTCCTCGTCAGACTTGGGGGGAAAACCATCCTCGCCGACATTAAGGTTATCAACACCCTACTCAATTACAATATCATGTTTTGACGTAGCTACATTTACGTTATGAATTTTGTGTTTTGAAAAATGATGTTCCCCTACAATGGGAAAATCATCACCATCGACCAAATCACACATTATGAGACTAACCATTCCACCAACATCAATAACATCTTGCCTCTTGTCCGAACTAGTTCTGATTCTTATTCACTCATTGACATGGGCCCCATAATTTTCAAGGACCCATCCTTGCTATGGGCATACCATGGAGCACCACCTCTCGTACACCCTTCAACACAAGTGTGTGTTGTATCTTCTAATGGAACTAATATCAAAGACACCATTCCTCCCACTGAGGCCTATCCACACCTTGACGTTCCACTAGTTGAAGAAATATTACCTCAGGGATTCCCTGAGAACCCTACTACACCACTTATCCCTAATTTCCCCCTCCCCCAGGGGAAAATCCCTGTTTGGGAGACAATTCCTCAAGCCATTACTCAAATTCCCTTCTTCTACCACCCACCGGGAGTACAAGCATTTCAAGTAGTCACGACGCTTACCCTTCCCAAGATGGTGCTTTCCATCCATGTATGGTATCTACACCCACCTGTGATGGTTCCTCAACTATCTCTCCATGCTCAGATAGAGGAAATCCTGATGCAGATTCTAGTACAGGCTCTTGCCACACCACCCTCACCCCCAATTTCTAGCACCACTTCCACGGCTGGGGGAAGACGAAAGAAGAAAGAACCCACAACTCCACTTCCTCCTTGAGTTCAACCTCCTTGCGCACTATGTGAAAGAGAGGGACACCCCACTAATAGATGTCCTTCTCTCTTCGATTTACGCAATCTAATCCAACTCCCTCGAGCAACCACATCGCTCGTTGCTTCTACATGCACATATAGTACTACAACAACGTCCTCCACTATAGGCAGTAAAGGGGTGCAAATCAAATTTGCATGTGCCATATGTTCATAATATGGCCACTACACTCATCATTTCCCAACTCTACCTTAGTTTCTCCAGACGCTAACGATAGTATGCCAAACCTTTCAACAAGATCCTCTCCACCACCCCTTTCAGGTACTCATGTCACTGAAATTCATTATGTCTCTACCTCATTCCCCGAATGGATGAGATACCCCTGCGCTCTTTGTGACTCACTTTCTCATTTCACCTATTGGTGTCCTTTGATTTTGGCATACTGAGGTCGTCATTCAACCCTTATCCAGCCACATCTGACCACCTCACCACTGGTTCGTCCCTCTCTAGATATTGTCAACATCACTTCCCCTAAACCTAAGTCACTTCCCACCCCTCCATGGTTCATAGATAGAATGTCTAAGGATATTCCCCCAAATCCTCCCAATTCTCTAGTTCATTTCCCACAAGAAATATTTCCCCCCACCATAGTCTATCACCCATAGTATCAAGACATTTGGTTTATGTCAAGCGAGCCATCGCACCATGGTTTCGATATCCCCCCTACGTCTTCACCACTTGTGGACAATCACACTTTGACAATCACCCATGTCACCTCCATGGATCCCATGTATTCTCGTATTTTCCACTGCAACGAAGATATCCTAGAGGAACTCACTACCCTCGATTGCCCATGGAATGCACTCCATCACCAAGTGATTTTTCTCTCACAAGAGGCCTTACCCTCCTATTATCGCACAATTTGTAGCTAGGATTAAAGGCTATAAGGTAGAAGGCCAAACTATCATAACAGGAACCTATCCCACCCAATGTCACCTCAATGGGTAGGTTCTTTCTCTTTAGGGAGGCTAGGCCCAGGGGAGATGTCCCCAATGACCTGGGGTTTTGAAAAGGGCAAAGGATAAAAGGACAAGGACAAATTCCCCTTTCAAAGATCACCACCAATCAGATAGTCCTGTCTAAACAACCAATAATATGATATAACCAAAGAAAATAAAATCACATGCTTGAGACAAAACAACAAGGAAACTGATACGTGCAATCTTTGATTAGTACTTCATGTATTTTAAATACTATCTTGTATTCAATATGAGCAGTTTAAAAGTAAATTTTGACGAAGTCAATGTTTACGAAATAGCAATAGCAGTAATGTCACTTCAAAAATAAATACTAGAATGATACAGCATTCAATACAACAAATCACTTCCTAACTCAATTAATGCCTTCAACAACCATTCAATTTCTCATAAAGTAAAGAGTTGTTGCATTGAGATGAAATAACCAAGAGTAACGTCAGCAACTTAGGGTTAGTAGGTTAGGGTTAGTGCAGTTAGGGTTTTAAATTCAAGTTTTGAGATTGTTTGGATCAAAGTCTTACATCAACACTGGAGGTCTAGGGATCAGTGCCTTAGGGTAGAATGGAGTCAATAAGTGAAGGATGCACAGGTTGAAGGAGACGATATTTCAAAGGACTAGAGGGAAAAGTTTCAAGGTGTTGCTAAAGCAGGGCCTCAAAGACAAAACCCTAGGGGAGAGAGGCTCACTCTGGTGTTGCAAAAGCAAGGCCTCGTGCTCTCTCCTCCTTCCCAACAAACGACTAGCTCATATGAAGCACAAAATCAAGACAAGAGGGATAAATGAGGGAGAGTGTTGCTACAACAAGGCTCTTTCATCAAACCCTAAAGCAAAAATGGCCCTAAGTGTAGATAACCTAGGCCTGAGACGTCTTCCTCCTCTTGGACTTTAAAAGGTGTGGCTAGCACTGGGGAAAGAAAAACAAGGAGTGTAGCTATGGCTAGGCTATCTTCCTCTCTTTCAATGGTTGAAGATTTCGCTATCAGGGGACATGAGACAAGGACCTACTTGTGTGATTTTCACCTAGGGTTTTGATTCACCAAATTTATAAGCAATATCAAAGAAATTTAAACTACAACCATTCAATAAGAAGTTTTGCAGAAGAAACACTTACAATTCATGAAGAAATAACCATGCAAACCCTAGTTGCAACACCTTCCTTCAAGAGAAACACCATAAATGCCAAAAATCTCTTCCTTTAGCAAGTGCGCATCACTTAGTTCAGCCAAAAACCCCAATAGGATGCTAAAAATCAGACCTCACTATGAGTGAGTGAAAAATTATGATCAAAATGAGAGTCAAAACCCTGAATATATAATGTATCAATGACCTTATTTTACTTTTTAGGTCATAAAAATGTCAACAAGGCCATAATGTCAAAATCATATTGTTTTTACATTAAATGCTAAGTAAAATCCCTAATCAAGCAAAAGGTGAGATGTCAAGCCCCTCTGAGGGAGACTTTAACCCTTTATAGGGCCAATGCGACATCCAAAAGAAAAATGTTAGCCCTCCTTGGGCTCTTCCAAACTGCCACACGTGCCAACCACCCTGTCCATCTACCATATGCTCATGATGACATCATAAGCCTCCTGGTGACATCCTGGGTCATCTGTAGCCAACATTCCACTGCAAGTGGGTCAATCCCCCTAGGTCCATCTCAGCCAAAGTGCCCCTGATGGAAAGTCCTCTTCATCTCTGGTGCAAAGGCCCTGATCCATATCCATCCTGTCTCTGCCCCCTAATGGGGTCTCAACATCCATCTGGTGGGCTCTTCAGCCCCATGGAGGTCCCAATTGGTCATCTCCCCATGTGTACTGGTCCAAATGGTACCTGTCCATCGGACATGGTCCTGCAAATCAAAAGTTACACCCTCCATGGGCTCATCAGTCACAGGGATCATAGCAATGTCAATCACATTTCATCATCAATATTATTAAACATATGCATAAAACCCCTAATACATCATCAATAACTCCAAGACATTACAAAAACCTACAATACAAGATTAGAGAAAAGGCCAAGGCATCCTATTGGGCTAGTGTCCACAATAAAAGGAAACTTTCTAGGAAGATCTCATCCAAGCCATGTAAATGAGGTGATGTGGCTAGGGGATGTCCAAACATGAGGTGCAATGAGGGCCAAGGGTGCATAAGTGTTACCTGTGGATGCCTTTGTAGAAGGCGAGCTGTACCTGTCATGGATGCATTTTTTCCAAGCCCATTCTTGCCTTTATTATTTTTCTTGCTTTATTATTTTATTTGATTTTCTTCTTCTTTTTCTTTTCATTCAAGAACTAACCATGGGACACTGCCTTGGCATGGTGACCAGAGCTGACAGTGTTACCCAAAAGTACTTTCACAGAGATGAGAAGGTTGGCTCGTGATGAGACCCCCTTTCCCTTGGCTATGCAACCAAAGGTCACTGCCCTGGCATGGTAACCAAATGGTGGCAATGTCATACTGTTAGGTATCCATGGACCTAATAGGCTGGCTCATGATGAGACCCCTTATCCTCTGACTAGGTCTTGTTTTGTTATCTTTCAGGTCCCTCTTGTTTCTTGCTGAGAGGATTTTTACTACCTTCTCGGAGATCCCTGGGAAAAGCATCTTGAGGTTTCATTTCTAGGATTTTGTCTTTAATCAGCTGCTTTTACCTTCTGGGCCTTTAGCCCCTTCTTCCCACAAGATAAGATGAAACCCTGCAAATAGGTCAACCCAATGCCCGGACAAGGGGAATGGGATAAATGAGCGGGAGATAAGATGAAACAGTGGTGCTATGATGGGAGCAGATGATGGCTTTTCAGAAATTCCCCAATGGTAAACCAAAACCTATAGGCACAGGCTTTCTAGGGCACCCTGTCAATTCCCCCAAGCATGGTCAAGTGGGAAAATGTAAGATCCAAGCAATTGTTAGAGATAAAAGGAATCAGATGCATATATTTAAATGTTTTAATGATCAAAAGTGACACATACCATGATACCTGGACCAATTACCTCATGGAGCAAGAACCTCTTCTGATACAAGACCAAGCTGATGGTGATGGATGTTGCTGCTACTGACAAGACAAAGCTAATGGAAGAAGAAAAGGATGGGCCCTCCAGGACCATGCTCAAGTCAATCCTGCTCTCGGTACTCCATGTCTAGGACCTGTGGGCCTTGATACATGATCCCCTAGTTATCCCTAAAAAGCGGGGATAACACCTCCTATCCAAACCTCTGTATGTGAAATCGAAACCAAGGATTTTATTCCTTCAGGGAATATAGACTAGTTAAACAACCATATCCCTACCCCAGATGCTTTCTAGGAAGGAAACATGGCCAATATCTCCCCCCTGTCAAAATGGACATTTCCATCAAACCAGGAATCGTAGAAGAAATCACCATTGGCATTGCATGCTCCCCTGAGGAACTTACAGCTTACAAATCTCTCTTTCAGGAATACCGGGATATTTTTGTTTGGTCATATATGAAGATTCCCACACTTGATCTTTCTATAGTCGAACATCATATCAAAACATGGCCAGATGTTGCCCCAGTCCGTCAAAAGCAATGCCCACTTCACCCTTCCAAAGTTGCAGCTACCAAAGCCAAATCAAAAAGTTACGTGTTGTTGGGTTCATTTACCCTATTGTGTATAACTCATGGGTTTCCAAAGTCCTCGTTAACAAAAAATAGGGCATTATTCACGTCTACACCGACTTTTGCGTTCTCAACCATGCCATTCCCAAAGACAACTTTCCAGCCCCTTTCATCGACCAAATTATCGATGATTGTGCTGGCAACGAGGCATTGTCCTTCATGGATGGGTTCTCTGGCTACAATCAAATCCAAATCCATCTAGCAGATCAATATAAAACTGCTTTTACTACTCCATGGGGTACTTTTTCATATCGTGTCATGCCTTTTGGACTAAAAAATGCAGGTACTATGTTTCAATGGGCCATGACTTATGTTTTCCATGATCTTTCTCACATCATTCTCACTTACTTGGACAACCTCACGAATCGATCCAAGAAACGAACTCAGCATTTAGACGACTTACGCATCGTTTTTCAACGATGTCACCAGTACAATATCCACTTGAACCCCCTCAAGTGTATTTTGCATCACCGTCAGTAACCTTCTTGGGTTCATTGTCTCCCAACATGGAATCACGATGGACCCCCTCAAGGTCCAAGCTATCACAGAAATTCCACCACCTCATAATTTAGGCCAACTGCAGAGTCTATGGGGAAAAGCTAGTTTTTTACGTCACTTTGTCCCGGATTACGCCACCCGTACAAATGGTTTCCTCCGCCTACTGCATCATGATATACCATTTTGATGGGATGAACGTCCTCAAACCGCTTTTGATGATTTAAAATTGGCCCTATCCAACGCCCTTTTGATTAGTCCTCTAGACTATGATCATGATTACATCCTCTACTTATCATCCTTAGCCGTCTCAGTAGAAGGATCCCTCGTCCAAATAGGGGATGATGGGCGGGAACATGTCATTTACTACATCAGTAAAAATATTTCAGGACCACCCCTGAAATACAATCATGATGAGAAACTAGCCCTCGCAGTTGTCGTCGCAGTTCAAAAAATGCGTCATTATATCCTGCTTCGTACTACCAAAGTCAGAATATTCTAAACCTATGAAGTACTTGCTCAGTCGATGACATATTAATGGAAAAAATTTCCGATGGACCGTCCTCCTTCAGGAATACGACCTAAAGTTATCAAATCCCAAAAGAAAGAAATCACATGTTCTCACCGAACTCATTACGACGTTTCCCTTAGATGCTAAAGCTTCACCCATCAATACGTGTTTTCCCAACGAACACCTCTTCTTCATCCCCTCGGATGACCCCTAGTATGGCGACCGTCTCGTCTATCTTCAGGCACATAAGTTTGGGTCTCATCTCTCTTGAGATGATCATTGACGCATTTGCCATCAGGCCCCTCGGTACCTCCTCATCGGTGACATCTTGTACTAAAGTGGGGTCGACACCATTCTTGTCGATGTCTAACCATCAACAAAGCCGACATAGTCTTGAATGATTACCATAATGGTGATTGAGGTGGCCACCTCTCAGGTATGTCCACTGCCCAAAAAATCATTCGAGCAGGCTTCTTTTGGCCCACGTTGTTTCATGACTGCATCCATGATGTCAAGCGATGCAACAAATGCCAACTCTTTCAAAACAAAGAACGAGTGCCACCTGCTCTTATACATCCATTCATCACCATCGGCCCCTTTTGTAAATGGGGCATAGACTTCACAACTTGCAATCCTCCATCTAGTAATGGAAACAAGTACATCGGTGTGGTAGTAGATTACTTTACCAAATGGGTCAAATTCATGCATACCTTCAACAATACCACTGACACGGCAGCGCATTTTTTCTTCAACCATGTCATTACCCATTTTGAAATTCCACTACAGTTAGTATCCGATCACGATAAAAATGTTTACCACGATCGGATACTAACTGTAGTGGAATTTCAAAATGGGTAATGATGTGGTTGAAGAAAAAATGTGTTGATGTGTCGGCAGTATTGTTGAAGGTACGCATGGATTTGACCCATTTGGTAAAGTAATCTACTACCACACTGATGTACTTGTGTCCATTACTAGATGGAGGATTGCAAGTCGTGCATTCTATGCCCCATTTACATTAGGGGCCGAGAATGAGAACTTTGTAGAACTCTCCTCAAAATTAGGCTTCTCCCATGAGTTTTCCTCCCCATACTACCCTCAGTCCAACGAACAAGTTGAGGTTTTCAACAAAGTCCTCAAAACCATGCTACAACGTAACGTCAACAAACATAAGACCAATTGGCATCATATGTTGTTTTCAGCATTATGGGCTTATCGCACGATAGTCAAAACTGCCACTGGTTTTACACTGTTCCACCTCGTCCAGGGGATCGAAGCCACCCTCCATATCGAGTGCAAAATTCCCACGTTACTCACCGCCATCAAGCTATTACTTGAGACTGCTCCAATGGAGCAACGCTTTCTGACCTTAGAGTCATTGGATGAAGATCGTCAGTCTTCATTATAAAACAACGGGGTAGCTGAAAAAATGGTCCAAAGCCACCTTTGAACGCTATGTCAACCTTTGTTCATTTAATGAAGGAGATCTCACCCTAGCTTATGATATCTCCCATGATACTCTCGTTCATGGGAAATTCAAATCATTATGGCATGGACCCTACATTTTCACACACTACCTCACTAAAGGTGCATACATCCTGGCCTCTCCAAAAGGCTATCCTCTCAAAAAACCCATTAATAGGCTGTACTTAAAGAATTTTTACGCCTGCGTAGACATTCTACACTAGGATTTTTCTTTGTACACATTTGTAGAGTTTTTAGTCTTATTTTTCGCCTCCACTCCTCATTTATGATCTACCATCCATTCTATTGACAGATGCATCCTCCATCGGCCTACCAAATCAGTTACAATGACAGTGCTAGCCATTGGACATAGAATCTCACTTCGCCTACTTAGGCCCTATTGACCGCCTCTCCAACATAGGTGGTCAACTTCATGTGCCATGAATATATGCATCACCAGATGCTCATTTGTCGAAAACTTTGGTTCTACAGGGCATGTTTGGCCCCAACACTTATTTTCGTAATTGGAATTTCCGCACCCTTGTGTGGGTTAATAATGTAATAGGTTTGCATGAGTCATGTCTAGGTCAGTTACCTTGGGATCAGTTCACTGGGAGACTTCCTTTCACTGAGGGTATTTTATCCCCGGGTTGTCAATTGGGCTTTTCAGCCTTATTGATTTCCCTTGAGTTTTTCCCTCACACTTGCAATAATTCCTCCAAAGTGGTTAACGGCGTTCTAGTGGGATTATGTTTTGGTAACTATTATAGGAAATAATTGTAAATGACCATTCAAGACATCTTATAAAGTTTCACGGAATTTCGTTGAGTCTAAGTCAGTTTTTTTTAATTAATTAATTTTTAATTAAATTTTCCTAAGTTTTGAGGTTTAATTATTTTTGAGCAATAATTGTAAAAACTAGGTCCTTGGACTTTTGATCGGGGTATTTGTTCTCAAATGAAATGGAATAGCACCCCCCACATCCATGGACCAATTTTCATCTCATTCGAACAACTTTAGCCATGGGTTTTTCCACCCAGAGTGTTAGTCAGTCTAAAACAGCAATTTTAATTGTTAAAGTCCAAACATGGAAAAATGTAAAAGTTGTAATAATGAGTTAGATGATGTGAAAATGTGAAATTATGGTTAGAGAGAGACCCCCTAAGCATAACATGACCCTCCCAATCTTTTTCAACCTCTTCCTAACCCTTACCCCTTCTCCTCATCAAAAAGTTACGCCCCCCTAAGGGGATTGACGTTTTTCGTTGGTGGAAAACTTTGTGACTTGGATGGGGCCCCCTCTCTTGTGCTTTACCTCCATTTAACATCCACATCACCCCTTGAGGTGACCCCACTCCATCCACCTCACTAATTCCTTTACTTTTCTTGTTTTTCCCCCTTGTGGAGCGCCTTCCATAGAAGTTACGCCCCTCCTTTGTAGATCTCCAATGAAAAATCATTTTTATTTGTTGGAGGCTCTTCCCCTTCCCTAGCATGGATCCCACGGCCTCCATCATGTGATTTTTGTGATCCAAACCTCACCATATTCATATTTCACCCTCTATTTCTTTACCTCATCCCAAGAGGTGCGCCCTCCAAGAGGAGTTGTGCCCTCCCTCTTCTAGAAACTTCACAAAATAATTTTTTAAACATTATTTGTGACTCCTCACCTACCTTGGCATGGATCCCATGCCTCCTACACACCCTTGGATTTATCCCAACCTTTTTTCCTTTTTTTTTACACCCTAGATCTATTGTCCAAACCCTAGATGGTGTGCCCTAACATTGAGATCTACTCATTTGCTTGGTGGTGGACACTTGGCTTAGATCCAAGAGAGGTAGGTTTGCCTCTCCAAGCATAAATGGATCTCATTTTTCACTCCCAACTCACCATATATTGAGCTATTGTTATGCTACTTGATTTTTCATTTTCTCTCTCTCTCTCCATTATTCCATTTTCCATTCTATGCTCTTAGGGTTTTGGAGTATTCTCTCTCCAAGATCTATTTTCTTGAGTAATAATAAAGGAGAAACTTTGGAGGATAACTAGAGGAGAAATGCATGTTCTTGATATTCTTATGCTTGTGAGGTAATATTGTATCGATTTCTTTGGGTGAATGCAACATTTGATCTTAGGTAAACTGTTATCTAAGTAGATCTATCAATGCATGTTCTTGTGGATTTATTTATCTTGATGTGTTAGATAGGATTGAAGTGTCATCTTATTTACATGTTCAACATATTATCTCTTGTATGCACATCATCTTTTGATTCTTACAGGTTTGTACTTCAAGGGTTTCATTGGGAACTCCTTCAAGGAGAACGGTCTCTTGAGGCACTAATACACCCCACTTATTTAACCCTTTACTCTTCATCTATATTGTTGTTCATTCACATTCGTTTTTAGCTACCATAACATATTTAGATAGGTCATTTCTACACATTGTTATCCACATTTTCGGTTATCAAGATGATATTATGATTATGTCATGATAATAGAAGATCAAACTCTTCATTAAGAACTTTTTCCTGAAGAAAGTTACACTTGTCATTTTCTCAAAAATCATATTTTGAA
>JZKD02S2346755.1:212347-238223 GCA_000966675.3 Picea glauca
ATTACATGATTCCTTGATCACATGTATAGACTAGGTATTGAATATATTAATGCCTTTGCTGTGATTGGTTTGTGTTGTTGTGATTGAACGACACAAGAGCATCGGAGCAGAGCAACGAACAACAGAGATTAAAGGAGAGCATTTATAAGGTATGAACACTATCCATTTCTCTTAGTTCGTTCAATAGCTAAGTCTAGGGAAAGAGCAGTATTCTGTCACGGTTTGTTCCAGATCCAGGTGGATCTGGGGAGATTGGTCTGTGTCCGCACTCACGAATTTATCCATAAACACACATACATACTCTATTTTTCTTGCGGAAAGTTCTTGCCCTAAAATGCAAGGGTTTTCTTTCATTTTTCTTGGTTGTGTGTAGCTCTTCTAGCAAGCATAGCTTGTTGGTTTTGCAAGTTTCAGATCTTGTTGAGAGGACTTTTGGCTGCCCAAAAGACATCAACACAACACTAAAAGGCCCTCCAAGGGGTTTGGTAGCTATCTCTCATCCCTACTCTTCATTTTTCATCATTTTGGTACATTTTTCCTCTTCTTCTTGCTTGTTAGTAGCTCAGACTTTAGGGGAAGAAGTGATACAGCCCTCTTCCATTTCTGGGCCATTGGGGTAGATAGATCTAGCCCAGGGTTTCATTTCATAGTTTTCTTGCTTCCTTTTTAGCTAGGACGTGAGGTTTAGAAGGTGAAGGGCACCTCCTCAACCTAGGACATGGGGTAGAGGTTGTCTCTTGGTTGCTTGCTTGGTTTGATAGTTTACTTATTAGTCTCTCTCTCTCTTTTTACTCGTTTTCCCTAATTTCTAAACTCTTAAAAGAACTTAACCAAACTAAGCAAACCTAATTAATTTCCTACCTAGTTGGGAGAGGAATACCCCAATAGGTAAGGTTAAGTGGTTGATGATGTGATTAATGATCTATGGGCTAATGTTATAATTGTTTTTGTTTTAGTTCAAACACATAATCATTGTCTTAAGCCTATTGGGCAACATAATAAGTAACCTAACTAGATCATTCACTTGCTTAGTTAGATTTCAAGTCTTCTTTTCTTCATGCACATGTTTAGATCTTAAATGCTTAAATCTCTAAGTTCTTAAATAAGTGAATGGTTTATTTCTCTATTGCATATATCTATTGGAAGCCACTTACTTAGGCTTGAATGTTGTTTAATGGTTGAGTAGGCAAACACACATTAAATCTTCTTTCCATATCTTGAAGACAAGTTGTCCTTGCCAATGTGGTTTTTCTTTCATAGAAAGCTTATATGTGCATGTGATAACTTAAATCTCTTTCAGCCATCTTTATTTGCTTTACATGTGTTCACACTCTTAATTGTATAAGCTTGAAGTAACACATTTTTAAGCTCATAACAGTTTCGGCCCTATCATTAAATCATACTTTAAAAGTGTCCTAAAATCTTCAAAACACTCTAATAATCACCTAAAATTCTACCTAATCCATATATATAATTAATAGACTATTTAGGGTACCTTATACCACCATCTTCACCATCTAAAACGGGGCTTGAGGAAAACAATGAAGGGTGTAAGTAGGGGACTGTCTCACGGCACACAGGATGTGTCCTCTCCGGGAAGTACTCTTATTTCGGGCTGACCTGTGAAGCTAGGGTGGCAACACTTATTGAGCATCCGGCAGTTATTTGGCAATAGCAGGAGGAGGCTTTGGTGAAAGCTTAATAAAATTCTATAACTCTTAAGAAATCTTAATAACTTAACCTTGGTCCTAAACTAATAAATACATTATGGATTAAGTAATCAAGGTTGTGGCTGATCTTCATCAATCTTAATAACATTTGTGATTAAATCTTCTAAATCTTCTTGAATGTGTTGATTATTTTGATATATTGATGATGATCTCATAATTGTGATGAATTGTTGATGTTGATGCTTTAATCTTTGGTATCCTGCACACATAAAGAAAGATGTGGTTAGCTTGCTCTTGTATTATTTGTATCTTAGCAATTTTTGTGAATAAGTGTATCTAATATTCTTTGGTTCAATTTATTATTTTGTAATATTGTAAGTAACTTGTAATCTACTTGTAACGAACAACCCTTAAACTTAGTTGACCCCTTGCCCAATCTTTAGGCACTAGTCTTAGTTTCCCTGGGAAAAGGCTTGACTTACATACTAACCCTTGCATCTTGCATTGTTTCTTGTGCATCATAGGATAGATCCCCTCTAACCTTAAGAAATTAAAACTAACTCCTAGAAATTAAATTAATTCATTTAGTAACTAAGGTCTACCCCCTTTGGCTTCCCTAGGAGTAAGCCTGGACGGAAGAGGTTCTGGTCAAATTGACAACGTGGGTTGTGAATCTAGGCATTGTGCCTCCAAGGACACACTAAGTGAGCCTGACTTAGATCACGTCTGCAAGTGTGTATAAGGATGGCAACATCTTTGGCATCATTGTCGGGGATAAGTCATTTATCCTTGGTCAAAATGACTTAATTTTTTTTAAGAATTAAAATTTTTTTGAACCTGTGATTGGTTAGCTTTGTGTGATTCTTTTCCAAGTGGCAACTCCATTGAACAAATCTGTCAAGTATACTGCAAAGATAAATCCTTGTTGGTTGCTTGAAATTCTTGGGGAAGAAGCACTCATTAATGTCCAATTCTTGTTCCAAACTTAATAAATTAACTTTTGTTTTCCTTCTTGTTTTTGCTTTGTTTGATGCTCTTGTTTGTCTGAAATAAACTTGGTCATCTGGCGACTCCACTTTAAAATAAATTGACAAATTTTTCTTTGAGAAGGAACTCATAGCTTGTTCTCTACATCCTTCAACTTGAAAAGGTTTTTGGATGAAGTTAGCATGTTTCCACATGAATCCGATGATGACTTTATGGAAATATGGAGGGGAAAGAACCTCCCAGATATGGACACAATCAGTTCAGACACGGAAGAAGATACTCCACCAGATCTCATTAAGGAGCTTAAGGAAATAATTTTGAACATGCATTATGCCCATACTAAACAACTTGAGGCCATGCAATTGGCCCATGCCAAACAGTTTGAAGCTATGAACTTGCAACTAGATATCATGGAGGCTCGCCTAGCAGAAGATGAAACGTATATTGAATATTCGGACCCCCTTGAACTTGAGCTTGATAGTGAAAAAGATGAGGAAGTTCAAGGGGAAATTCTGGATGAATTCATGGGTGAGACAAACTTTCATTTTGAGGAAACAAAGGAACTTGATTTTGAAAATGTTGAATATCTAGATGATTCAAGTCCCCACCCTCCTCCCGAGGAACCAATCTTTTTGAAGGTTAACTTTGAAAATCTTGAGGAAAACAATATGATGGTTCCTGTGGTATGTTCTTTTTCGACTTCTCAACCAGAAGATGAGTTAATGCAGAATTATGTGGAAATGGAAGGCAAATTCAGTTTAACAATGTCATATCATTATGAGTATTGGTTGGCCTCCCACCTTGACAGTCATGAGTAGCAAAGTATTCAAAGTTTACACGGCTTGTCATATTCCAGTGTTTGGTTGAAGGGAAGAAGAATCATGATTGTTGGTTGGTTCTTCCTCTCAAAAAGTTCCAAGTTGATAAAACTTGGAAAGGGGTATTTTGTGAGTCATCCTAGACAAGGATGTTTTAGACACCTGTGGCATCATTTCATCCATTGCATGGGTGGTTGTAGTGTATCTCTAACCCTTCCTTGTATTTTAATTTTGTATTATTTCAATTTATTATGTCAATATGTACTTAGAAMTTTTTTTCGGTACCATAGATTTCATTTGTTGTAAATTAATGATGTTGTACTTTAGTTATTTCATTTTTTAAATGTTGTATATATCATTCATTTAATTAATCATGTATATATGTATTCTTATGTTGGTTATTGGTGAGCACTCTGTTGTAGGTGCTGGATTTTCGTATGCTCTCCGTCTTATGTGAGAAGATCGAACACACGTCCCCATGTGGAGCCAAATTTTGACCGCCTCTCCAACACAGGTGGTCAACTCCATGTGCCATGAAGAGATGCATCACTAGATGCTCATTTGTCGAAGACTTTGGTTCTACAGGGCATGTTTGGCCCCAGCACTTATTTTTGTAATTGGAATTTCCGCACCCCTATGTGGGTTAATAATGTAATAGGTATGCATGAGTCATGTCTAGGTCAGTTACCTTCGGATCGGTTCACTGGGAGAGTTCCTTTCACCAAGGTTTTTTTATCCTCAGGTTGTCAATTGGGCTTTTCAGCTTTATTGATTTCCCTTGAGTTTTTCCCTCACACTTGCAATAATTCCTCCAAAGTGGTGAACGACGTTATAGTGGGCTTATGTTTTGGTAACTATTATAGGAAATCATTGTAAATGACCATGCAAGACATCTTAGAAATTTTCGTGGAATTCCGTCGAGTCTAAGTCAGTTTTTTTTAATTAATTAATTTTTAATTAAATTTTCCTAAGTTTTGAGGTTTAATTATTTAATTATTTAATTATTTTTTAGCAATAATTGTAAAAACTAGATCCTTGGAATTTTGATAGGGGTATTTGTGTTCAAAATAAATTGAATATAACCCCCCACATACATGGACCAAGTTTCAGCTCATTCGAACAACTTTAGCCATGGGTTTGTCCACCCGGAGTGTCAGTCAATCTAAAACAGCAATTTTAATTGCTAAAGTCCAAACATGGCAAAATGTAAAAGTTGTAATAATGAGTTAGAGGATGTGAAAATGTGAAATAATGGTTAGAGAGAGACCCTCTGAGCATAACATGACCCTCCCAACCTTTTTCAACCTCTTCCTAACCCTTACCCCTTCTCCTCATCAAAAAGTTACGCCCCCCTAGGGGGATTGACGTTTTTCCTTGGTGGAAGACTTTGCGACTTGGATGGGGCCCCCTCTCTTGTGATTTACCTATATTTAAAATCCACATCACCCCTTGAGGTGACCCCACTCCCTTCATCTCACTAATTCCTTTCATTTTCTTGTTTTTCCCCCTTGTGGAGCGCCTTCCAAGGAAGTTATGTCCCTCCTTTGTAGATCTCAAATGAAAAATCATTTTTATTTGTTGGAGGATCTTCCCCTTCACTAGAACGGATCCCATGGCCTCCCTCATGTGATTTTTGTGACCCAAACCTCACCACACTCATCTTTCACCCTCTATTCCTTTACCTCATCCCAAGAGGTGTGCCCTCCAAGAGGAGTTGCGCCCTCCCTCTTCTAGAAACTCCAAAAAATAATTCTTAAAAAATTATTTGTGACTCCTCACCTACCTTGGCATAGATCCCATGCCTCCTACACACCCTTGGATTTATCCCAACCCTTTTTTCCTTTTTTTTTACACCCTAGATCTATTGTGCAAACCCTAGATGGTGCGCTCTAGCCTTGAGATCTACTCATTTGCTTGGTGGTGGAAACTTGGATTAGATCCAAGAGAGGTAGGTTTGCCTCTCCAAGTATAAATAGATCTCATTCCTCACTCCCAACTCACCATATCTTGAGCTATTGTTATGCTACTTGATTTTCCATTCTCTCTCTCTCCATTATTCCATTTTTCATTCTATGCTCTTAGGGTTTTGGAGTATTCTCTCTCCAAGATCTATTTTCTTGAGTAATAATAAAGGAGAAACTTTGGAGGATAACTAGAGGAGAAATGAATGTTCTTGATCTTCTTATGATTGTGAGGTAATCTTGTATCGATTTATTTGGGTGAATGCAACATTTGATCTTAGGTAAAGTGTTATCTAAGTAGATCTATCAATGCATGTTCTTGTGGATTTATATATCTTCATGTGTTAGATAGGATTGAAGTGTCATCTTATTTAAATGTTCAACATATTATCTCTTGTATGCACATCACCTTTTGAGTCTTGCAGGTTTGTACTTCAAGGGTTTCATTGGGAACTCCTTCAAGTAGAAGGGTCTCTTGAGGCACTCATACACCCCACTTCTCTAACCCTTTACTCTTCATCTATATTGTTGTTCATTCACATTCGTTTTCATCTAGAATAACATATTTAGATAGGTCATTTCTACACATACATACTCTCTTTTTCTTGCAGAAAGTTCTTGCCCTAAAAAGAAAGGGTTTTCTTTCATTTTTCTTGGTTGTGTGTAGCTCTTCTAGCAAGCATAGCTTGCTGGTTTTGCAGGTTTCAGATTTGGTTGAGAGGACTCTTGGCTGCCCAAAAGACATCCACACAACACTAAAAGGCCCTCCAAGGGGTTTAGTAGCTACCTCTCAACCCTACTCTTCATTTTTCATCATTTTGGTACGTTTTGCCTCTTCTTCTTGTTTGTTAGTAGCTCACACTTTAGTGTAAGAAGTGGTATGACCCTCTTCCATTTGTGGCCCATTGGGGTAGTTAGATCTAGACTAGAGTTTCATTTCATAGTATTCTTGCTTCCTTTTTAGCTAGGACATGAGGTTTAGAAGGTGAAGGGCACCTCCTTAACCTAGGACGTGGGGTAGAGGTTGTCTCGTGGTTGCTTTCTTGGTTTGATAGTTTACTTATTAGTCTCTCTCTCTCTTTTTACTTGTTTGCCCTAATTTCTAAACTCTTAAAAGAACTTAACCAAACTAAGCAAACCTAATTAATTGCCTACCTGTTTGGGAGAGGAATACCCCAATAGGCAAGGTTAAGTGGTTGATGATGTGATTAATGATCTATGGGCTAATGTTATAATTGTTTTTGTTTTAGATCAAACACATAATCATTGTCTTAAGCCTATTGGGCAACATAATAAGTAACCTAACTAGATCATTCACTTGCTTAGTTAGCTTTCAAGTCTTCTTTTCTTTATGCACATGTTTAGATGTTAAATGCTTAAATCTCTAAGTTCTTAAATAAGTGAATGGTTTATTTCTCTATTGCATATATCTATTGGAAGCCACTTTCTTAGGCTTGAATGTTGTTTAATGGTTGAGTAGGTAAACACACATTAAATCTTCTTTCCATATCTTGAAGGCAAGTTGTCCTTGCCATTGTGGTTTTTCTTTCATAGCAAGCTTATATGTGCATGTGATAACTTAAATCTCTTTCAGCCATCTTTATTTGTTTTGCATGTGTTCACACTCTTAATTGTATAAGCTTGAAGCAACACATTTTTAAGCTCATAACAGTTTCGGCCATATCATTCAATCACACTTTAAAAGTGTCCTAAAATCTTCAAAACACTCTAATAATCACCTAAAAGTCTACCTAATCCATATATATACTTAATAGACTATTTAGGGTACCTTAGACCACAATCTTCACCATCTAAAATGGGGCTTGGGGAAAACAACGGAGGGTGTAGGCAGGGGACTGTCTCATGACGCACAGGATGTGTTCTCTCCGGGAAGTACTCTTGTTTTGGGATAACCTGTGAGGCTAGGGTGGCAACACTTATTGAGCATCTGACAGTTATTTGGCAATAGGAGGAGGAGGCTTTGGTGAAATATTAATAAAATTTGATAACTCTTAAGAAATCTTAATAACTTAACCTTTGTCCTAAACAAATAAATACATTGTGGGTTAAGTAATGAAGGTTGTGGCTGATCTTCATCAATCTTAATAACATTTGTGCTTAAATATTCTAAATCTTCTTGAATGTGTTGATGATTTTGATATATTGATGATGATGTCATAATTGTGATGAATTGTTGATGTTGATGCTTTAATCTTTGGTATCCTGCACACATAAAGAAAGACGTGGTTAGCGTTCTCTTGTATCGTTTGTATCTTAGCAATTTTTGTGAATAAGTGTATCTAATATTCTTTGGTTCAATTTATTCTTTTGTAATCTTGTAAGTAACTTGTAATCTACTTGTAACGAGCAACCCTTACACTTTGTTGACCCCTTGCCCAATCTCTAGGCACTAGTCTTAGGTGCCCTAGGAAAAGGCTTGACTTACATACTAACCCTTGCATCTTGCATTGTTTCTTGTGCATCATAGGACAGATCCCCTCTAACCTTAAGAAATTAAAACTAACTCCTAGAAATTAACTTAATTCATTTAGTAACTAAGGTCTACCCCCTTTGGCTTCCCTAGGAGTAAGCCTAGATGGAAGAGGTTCTGATGAAAGTGACAGTGTGGGTTGTGAACCTAGGCATTGTGCCTCCAAGGGCACACTAAGTGAGCTGGACTTAGCTCACGTCTGCAAGTGTGTGTAAGGATGGCAACATCTTTGGCATCGTTTTCAGGGATAAGTCAGTTATCCTTGGTCAAAACGACTTAATTTTTTTTTAAGAACTAAAATTTCTTTGAACCTGTGATTGGTTAGCTTTGTGTTCTTCTTTTACAAGTGGCGACTCCATTGAACAAATCTGTCATGTATACTGCAAGGAGAAATCCTTGTTGGTTTCTTGAAATTCTTGGGGAAGAAGCACTCATTAATGACCAATTCTTGTTCCAAACTTAATAAATTAACTTTTGTTTTCCTTCTTGTTTTTGCTTTGTTTGATGCTCTTGTTTGTCTGAAATAAACTTGGTCATCTRGCAACTCCACTTTAAAATAAATTGACAGAGTTTTCTTCAATAAGGAACTCGTGGCTTGTTCTCTGCATCCTTCAACTTGAAAAGGTTTTTGGATGAAGTTAGCATGTTTCCACATGAATCGAATGATGACTTTATGGAAAGATGGAGGGGAAAGAACCTCCCAGATATGGACACAATCAGTTTAGACATAGAAGAAGATACTCCACCAGATCTCATTAAGGAGCTTAAGGAAATAATTATGAACATTCATTATGCCCATACTAAACATCTTGAGGCCATGCAATTGGCCCATGCCAAACAATTTGAAGCTATGAACTTGCAACTAGATATCATGGAGCCTCGCCTAGCAGAAGATGAAAGGTATATTGAATATTTGGACCCCCTTGAACTTGAGCTTGATAGTGAAAAAGATGAGGAAGTTCAAGGGTAAATTTTGGATGAATTCATGGGTGAGCCAAACTTTCATTTTGAGGAAACAAAGGAACTTGAGTTTGAAAATGTTGAATATCTAGATGATTCAAGTCTTCACCCTCCTCCCGAGGGACCAATCTTTTTGAAGGCTAACTTTGAAAATCTTGAGGAAAATAGTATGATGGTTCCTGTGGTATGTTCATTTTCGACTTCTTAACCAGAAGATGAGTTAATGCATAATTATGTGGAGGAAACATACCTCACGAGTCCCAGACATCTGGGTCATGTCGGTAGTTCATCCCAAAATATGGATACCATAGTATCACCTGTGGCATATGATGCCACACACGTGCCATAGTGGACATGAAGTAGTGGCCAGCCTCTCCCCCCCCATGTCGCGCCAACACCTGGGCCCACCGCATCAATCATGTCTCTTGCGGCCCTGAAGGCGCCTGCAAAACCCTCGGGTGCAACAGAGAAACCCTCTCCAGAAACTAAGCCACCAGGATGGACCCAAACGCAAAATCACCAAAGTTGGTGGTCTGACACTGGTGAATATGCCCCATCATCCTGGAATGCAGCATCAACCCCCGAGCAAAAAATTCCCCATCCATTACCCTCTCTACAATCCTCAGCTGACCTCTCGTGATATGTTGAGTCACCAATGATCCATAGATCCTCACTACCATGGTTTTGATGCTCTGAGGAAAGAGCTCATCCATCTCCTCGATACATATAACCAAACCCGACATCGGGTTCAGCCCCGAACAGTAGCATCATGCCATATCCACCTATCTCACATCCCCCGACAGCTGGGGGTCAGCAGGGAGGGCCATTCCCTGAAAGGGGAGCCCCGTCAGAAAGTATACATCATCCATAGTTGAGAGTTTCAGTTGTTGTCCCCTCACAATGAATCATTGTAGATCAACGCTCCACATAGATATCAAATACTGAAGAAGGACATCCTACGACCGTATCAAAGGGAAATCAAATAACTTGAGCAACCTGAAGTCTGCCAAGTGTCTTTGAATTTTTGGCTTCTCTCTCACCACCTCTTGGAGGTGCTCTATGTCTTGCTCCATCTAGTGTGTTGGCATAGTGACTCTCCTCTCACAAGAAGATCACTTGCATCCACAGAAAAACAGTTGGTCAACACTCATCATTCATCAAAAACATCAAAAAATTCAAAATTTTAACCACCTTTAGCTTCGCCTCCAGTGCGCAACGTCCACCCCATAGGTGCACACATATGTGTGCATGTTCTTTGTAGAGTTGTGTGCACAAAGAACATGCACACATATGTGCGCACCTATGGGGTGGAAGTTGCGCACTGGAGGCAAAGCTAAAGGTGGTTAAAATTTTGAATTTTTTTATGTTTTTGATGAATGATGAGTGTTGACCAAGTGTTTTTATGTGGATGCAGGTGATCTGTTGTGCATCAATGCATAACTGTCACACCAACAGGTGCACACACATGCGCACCTGTTCTCTACATAGTTGTGCACTGATGCGCAGCTGTCTATGAAACAGTTGCACACAGTGTTCAACTGTAATTTTAACAGGCTCACATCTCATGCGCACCTTTCTTTCCCTCCCACATGACCCTATGCATGGCTGAAAGCCACACATTATGCGCGAGAGATGGAATTATACCTGTGCATCTGAGTATGGGTATCCTTCCTTCTCCTGCACATTAGTGGGCCCACCCCTAAACCTACCCTTGTACGGTCATCCGTATGACCCCTAAATCAACCCTAGGAAATTCATAATGTGCGGGAGGATGGTACCACTAACCTGACTCTCTCACCTCCTGAATCAGTCGACTCGATCTCTCATAATCTATTAAAATCCTCCAAATGCTCTCATCAACTCACTATAGTGGCGGGTACCAATGAGGTGGCACTATGGACCCACCATCCATATATAGTCCCTTTTGCCAAACTCCCACACTCAGTTACAGGAGCCCAGAGCCTTTGTTTTTTGATCCATCTTCAACTATGGGATTAGGGTCCCACCATCTACATAGTCACATTGCCCAGGTCACCATCTGAACTTGGCACCAGGGGAGCATTTTTCTCAAACTACATCCAAGTACGCATGCTCATGTTCAAAATTATCAAATAATTGTTATATGTTCTTTATCATCAGATATTGTTCACGTCGGGTATTTAGTTTTCATGTGTGCAGGTACTTGGTCATCACAAGAAGCACAACCCCTTCAGGTATATGTTCGACACTGGCATGTAAACATTCTCTCTAACTATCAATTGCATATCCCAGTCACATCCTCTGACGTTTACCTTTAGGGTCCTTACATCCATCTCTGTAGTATAGTCACCTCTTCTGCACTTTGGTACTATCACCCGGTAGCATTCTCCCCCACATGAGTTGTCCCATTCATAGTCCCCCTCGGAAAATTGACACTCATACTACTTTCACCCCTAGGGATGGGAGTCCCGATAGTCTTATGCACTTCCAAGAATAATCCACATACTTCTTCTCATCATATTGCTAGCTTTCCCAATGGGCTCCCAGTTTATCTCATCTTGGTTCTATTTTGATTGCACCTCTGCAATATCATTAACCCTCAATTTCATCCACAATCAGTTTTCCCATTTGCAGATTCCCCTCCATTCATTTACCCCATACATAAACCCACCCATGGGGGGCCCACCCTCCACTAGTTCTCTTTCCAACTTGTTCCCTCACAGACCAAGCCATCTCACATTGGGGCACCCATTTATGTATCTATACACTCATCCCAAATTATTTTTTATTCATTTGATAATTGTAAAAAGCCTTTGTTTCCATCATTTACTTAGCTTTTTATCGTCACCCTTAATGATCTTATTTTCCCAGCAATGTAACCCATGTCACCCTTGGTTGGGGCATGCACTCTCTTTTTCTCATTTCAACATTGTTCACAAACCCTGAGTATCCCAAATTCCATGTACCCATGATCTCTGAGTTTTTCCACTCTGTCAAGCCTTTGGCACAATTTCACCCCATATCTAGTCGTCCCCCTAACACTAGATACACTTTCATGGTTGTTTCCAATCATCATTCAAACATACCCCAACCAAGAGAATTCTTGAGTCTCACTGCATATTGACTTTTCTCATGTTCCCTATTAGTCCCTGATTTTATTTCTATGGATTTCATGAAGCCCTTTTCTTCTTGGAGTCGCATCTCCCTTTCTGGCGACATCAGCATAGTTTCCAAAAGGGCAATAGTATCTTGACTCCCATTACCTTTACAATGAGGAGTCTCAGACGGCACAGAGAGAAACATCATTACTCTTTGATTTTGTCGACCCCCATAACATTTGAATTCAACAAAATCTCATGTTACGGTGGGTCTTACTGTGAGACTATTGCATTTTTTTTATACCAGCCGATGACCCCTGAATTTGTTAGGCCATCAATGCATACGAGTCATCAACACTTCTTACAGGCGTCCTTGCCTCTTTTCAGAGTATGTTCACTATTCAAAATTATCATCTGTCATTATAAAGCTTCCCTAGACGGAACTACAGTTATCTACATCAGAATACAACTTGAATTATTGTCTTACATTTTGAGTTACATGGCATGAGCATGGGGCATGCCCTCCTTGTTTGTATACAGATTTTATTTTTTCTCCCTAGAGAAATAGTTGGGTCCCACAGTTTCCTCTCTCCATCCGATGGATCACTCTTACATTTCCTCTCAACACTCTTCATTACAATGGCACTCTGATTAGAAGAAACATTGATGTATTCCAGCTATACGTATGCGCCTAACCTCACACATCAGGGGGCATCTGTTATCACTGAAATTTCATCCGCAACATTGCACGCAAATGGTTACAGAAATATAGAAATGCCAACAACAATTAGTTCACCTATAGCACCAAAATGCATTTTAAAAGGCAAAAAACTATACAATTGGGCAAAAATTGACATGCGCAAACTCACTAAAGGAAGTGTGTGGGCCAACAAATCCCTTAGAGAGAACAATGTGCCATATGTGCGATTGTGTACGAGAAAAGTCATGCACTCCTATGAATGACGCATTTATGGTTCTTGTCAGCCCCCCAACCACTTATGCACGAGCTCCCAACTTGATTTGACCTTCAAATATGAGGGAAATCCGAATGGGGGCCTGGTCAAGGACCAAAGGGTGCCCTAAAGGGCCCCTTGTTCACACTAAGAACCAGTTAAATTTTTCCTTGAAGAAATGCTATAAATGAAGGCCATGGGTACACTAAGAAACCAATATCTTCATAGTATTGTTATGTTGCCTCAATTCTCCCTTGAGAATCCTCTTTTCTCCTAGGAGTATTCCAGCATGATTGCAACATGCCATTCCACTCACCTCTTGAGGGAATAGGCATTGATTTTCTTCATCATTTGCCATTTTTCTTCCATTGTAATAAGATCTCTCCATTAGGGAACTCAAGAGCCCTCCCAAGGAGGAAGAGGGGATTCATAAGTCCTCATTTTTCTCTACGGTGTTTTTTCAACTAATATAGTTATGCATTGGTGGAATCATCTTGGTCATTGGTTGATTGTTTATGGTTCTAAGTTTCTTATGCATTCTAGTTTGTATTTCTTTAGTTGTCTTAGTTTGTTTACTTGTTTATTTCATGTGCTTGGCTTGTTTAATCCACTCACTAACCTCTATCTTGTCTAGTAGGCCCAACTATGCATGCAAGTGCCATTGTTTTGCTCACCTAAGTGACGAAACAAGCACAATAGGGGGTTTGAATGGTGTGACTGAGAAACTCTTATTTTGATATTGTCTTTTGTAACAGAGTTTTCTCCTTAATGTATGAACCAGATACAAGATACTTTGAATAGTGGAAATCAGTCTTGCTTCTTTTATCATCTTTTGTTATCTTACTGTAACACCCCTAGCCTTCAATTGGGAAATGTCACTTGAAAAATAAAATAAACTTCTCACTCTCTTTCTGATAGAAAAAATTGTCCATACCCAGGCATAGACCTACTGGGCTATGGAAGACAGATCTCTTTTCGGAACATCATACATATAATATTAAACAGATAATATACATTATACTAATACACAAATTAATGCGGAAAACAAAGCAATATTCTACAAATAGCTTACACAAGCAATATTATAAATATCAAGACATGTACAAGATACACAACATAAAATTAACATAGAAATGGTACTTATCTTTTTATGAAGGCCACCAACTACGTGTAGACCTTTCACGAACCTCCCAGCCTTAGACCACTCTTCTCATCACTCTCAGTAGTGGGTCACCCCCGAGCTGGGACTAAACACCACCTCGACAAAGGGATTCCTAAGCTAGGATGAGATTGTGGGAAGTTGTGCAATACAATAGGATATATTCCCTCCTAGGATCCTACTTATGCTCACATATCATAGCCTATCATTCCCTACATTCCTGTCCCACCCCGAAAATATACACCTTCGTTGTTCAACAGTCCATCGGTTGCTCCACTTCCCTTCCAGGGCTTCAGCAACAGGTCAAATTAGGAATTCTCAAAGCTCTGTAGCTACTGCTAGACTCCCTCCAGGAGAAATCACATTCCCCAACAATCTCTCTCACCTGGAGAGAGATCACAGGCCTGAAAACCTTCTTCTTCAATCCATAGGCCTAAGAACCCACCTCTTCAAAACCACAGGCCTGACAACCTTCTTCTTTTGTCCAGCTCCTAATTCAAATGGGTAACAATAGTATCAAAATAGGGTATGTGATCTAGTAATGACAGCAAGCCAGACCAGTCCAGATAAAATCATGGGTAGAAACAACAAAATAGCTAGGTTGTGATATGGCCCAGGCAATATGCAATCGCTCTATCCTTTACAGGAAAATTATGAGTTAGCTTCACGGGATTTGTAGGTTTCAGAGCTTGCAGAGGTAAACGATGGAGGAAGTAGTTGGTTGCGTGGATACTCTGTGTCTGAGTGAATGAGTGAATGGGGATCATGGAAAGAATGCAGAGAAAATCCCCCATAACGACTGATTTCCCCACATATATTTACATGTTCCCTGGATGACACATGGATTTCCAGGAGCTCATTTTCTCTCCACTTGGGATTCATTCACCCTCCCATAAGAACTTAGGATAAATAACTATCCTCACCATAATATTTAGGAATAATATTATAATATTACTTTGGCAATAATCCCTCTAGATTATCCATTTTCCTAGCCTCTTAGACCCATCCCTTTTCCCCACCTAGTGGAGCTTATTCCCCCATAAATATTTCTTTGTGGTCAGTCTACACGCAGCAATGTAATTATATTTATGATGTGAGTATTTACATATACAAAATCAGGCTCTGTGGCCTTCAACATCTAGGATCTCTGACCAAATAAACATATAATCCTCCCAACTTATAAACACTTGGCTCACTAGCCTATAAACATAATTACAATTTAACAAGGGCTCGACCTTGGGGTGTTACACTTACTTTGATATCAGTCTATGTTGAATGATTCATCTGGATGATTGTCTCTTTATTGTAATAAAGGATCTATTGTGATATTGTATGCAAGTGTATTAGATTATTTTCTCGTTGATTGTAAGAGGTTATTATTTCAGAGAATTTTCTTCATATGTGTGTTAGTGTTACTTGATGTAAATGATATACATATTACACCTTCCTTGTCAAGTCTTCCATCTATCACTTTATCTCTTAAAACCTGATCTAAAGTTATTCAAGGCCTTGTTTGTTGGTGTATATTTCATGGATTTATCTATGATTGACATCTTTAACTGAGTTTTTTATCCATTTTCTACCTTTTACAAACATTTATCGTTTACATTCTGATGGGTATTAAGCTTACACCTACAACAGTCTAGGTGTGACTTCTAGTGCTAACAAGATTCACCTGCATTTTGTTAGAGTAGCTAATTCTAAGAAAACCACTACATTAATATTGAGTTAGCTACGCTCAATTTAAGTGTTATTAATTCCAAAACATTCACTTTGGATTTTCCAAACTTCATATTGAAATTGTTAGATTACTCAATTCTAACAATGAATTACATATTAAGTTGAGTAGGCTTAGTATGTTACTCTGGACAAACTCCAAGAAAATTTAAAATAAATATTTCAAAGTATCAGGGTCAAATGTTTCTCATCATCAAATTTATGGATTATCTACTGGAATCTAATTTTTCCTATCATCTCCAGACATTCTATCAACTTGTTTAACAAAACAATTCAAAATGCAATCAAAAAACTATGTAACCTGATTGTAGGAAAAGCGTCCTTCACTTCCTTGGGATCTTTTCTAGTCAACACAATGGTCCTAGTGATATTTTCTACTGCTCCCCTTCTCAATACAATGATCCACTCACGGTCCATTGCTACGTCCAAGGCATCATAATCTTGTATCAACCTCGCATATGCCTTGTTCAACCCATCAGCCTCATTAAAGTGTTCACTTTCTTCGTTTGAATGTCATGCATCTTCTTCATTGCATCATTTCTCTTCTTATTGTCTTTTTATACATCAATAATAAAGACAAGGGTATTTTTGTCCTTCAAGGCTCTATATGGGAAATATTTTTAATCTGGTTAGACAATATGGTCAGACCATGCTAAGTGCGTTTCTACTCATGTTTACAAGCCTGGACATAAAGTATTCCTCTTTCGCTCCATTTTGCATCCTAGGAATTCTTCTTCTTCAAAGTTGATGTTGATAACGTTACATTTGTTGCGGGATTTGCTAAATGTATCAGTAACCTCAACAATGTGTGATTGTACACTGCCAATTGACATGGCTAGTTGTACGAGTTAGTTAGGATTTCTTGATCTTCTCTATTTTCTCGATCCTACTTTAGCTCAGCTCTTTTCACTTAATGGATATACTCAATATACTCAGTGCTCTGAGCTCTACACTTTCTTGTTCCCAAATTATGTCTTCTCTGTATTATCTTCTTTGCTTCTCATTTTTTCATGGTATAAGAGCTTCAGACGTAAGCCTCTTCACATAGTCTGGAGAGAATCCTGATCGTAAGAAGTGCAAAGCTTACATTGTCTATGAGAGCATTGGACGCAAGATTCTTCACAGATATTGGAGAATAGTACGCAGTCCATAATACGCTCAAAATATCGTTGGAGGCAACAAAGCATGAGGAAGAAGAGTTGCATAAGGAAGATGTAACACCCTTTTGTTACTATTGCGACACTCTGATACCATACTGTAACGCTCTCGACCATCAACCCTATGGTCGGGCCAACATTACTACACGGAATAACAATACTCATTCTTAATTATATAAACAACATGCATTTAAGAAATGAAACATATTTAAAATTCAGAGTAAGCCTAAGAATTACTGCTAACATAATTTTAAAACATGGCATTAGCATTAATTCATATGCATAGCAGAATACATGATAATTATAAATACACAGACATGCAAAAATAGAATTGAAACATCATCTGGTACTTATCTTTGAAATAGTGGTAGTTCCACCAACCAGGTGCAAGCCTTCCACGAACCTCTTAGCCTTATACCACACTGCTCATCAAGCTCAGTAGTGGGTCACCCCCGAGCTGGTACTAAGCTCCACCCCAAGGCAAGGAATTCTAGGCTAGGCTGAGGTTACAGGGAAAACACACAATCACAAGGAAGGAATTCTCTCCCAGGAACCACTCATACTCACTGCCCACAGACTCTCCTTCCCCACATGCTTGTTCCACCCCAGGAGTATACACCTTCTCTATCACCTAGACATTCCTTCAGCTGCTAACCTCCCTTGCCTTGGTTTTTAGCAACAGACCAGACCAAAAGTCTCCGAGCTCTATGGAAGCTACAGGGTTCCTTCCAGGAGTTCTCTCCTTCCTCTGTGCATTCTCTCACCTGGAGAGAATCGCTCACAGGCCAAGAAACATGTTCTTCCAACTTCAATCACCTCTCTCACCTGGAGAGAATGTTGTACAAACTGGCCAACAAGCCACACGCAGTCCATCACTACGTGGCCACAACAGCCAATGGCAAAAACAGACACGGGATTTTCAACAGGCTTAGCAATGACAGGATGGTCTCACAGTTATGGCTTCGGAATAGAGATTTCACACATAGGTTCGATGGTTCAGACAGAGGGTGTCTTGGCTTTCCAGAGCTCAACACAGGCTATCCCTGAAATCAACACAGATTTTTCCCCACGGTTTCAGAATTGCACCAGGGTATCTCTTGCAGAGATTAGATGGGTTCACGCTCAGGAAGTCAAGTCGAATGGAGGAGGAACCCCCATCATGGCTCATCTCAGCCGTTTTATTTGCATGGGCTTGGGTTGACACTTTTCACCCATGAAATTGCATGTGTTCCATTAGCATGCATTCCTCCCACCATTTGGAAGTCACATGTCCTTCCAAAAGAACTTAGGATAAAAACATATTACTCACATGTATTTTGGAATAATATTAAAATATTATTCCCCAAGGACTTAAGTCCCTAGGATCAACACTTAGCCCCTAGGCTCCACACTTAGCCCCATTTTCCCACCTTCCAGCCCCTAATCCTTTTCCCACTCTATGGAATCTTACTCCCCCATCACTCATTCATCATGGTCAGTCTGCACGCGATGGTGTTTATATTTTATTACTGTTCCGCATAAATACAGGTACAAAATCAGGCTCTTGGCCTTCAACACTTAGGCTCTTTGGCCTAATAATCACATAAGCCCGCTAGCTTATATAAACTCAGCTCACCAGCCTATAAAACATATTTACAATTCATTTCATAAACAATATTTACAATAGGGCTCAGCCTTGGGGACATTACAATCCCCCTCCCCTTATTTATGCACTGTCCTCAGTGCAACTTTACACTGCATCTGCAAGATTTTCAAAAAATTTCAAAAAGATCCGGGTACTCTACCCACATAACATCTTCATGCTCCCATGTCACGTCCTTAGGACCGTACCAGGTCCACTGGACCTTTACAAGCTCTATGGCTCAATTTCGGAGTTGTTTTCTTTTCCTGTACAACATGCGCATAGGATGCACTTGAAGGACACCTTCTAGTTCCACCTGAATCACATTCCAATCGATAACATGATTAGCATCAGGTATATATTTCTTAAGTACTGCAACATGAAACACATTATGTACAGTCATAGATGTAGGTAATGCAAGCATGTATGCAACTGGCCCAATCCTTTCTAGGATTTCAAAAGGCCCACAGTATCTTGCTTCCAACTTGGCGCAACTTCCTAGCTTCAGGGAACTCCTGTTAGTTTTCACTTTCAGGAAAACATGATCACCCACTTTGAATTCTCTGTGGGTTTTGTTCTTATCAGCATAACTTTTCTGCTTGTCCTAGTCAGCTTTCAAATTTTGTTTAATTCTTATCATTTGGTATTCCATCTCTTTGAGCAACTCTGGCCCAACTACTGCTCTATCAGTTGGATTATCCCAGCTCACTGGAGTGTTACACTTTCTTCCATAAAGTGCTTCGAATGGGATCATCTTCAACGATGCATGATACCCATTAGTGTAGGTGAATTCTACCAAATGTAGGTAGTCTTCCCATCTTGATGGTTTGTCCATCACACTCGGGATGATACGTTGTACTAAAATTCAGATTCATTCTGAATCCTTTGAATAGTCCTTTCCAGAAATTCGAGGTGAATTTTGGGTCCCTATCAGAAACAATCATCTTAGGAATTTCGTGCAAGTGTGCCACTTCTTTTAAGAAGATATCAGCAACATTTGTTGCCTTGTGAGTGGTTTTCAGTGGAATGAAATGGGCAGCTTTTGTAAGCTTGTCCACCACCACCATGATCGAATCATGCAGCTTTCTTGTTCTGGGAAATCCTGTAATAAAATCCATCATCACCACTTCCCACTTCCACTCAGGAATGGGAAAAGGCTGCAGCAACCCTGCTGGATGCCTATGCTCAACCTTAACTTTCTGGCACTCCATAAATTTGGTGATGTATTCAGCGATCTCTCTCTTCATAACTGGCCAAAAATAATGGCTCTTGACTACTACCACAGTCTTTCGATATCCTGGATGTCCAACATAAGTCACTTTATTCATTTCTTTTAGAATCGCAAATCTCAAATCCTGGACATTGGGTACATACACTCTGTTTTTGTACAGAAGTATTCCATCAGCTTCCAGGGTGTAATTTTCCTCTTTCTGTGGTCTCTCACGCTGTTGTAGCTTTGCTACCAAATCTCTGTATTGCAAATCTGCATTTATATCTTCCAAAATTCTATCTTTAATATCAGTCTTGTACATGCTAATGGTTGTAGCATGTAATTCATGCACTTTTCTATTGAGTGCATCAGCCACCTTGTTTTCCTTCCCCTTGATATGCTTGATATCAAAGTCATATTCACAAAGAAACTCCAGCCACCTGCTATGTCTAGCGTTTAAGGTTGGTTTCTCAAACAAATATTTCAGACCATGGTGGTCTGTTCTCAATTCAAATCTTTTTCCCATGAGGAAATGTCTCCATTTCCTTAGAGCGTGGACGATTGCTCCCAGCTCCAAATCATGAGTGGCATAATTCTTTTCATGCTCTTTCAGTTTCCTGGACTCATAACAGATTACAAATCCATCTTGGCTGAGAACTCCTCCCAACCCTTCCTTACATGGATTTATGCACACCACAAAATACATATTTGGATTTGCAATTCTTAGGATTGGAGCATTGGTTAATAGTTGCTTCAATCACTGAAAACTCTCTTCACACTCTTCAGTCAACTAAAACTTTTTCTCCTTCCTTTGCAAGGAAGTGATACGGTAAGCTATCTTTGAGAACCCTATGATAAACCTTCTATAATAGCCTGCCAAACCCATAAAGGATCTAACTTATGTTACATTCCTTGGCACTGACCATTCTCGGATGGCCTCAACCTTCTCAGGATCCATAGTGATCCCTTCTTCTGAAATAATATGTCCCAAGTAATGGATCTGTCTTTGATAAAATGAGCATTTGCTCAACTTGGCATACAGATGGTGTTCTCTCAACACTTGCAGCACCATCCTCAGGTGTTGTTCATGCTCTTCCTCTGACTTGGAATACACCAAGATGTCATCCAGGAAGACTATGACAAACCTATCGAAATAGTTCCTGAATACACCATTCATCAAGCACATAAAAATGGCAGGTGCGTTTGACAGTCCAAACGGCACCACTGTGAACTCGTAATGACCGTACCTTGTTCTAAATGTGGTCGTGTTGATGTCCTCATCCTTTATTCTTACCTGGTGATATCTTGATCTAAGATCTATCTTCGAAAATATTTTTTCACCCTTCAATTGATCGAAGAGATCATTGATCCTTGGTAAAGGATACTTGTTCTTGACAGTTACCTTGTTCAACTGTCGGAAATCAATGCATAGCCTCAACTTCCCATCCTTCTTCTTCACGAATAGGACTAGGCCACCCCAAGGTGACATGCTGGGGTGAATGTACCCCTTCTTCAAAAGCTCTTCGAGCTGCAATTGCAACTCTTTCAGCTCTGGCATACTCATTTTATAAGGATCTTTCGACACCGGAGCTGCTCCAGGCATCAAATTTATACAAAAATCAATGTCTCTCTTCAGAGGTAGTCCAAGTACCTCCTGAAATATGTCCTTGAACTCTAGGAGTACCTCATGGTCTCCAATTCTTGAGACTTCATCTCTGGATGCTTCCTCCACACGTGCTGCAAATAATTGACAACCTTTCCTATAACACTTCTTCAGCTGCATGGCTGAGATTTCTATAACAACCACAGCTCTGGGAATTCCATGGAATGTTTTCCAATTTCCCTCCTCATCCAGGCATGTAAACCTCTTTTTATGAAAATCAAGGCGGGCATGGTGCTGGTCCAACCAGTCCATCCCAATTAAGCAGTCATAAGAGCCTAAAGGCAGAACATTCAATTCATCCTTCGTGCTCAATCCATTCATGTCTATCAAACAGGATTTAACCAATTCAGTGACCTTCCTCTTGATTCTTGTAGCCAACTGCACTAACCAAGACCTTTCATGTTTGCTTCTTGATAAATGCAAACTTTCCACCACCCTAGGATCTACATAAATATTGCTAGCCCCAGAATCAATTAAAATAATAAATGGTTGGTTGTTGATCATACCTTCCACTTCAATCATGTGCGATTGAAATTATGCTTTCTTCTTATCTAGGGCTACGTAGATCCTTGGCATCCTGCTACCCATATCCTCCATTGTTTCAGCTTTCTTAACATTGTGGACGGTTCTCGCTTTATCTTTTCTGTGGGGGCAGTCCCTGTACCTATGGTTCCCTTTACAGGTCCAACACTCCATAGGTGGTGGTCTGGGCATTTGCTCACCCACTTCAACCTTCCTGGGCTCTCTAAAAGATGGTTTTCCCTGAGGATTGTTTCTGAAAAAGGGAGGCTTGTTTCCCTTCCACCTCTGCTCTTTCCTAAACTTCTTCTGATCATCCAAAGCCTTATGAAAAGTAGGCCTTTCTCTTTGATGTTCATATAAGAATTTATCCCTTCTTATTGCTTCTTCCATAGTCTTAGGATCATCATACTGAATCTTGTCACCAATAGAAGGTGGTAGTCCACTCAGATATCTCTGAATCTTGACATCCTCATCTTTAATGAATGGAACATACTTCAGTAGTTCCAAAAACCTTTGTTCGTATTCATCGATGGTCATGTTGCCCAACTTGAGTTCAAAGAACTCCTTCATCTTTCTGTCATAGTACCTTTTGGTCAGGTATTTCTTCTTGAAATACCTCTTGAACTCCTTCCAAGTGATATATTTCTCACTAATGTCCTGCACCTGCACAAACTGATCCCACCACATGGATGTTTTTCCCTTTAGTTGATACATCACAATTCTTCCTTCTACCTGAGGGGAATAATTCTGCAGTTGGAAATATTTCCTCATGCCTAGCAACCATGTTTCGGCATCTTCCTCCTTCTTATGTTCACCATCAAACGTTGGAGGCTTGATCTTGTTCATCTCTCCTTTCAATTCATCCCTTCCATATGTTTGGTGTTTTCTAGTAGGGGATGGGATTGAACTACTATGTGCCTCCCTACTGGAATGCTTTGGGGAGTGATGATGATGTCTACTACCACTCCTTGATCTCCTTCTTCTCTCAAGGGTTTTGATACTTCTTGATCTTCTTTTCCTCTCAGGGGTCCTGCGAATCTCTATTTTTCTTGAGTCACTCCTCTTCTCCAACTTCCTTTCTATTCTTTCCAAGTTCTTAAACACTTTTAAGTTGAATTCTCCCAGTTGATCCCTGACCCTCATGAGATTTCGGCTATCAGCTCGGTGAGCCCTGGCATCTTTCTGCAATATTTCAATGAGTTTCATCATATGTCCTTCCTTATCCAATTTTCTTCCATGCCCATTGGAGTTCGATCCTTCGACTCCCAAGTTGACATCCCTTCCTTCTCTTTCGCTCTTTGAAATGGAGGCAATTCTCACCTCTTCCATTTCTATATTCGGTGTAGATTCATGGTTGTCCTCACACTCGTTGAACTCCACACACACAATGTGCAATCAGCCGAATTTTTTCAAGCCCTTAAACCTTCAAGAAACTTACACCACTCATAAACCAACATGAACAAGAAAAACATTTCGATTCCATTAGTTTTCTAAGCTTTGTTTGGCTCTGCAAATTTTTGGGTCTTCGGAGCTTTGGGGTCTCGGTCCACGATGATCCAACAGTTAAATCCTCGACGGTTCTTTTGTCTTCAAAAATTTCAGGACTTCGGCACTTCGGGTTTTCAGGTGATAGCTTCCTCTTTCTCCCTACCCTCGTAACCAAAGACACCTTTCACAACTTCACAATCTCCCAAGTTCACGAGTCAAAGACCCTCAACTCTTCTTCCTCCAAACGCTGATACCCGAGATGTGATATGGTATGCCCCCCTCCTCCCTAGCGCCTACTACAAATAACCATAGGCTATGGCTAAGTGTTAGCACCTCTTGCAACTCACGACTTCGCGAGTTGGAGTGTTGAGCCCTCGTGCTCCTCCTTTGTGAATCCTGAAATACTGATTTACTTTACCCTTCGGGCCCACATAGCACAATTGTCTCCACATCTATAGTGGAGAGTGGCACCCTTTGGAGGGTCCACATCACCTTCAATGATGTCATCGAGTCCCACCACTCTCGCTTGTCTCCTCGACTTACTAGCATGTGGTACACCCATGTGTCCATATCTATTCCAAAGAAAAAATCCAACGATTAGAATTTTCTCAGATCTACGGCGCAGATATTTTCGGCGTTTCAGGCTTTCAGGCATCGGAGTTCATGCAACCACACATCTCAAACTTCTATTTGCCGAAATCCTGAAATTACTATCTACCCCCCCCCCACTTGATCCAATGGTCAAGTTCCTATCATACGATCTATGGTGTAGATCATTTCATAATTTCGAGTTTTCGCTATTTCATGACTTGCGAAAACAAGGTTCTTCCCTTTTGGTTTCCCGGGTACCGAAACGTCGTCTGACAACCACGTGTTTCCCCAATGGACGGTCCCGACGAATTCGAGGTTTCGCGTATCATGATTTCCACATTCCTGTGCAACTCCAAAGGGTTTTTAAACCCTGCACACGTTTTCAAGATCTAACGGTCACGAGGGTTCTCCTTTCCCCCGAACAAATCCTACGGCTCCAACATTTCTGGTGTGGAGTCCTCTCTCCCTGTGGTAAAATTCCACATCAGCTGTGGTTTCATAACACCGCTACACCTCATGAGCTTGGTAACATGATCAAGTAACTCCTTAACACTTAGGAGCATTCAAAGGTCTAAAATTGGTCCTTCGGACATAATTTATCCTCAAACTCTCGGTCCAAAGACCACTCAACTGGCCCATATAGGCTCAGCGTCGAAACCTTGGCTCTGATACCATATTGTAACACCCTTTTGTTAATGTTGTGACACTCTGATACCATACTATAATGCTCCTGACCATCAACCCTATGGTCGGGCCAAAAGTACTACGCGGAATAACAATACTCACTCTTAATTATATAAACAACATGCATTTAAGCAATGAAACATATTTAAAACTCAGATTAAGCCTAAGAATTACTGCTAACATAATTTTAAAACATGGCATTAGTATTAATTCATATGCACAGCAGAATACATGATAATTATAAATACACAGACATGCAGAAACATAATTGAAACATCATCTGGTACTTATCTTTGAAACAATGGTAGTTCCACCAACCAGGTGCAGGCCTTCCAAGAACCTCCCAGACTTATACCACACTTCTCATAAATCTCAACAGTGGGTTAACCCCGAGCTAGGACTAAACTCCACCCCAAGGCAAGGAATTCTAGGCTAGGTTGAGGTTACAGGGAAAACACACAATCACAAGGAAGGAATTCGATCTCAAGAACCACTCATACTCACTACCCACAGACTCTCCTTCCCCACATGCCTGTTCCACCCCAGGAGTATACACCTTCTCTGTCACCTAGACAGTCCTTTGGCTGCTAACCTCCCTTGCCTTGGGTTTCAGCAACATACCGAACCAGAAGTCTCTGAGCTATGTGGCATCTACAGGGTTCCTTCCAGGAGTTCTCTCCTTCCTCTGTGCATTGTCTCACCTGGAGAGAATCACTCACAGGCCAAGCAACCTGTTCTTCCAACTTCAATCACCTCTCTCACCTGGAGAGAATGTTGTACAAACTGGCCAACAAGCCACACGCAGTCCAGCACTATGTGGCCACAACAGCCAATGGGGAAAATAGACACGGGCTTTCCAACAGGCTTAGTAATGACAGGATGGTCTCGCAGTTATGGCTTGGGAATAGAGATTCCACACACAGGTTTGATGGTTCAAATAGAGGGTGTCTCAGCTTTTCAGAAATCAACATAGGCTATCCCCGAAATCAACACAGATGTTTCCCCACGGTTTTAGAATTGCACCAGGGTATCTCTTGCAGAGGTCGGACGAGTTCACACTCAGGCAGTCGAGTCGAATGGAGGAGGAACCCCCATCACGACTCATCTCAGTCGTTTTATTTGCATGG